>PVIA01000358.1:0-381941 GCA_004024845.1 Tonatia bakeri | reverse complement strand
ATTATGTTGAGGTAGTGTCCTTTACTCCCACTTTCTTAAGTGTTTTTTTGTTTAATCATGAAAGGGTGTTAAATTTTGTCAAATGTTTTTCCTGCATCAACTTAGATGATCACAGTTTTTTTTCCTTCCTTTTATTAATGTGGTATATGACCATTGATTGATTCTCCTATACTTAAGCATATTTGCATGCCAAGAATAAATCCCACTTGGTCATAATGTATAATCCTTTTAATGTGCTGCTGAATTGAGTTTGCTAGTCCCTCTGTTTTTGTTTGTCTGTTTCCCCTTTCGACCTTCTTTTGGGTTATCTTAAACTTTTTTAGCATTCCATTTTAATTTACCTTTTTGATTTTGATGATATCTCTTTGTATGATTGTTTTAGTAGTTACTGTAAGGATTGCAAATAGCACACTTTGTACAGTCTATTTAGAAATGATATTTTACCATTTCATTTGGAATGTGGAAACCTTAACACCTAATAAGTCCTTTTACCCTTCCCCCATTGTGCTAGAATTGCATTATATATTACATCTACATATATTGAAAGCTCCATCAGAAAATATCCTAATTTTCCCTTTCAGCTGTCAAATACACTTTAAAGAACACAAAAGGAGAAGACTAGTATTTTATATTTACCTAGATGTTTACCATTTCTATTTTTCCTTCATTCTTGTTATTTCCATTTTTCCTTTGTGGTATCATTTCTCTTCTGCCCAAAGAGCTTTCTTTAACAATTATTTAAAAACATGTTTGCTGACAATTAATGTTTAACTTTTCTTCATCTGTGAATGCCTTTATTTTGCCCATATTTCTGAAGAATATTTTTGCTGAATACAGAATTCAGGATTGACACATGTTTTCTCAGCATTAAAAAAAATGTTAATGAGAATTCCTTTTGGCCTCTATGGTTTCTTATGAGAAATCTGTAGTCATTCACATTGTTTCTGTATGAGTAATACATCATTTGTCTTTGTCTGCTTTTAAGATTTTTTTGTTTTTAGAAGTTTAAATACAAAGTGTTTAGATATGGATTTCTTTAGAATTTTGCTTGGTTTCTTGAATTTCTAGCTTTATATCTTTTACTTAATTTAGGAAGTTTTTAGTCATTTTTTCACATATCTTTCAGCACTGTTCTCATCTTTTCCTTATGAGACTCACATGACATGAATGTTAGACCTTTTGTTAATGTTCCACAGATCTTCAAGGCACTGTTCATTTAAAAAATTCTGTTCAGATTTGATAATTTCCATGGACCTATGTTCAAGTTCACTGACTGTTTCACGTTATTTTTGTTCTACTATTTGGATAGCAGAGATTTTTGTTTATCATTACATTTTTATTTCCATTTGTTTCTTCTTTGTGTCTTCTCTTTTTTTGCTGAGACTTCCTGTTTTAATATTTGTTACGAGAGTATTGGTGATTGCTTATTAGAGCATTTTCATCATGGCTGCCGTAAAATCTCTGTTGGATAACTCCAATAACTGTACAATGTCAACACTGGTGTGTGCTGGTTGCCTTTTCCCATCCAACTTGAGATTTTCCTGTTTATTCACAAGCTGTGTAGTTTTGGATTGCATTCTGGACATTTTGAATACTGTGTTTTTAGGCTCTGGGTCTTATTTAAATTCCATGGAGAATGTTGATGTTTTTGTTTTAATACACAGTTAAACTGGTTAATTTCAGGTTGCAATTTACAATCCATCCTCTATAGCTATGGTTTCAATGTAGGTTCAGTTCTCAAAATTCTCTGTATTGCTCTATGGCTCTGTCCCAGGTATGTACCATCCAGTGGTCACTCTGGGACCAAGACAGTGGTTTATCGACTCAGTTCTCAAAGTCTTTGGTATGCTAACAAGAATCAGATTCACACTGTGTAGATCTAGGGTGAGCTCTGGAGTTCAAATCACCTTTACTGGGTCTGTTTTTCTCCTACTCCACATTCTCTCCGATACTTTTCAGTTCTCCTGCCAGAACTTGGGGTGCTAGTTACTCTGTTTTGTTATACTTTGTCACATACTTCCTCACTTGGCCCCAATCTTGGGAGGACAGAGAGAAGGATAAAAAACAACAGGGGTCTGCTTCATTCTCCTGGAACTGTAGTTCTGCCAACAAAGAAGGGAGGCTCTGCCAATGACCCTCCCTTAGAGTGTTGAATCTTACGGGTTCTCATGGGTTGCCCTTGCCATTGCTGCCACCACATTGCCTGGGGGCTGGGACACAAAAGAAGGGAGGGGAGAGAAGAAACAAATTAAATGTAATATTTTCCTGCTCTCTGGAACATCAGAAATTCCTTTGGTTGGTCCTTGAGCTTTTTGACTGAAAAACAATTTCACCTAGGTGTTTTGTCACCGAAAAGGATTTATTCAGAAAAAAAGGACAAATGTTGCAAATCAGTCCATGAAGACGTGACGAGCCACATGTACACACTGCAGGGTGAGCCAAGATGAAGTATAAATAGGAGGGAAAGGAAGTTAAGGGGACCAGCAGTTACAGCCGCAGAGCTTTGTTGTAAGAACGGTTCTTCCTGTAGGGATCTCGCAATAAGAGAGTGCAAGAACTTCTCCCACAGGCCCCAGCTTTCCCCACAAACCCGTATGTGCTTAACGGCTCTGCCATAACCTTTATGAAGCCAGAGCTAGAGCTGGAGTTCTCTCTGCTCAACAGTGCTTACTTTTGGGTTACTGGTCATGAGTTACTGAAGGGAAAAACGTGGTGAACTCACCACCAGTAAATTTCAGTGGTATTTTGACTTCTGACGCTCTTCCGCAATCTTCCACAATTTACTTTTCAGAGGCTTCGAATCATCCTCTGTGTTCACTTCAGGCTTTATAGTGTCAGGCAGTGGGAGAGACAGACTGAAGTCCTTCTCCTCACATGGAACTGGACCTCAATGTATTTATATTTATGTACTGTATGAATGTATTATATGCAAAATTTAAATCTAACAAGTCGCATAATCACTTTAAGAGGAAAAAACACTTTATGCACAAATTATATATGCTGTTACACTAACAGGCATCGAGAGCACTGAAAGAAGGTGATTTGAGGCACTTCCTTCTTTTGGGCCAAGAGGTTTAAAGGGTGTCACCCGACCCTACTGTCCTGAGGTGGCTTCCCCTTTCCTTCACTGCTAGAAAGGAGTTCCAGCCTCTTGAGCATGGGTAATCAGTAGGTACATCAGCAGGGTTGAGTGAAGTCACACAGGTCCTTCACTGGCCGAGAGGTGAGACGTGGGGAACTGCCCCAGAGAAGACCCGGATACAAGAATGGAGGAGCTGCGCTTCACTGAGCAGTACTAGTTCGGGAAAAGAAGCAAAATGTAGTATTTAGAGGGCAAGCAGATATAGCAGGACTGAGGAGCTGACCCCAAAACCCCTAACCACATCCACCCTGAAAAGCTCAGAGAAAGGTATGAAAATCCTGCATTGTTTTGGGGTAGGGTTTATAGGAAGAGGAAGTTTGGGTATAACTAAGGTCCCAGGATGCTCCAAGCCCCGTCTGCTGGAGGCATCACTGGGTCCAGGTGTTGGTCTCAACTGGTCTGCATCTCACCTTGCTCAGGTAGGGGCATGGGGAAAGCATGGTTTGTGTAAGCCAAGTAACTCAGGGGTTAACATCTGAGGAGTCTCCAGAATCATTAGAAGGTCTGGATACTCAGCTGCTGAAAAATTCTTGCAAGGAAAAATAACCTTCACGAAAATAAGCTAAACTCAAAAGTTGATTTGGTATTCTCTCAGCAAAGGATTGATCTGTTTGCATAAGTTCCCTAACTGCAGCCACTAAGGCACATTAGCATGCTTCGAGCTTTAGGGAATAATCAGCTGACAACAGTTATTAGCAGGTTTCTTCTCAGGCCCTGTAGTATTAGATAATACAATCATTCTACTCTAAAACTTTGTTCTTTGTTCTTTGTTATCATTACTTCAAGTCAGCCAAATGCCGCAGAAACCTGTGCAAGGCCTGGTGAACTCCTCCCACACTGCTCTGGCCACCTTGGGGAGCAATGACTTGTGTTGCAGCTGGAAATCTGCCTCCACCCTCTTCTCTCCTTCAAGTGCCTCGAGACTGGAGAGCTGGACACAATAGCTCCAAGAGTCACAGGTGCAGGGTCACCCACACCACACTCTCCTACTCCCCAGGATGATCAGACCCTCAAGTTCTTTCATTCTTAAAACAAAATTTTTAATAAAAAGTAACATGTGTTCATTGCAGAAAATTTAAAATATACAGAAGAGAAAAGAGCAGGAAATACAACTCACAATTTTATCATCCAGAGATCACTACCATTAATACTTCGAGGTCGTCTACCTTTCTATTACAATAGTTTTGACCACATCCCCTATGCTGTAGTTTACATCCCTGTGACTGTTCTGTACTACTGAGTCGTGCTTCTTAATCCCTTCTCCTCTCCCCCCAGGTCCCCCACGACCCTCCCCTTTGGCAACCACCAGTCTGCTCTCTGTGTCTATGAGCCTGTTTCAATTTTGTTTACTTATTTTGTTTCTTAGGTTCCACATATAAGTGAAATAATGTGATATTTCTCTCGAACAACTTTGAGGTAGGTATTTGTGATGGTGGATTTTATGTATATTAACTTGACTGGGCCATGGGGTGCCCAGATGTTTGGTTAAACTTTATTTCTGGGTGTGTCTGTGAGCGTGTCCCTGGATGAGATTCACATTTGGATCCAAAGACTGAGTGAAGCAGATTGTCCTTCTCAGTGTGTTAGGCCTCGTATGTTAAAGGCCTGGTGAGAATAAAAGACTGAGTGAGAAAGATTTCTCTCTGTCTAACTGTCTCTGTGACACCAGGAGGTCAACAAGCAGTTCAGCTTTGGTGCCCCAGGCGGTCTGCACGTGACTGAGCCAGCATCTGAGCCATTGAGCTGCAGGGAGGGAAGGTCTATAGTGCAGATAAAGAACTGTGGATCTGCAGATAAAGAAATACTAGGAAAACTGCAGCTGGACTGCAACTCTTATCCAATTAACTTTCTTTACAAACCCCTTACCTACATTTTCTTCTTCTTACAAAAAGGTTGCCTTGAGATGAAATGTTAAGATGGTTTTTGAGGGCATGTAACCCACTGTCTTCTCAGATTGCTGGCATCTGAATTAAACAAGCACCCATAAAGATTCAATCCTTGTCTCTACATATTGGTTCTGGTAGTGACAGGCAGCACGAATGCAAACTTTTCCAGTTTCAGATGTCTCACTTACCACATTCTGAAGGGGCATGACCTCCATCCTTTTCAAGAAATAAAGGTGGGGGCCTGGGGAGGGGTGAGGTTGGTAAACTGAGTGCAGACTGGGGTCGGGAGAACTGGGTTTGGACATGGTTCCCATAGTGACTGCCTGTGTGGCTCTGAGTGGCACATTTGGGCTTTCTGTGCCTCTGGGCCTGTCCGTAGCAGATCTGCTTCTCTCTGCCTCAGAAACAGGGCTGGAAAATGAATGTGGTGCTCAATATTCCCATTCTTTAGAAAAAAGATGTGGCATAAAAATGCACAGGATTTTGACATCTGGCAATGACCAGCATTATCTCAGTGAGCCTATCATTTTGTTTAAAAGTCACAGGTCTTTCTCAGCCCAGGTAGGGGAAGTCAGACTAGCTGGTCCCAGGCCTCGGGTGGTGGGAGAAAAAGGTCTCCAAGTTCAGGCTGCCTCCTCCACCTCGGAACATGCCTTCTCAGGACTCATCAGTGTTTCTAAGATGTGAGCAGGGCAGGGTCTGAGTGGGGAGAGGCCACTGTGGCTCTCTGACCTGAGAAACCTGCCCAGGCTGCTCACTGAGGTTCACCCAAGACACCCACATTCTCCATGCACCTTCTGACCGTTCTCCCCTCTGAGACCCATTTCCACTCCTCCTGCCTGGAGGACGGCCTGACAGCTAATCCCATTCCTGCTCACTTTGTCCACTCCAGCGGCCACATGACTGAGGAGAAATGGCAAGAAACTCACTCCTGAAACTGGGCCCAACTGATAGGGCCCAGTTCCTGGAATCATAGCAGAGAGGGTGGGGGCCAGCCTTCCCAGGGCTTGGGTTCCGTCCTGCATGGCAGGGTTTCAAAGTCCATGCAGGCCCCAGCTGGGCTGCCTGCCTCCCATGGAAGAAAAAAGAAATCCAGGCCCCAAGGCTCCCTCCTCACTCAGGAGCCTTTCCTATCCCACAGCCTGAGGGGCTCTGCCTGTTCTTAACCTCCCTTGCACAGCCATCGCCTCCCTCCGGGCGCGTTCAGGCTTTTACTTGCCTCAGAGGGGCAGAATCTGGTCAGCAGGGGAATTTATCTTGCTAAGCAACTGCTACATGTGCATAATCTTCTTTGCTCCTCACCCTGGGAGGTAAGCACTAGGCACTGTCATCGTCAGGATTGTGCAGATGGGGAGACTGAGGCTTCAAGGGGTAAAGTAACTTGCTCGAGGTTACCGGCAGGTGGTCCTGTCAAGAGTTAAGACTGTGTCTGTTTATTACCAAAGCCCTGTGCATCTACTCAACAAGCCAGGGCTTTCAGACACCGAGGACCCCAGGACTCAGACTGGAAATATGAATGAGGGACAAGGAGCAGGTTCAGATGGCCTGGGCAGGGGTGGGGTTGTCTGTCTGAGGGAGGAGGTGCTCCACGCCTCTACCTGATGGTGTCATGTGCAAATGCATGCCCACTGTGGCCAAATGTGTTTTTCAAGAAGGGCTTGAAATCTACATATTTTAGGTGAAACAACTTGATTTTTAAATTCTGGCAACTCATTAAAAATAAAAGCAAAACACGCTCTGGCCAGTGTGGCTCAGTGGGTTGGAGCATCATTCCATACACCAAAAGTTTTTGGGTTCGAGTCCTAGTCAGGACACAAGCCTACGGTGTGGGTTTGATCCCAGGTTGGAGCGCATATGAGAAGCAACCAATCGATGTTTCTCTCTCTCTTCTCATGCCCCCTTGTTCTCTCTCTGAATTCAATACATATTTTTAAAAATAAAGACAAAAGAAAGTAACTTTAAAAAAATAAAAGCAAAACAAGCAAACAATATTCAGGCCAAACAATAGAAGTCCTTGGGTCAGATGCAGTCCATGAGTTAGCAGTTTGCAACTTTTGTTCCAAGCAATTGCACCTCACTGTGCTCTGCATTTAACGTTTGTTACATTAAATAGAGAGTAAGCCAGCTCCATGCAGCAAGTAAAAGGTACAATTTCACATATTCCTAAGGATGCATAACTCTAAAGGGTGGGGTGCTGCCTGCTGGGACAACAGATGGACAGTCAGATGCACGTACAGACCAGGCTGGTACATTTATCAGACACTCTGAAATGAATCCTTAGTATCATATGGATTTGACTGTCACCACTACACCTCACCCAAGCCTAAAGCCAAATTCACTATCTTTCTCCTGGAATCAAGATGCCCACCCTCCAAATGGCCTCATTCCATCACTTGTACTATCATTTTTCAGCCTGGGCAGCTCCAGATCCCAGCCTCATTCCTGAATTTTTACTCCTTCCCTCCTCCATCAATCAGCCCCAAACCCTTAGCCAATGTCTCATTTCACCTCTCATCGCGTCATACCTGGCCATTGCTACATGTTCTTAACTGATGTAAGCAGCATACTATTTTGGTGATATCAACTGGGGTTCTACCCCTATTCCTTTTATCCCCTGTGGCCTTCCCACACTCAGACTAGATTGTGAGGCATCATCCATTGTGTCGGGAGAGGGTTGTTAGAGTTTAACATAGCCATCAAGTTTAATTTGAAATTCAAAAGCCAGTGATGAGGCTTGAGAACCAGATGCTCAGTCAGAGAAAGTCCCCTCTCACACTGTGATAATTATTCCCCATGCCTGGAGTGGGGAAAGGTGTGGAGAACAGCCAAATTGCCTCAAGGCCAACCAAAAAAGGCCCTTTGGATAAAGATGAAGGAGGCCAAACACAGATGCCACCTCCCTGGCTCAATGACTTGAGGGCCTCCTAGGAGGAGGGCTGCCTGAGCAGGTGCTGAGGGAGGCAAATGACGACCAAGGACCGGGTTCCCATCCCCAGCACTTCCCCCACCCCCCACCAGCATCATAGCAATGCCCAAGACCCTGGAATTCATACACAGTCTTGGGGCCAGGGGGTGCACAAAATCTGAATTGACAGAGATTATTAAATCTATGCCCCTACAACCAGAGGGGGGAAAATGTACAATAAGAATTATAGAAAAATAAAGTTGTATTTAAGATGAGCGTGTGTTCTGAAATCCGTGTGTTCCTTGTCTCCATATCTATTCTGTATTCTGCAGCTAGATTATTCTTCCTAAAATGCCATTTCATACTTTCATGGATTCAAAGAGTAATTATTGAATGGCTACAATAAACCAGTGCTTGTGCTAAGGGGATTAAAAATCTTGATTGGTGTTTCATAAGCTATAAGATAACATTACACTGAGATGCCATTTTTCAAGCAAAAAGCCAAAAGTTTGACAACGTACTCTGGTAGGAAGGCTATGAAGAAGCAAGGGCTCTTAAGTTGTATTTGGAAATGTAAAATGGCACACCCCTTATGGAAGGGAATTTGGCAATATCCAGAAAAATTACATATGCATTTGCCCTTTGGAGAACCTACCCCACTTATAAGAATCTATGCAAAGGAAACATTGGCAAAAGTATGAAGGGATATGTGCACAAGACTGATTAATTGCAGCAGTATTTATATTAGCAACCAAAGAATTGGAAGCAACTCAAATGGCTATCAATGGGGACTGATTCAGTAAATCATGGAGTTTATTAATATTAAAATACACAATGGATTACCATGCAGCTTTAAAAAGGAGTGAGAAATATTTCTACATTCTCTTGTGGAATGATCCTTAACCATATTAATAAACGGGGAAAAAGGTACAAAATACTATGTATAATGTGTTAAGTTTTATCAGATAAAGAGGAGATTATTCATATATACACACATCACATATATTTTTTAAATACAAGATAACATAAAACAATGATGGTTACTTAGAGACGAGAGGGAAAATAACGTGAAGACATGGATAAAAGCAAGACTTTACTGAATGTACCTTGTTTTATAGATTTTTTGCCTTGGAACAATGGAACTATGTATGTAATTATAAAGCAAAATCAAATAGAAAAATACAGTCCTTAAAAATTGAAAGTAAACAAAGCAGTTAAGCCTGTGTATCAAAATTTAGTGGCTTAATTACACAGGGGAGAATTATTCAAATGACTTTACAACACACCAATTTGATTATATAACTCTATTGAGATACAACCTAAGGATTTTTAAAAATCTGAATAGAAATATTAAACTATTTTTTGATAATTAGACTGTTAATAATATTTTCTGTTATTCTCAAATATGCATATAGTAAGACAAAACAAATAAGTCACTTCAGGGTATAAATATAAAACTGAAGAAGTTAAGTAAAAACCATAGGGTTTTATATCTGAATTGGAAATCTCAGTGCAAGTCCAGAGTTTATTGCTCTTTAAAAGGAAAAAAAAAAACCTATTTCCCTTTTCTGTGTGCTGAAAAGACCTAGAGACAATAAACGACCCAGAAGTAATGGGATCCCTAGGGCCCAGATTGGTGCCTCTAAACACAGTTTTCCACTAGAAGGAATCAGAGCTCTTTGTGAAACAGCTGACTGCATGCCCCAAACTGGAAATGTGCAAGATGAGCTTGGAAAGCAAGGGTGGTATCAAAGCTCATTGAGATCATGCAGAAAGGACCCAGAAGTGAACTTGAAGGGGCTCTCACTGACCAAAGATGAGACAATCTGAGCATCAAAGTGAATAGTAGTTGCAATAGATTGAAACAAGAATATTTAAAAGAGTAAGTTCATAGTAATAAATAAACTTTGGTCACCTTTAAAGTATGCTAGGGAACTAACTAATAATTCCAAAAATGTGAATAAAGAATTAAACATTTATTCTATCTTCTCAGGTTGCTAAGTAGTTGATGTGGGAAGGGTCTTTATAGAAGAATTCTAGTCTATAAATAAAGAAGAAATTATAGAATCCGAATATCACCGTTGTGTAGCTCCCAGTGTTATACAGGGTCTAGGCAACATCAATGGTGCTGTCCCATTATACTATCTCAACATCAACGGCGGCTAAAACCTTTAGGTGAGACGTCAAAATGAATGAATCAGGCTGATAGTACCTGAACTCAATGATCAGCATCAAGACGACAGAAAGATGAGCAAATGTCATGTGCCTCCTGTCGTGATGCACTCAGAAGCACACACCACCACTTATTTTCTCCAGAAATGAACTGAAATCTAATCAAGCCTCAAGATCTAACCAGTTTCCAAGGTACAAAGGGGACAAAGTAGGATGTTAATTGACACCATTGGCATAAAGTCTGCAAAATCCAGAAGGCTGCCAATAAATTGCAAGGAAAAAAGAGAGAAGCAAACCCATATGATTTTTTTAAATTGATGAATTTTAAGAATTTGCTTGTCAAGACTAACTTTAATGTCAGAATAAAAAATTCACATTTACATTTCATTTTAGTTGGCTAACTTTTACTTATGGTAAAAGACCTATAAGACCTATTGACTAAATTCATTTTGTGAACCATGTTTGAATATTGATTGAATCGTGGTTCAAACAGATCAAAAATTTTAAAAAGACATTAAGGAAAATTTACCAACTATTTAACATTAGGAAATTGTTCTTGAATATTAGCCAATGCCTTTGGCCATGATAGATTTACTCTCTGCCCTGTCATTTGATGCCTTCCATTTGAACCAAAAGATCCAGTTTACATTCTAGATGTGCCATTTACTAGGCTATGTGTGCTTGAAGGGGCCATTGAATGCCTCAGAGCCATCTGTGAAATGGGTACATCATAATATAGTGGATTAGAGTGAAAATGTGAGACAGTGTGAGAACACCTTATAAACCATATGAGCCATCTTCTATGACTAATTTACACGATTCCTTCACACAACCCTGAGTCTTTCTCTTTGTTCATGTAATTTCCCTCTACCCAGAGTATTTTCCTCTCTCTTGTCTGCTTATGGGTGTTTTACCATTCCTTCCACCCTGAGCCCAATTTTCACCTTCTCCATGGAACCTTTTCTAACCACTTCAGCCCATGGGGATTTTTTCCTTTTCTTCCCAGAGACCACATTATCCATAACGCTCACTTGGCACTTGGAAATGACATTTCTGCATATATCTGTCTTCCCAACTCAATAGTGACTCTGTCTCATTCATCCAGTCTTCTCCCTACCACAGATCCTAGCACGGTGTTTACATACAAGAATGTATTTGCTGCTGTTGAAGCTTCAAGCAAACTGTATTATCTAAAACTTCTTTTGCAGTGACAGAACCCAACTCAATGTAGCTTGAGCAAAAATAAATGAACAAGCTCACATAGTCAGTTACAGGGAGGTTTTGTTTGACAGGTCTCTAAGTTTCTGTTCACTTTCCAACGCTTTTTCTGCGGTTCAGAGTAGATCACTTTTATTGATCTCTCTTTAAGTTCACTGACTCTTTGCTCTGTCACTTTCACTCTGATACTGAGTCCATCTATTGAGTTTATCTATTTTTATTAATCATAATAATTTTCCATTTGTATAATGTCCACTTGGTTCTTCTTCACATCTTCCATGTCTTTGCCGAGACTTTCCAGCACTCCGTTCATGTCAAGAGAACACCCCTCTCTACTTAAAATGCTCAGCATCATGCCAGATGACCGAAGAAAAACATTTGCAAGGGCCATACACATTACCACAGAGCAGGCCAAAAAAGATGACTTGGGAGCTGAGAGACAATAAATTGGTGAGAAGGAAAGGCTGAGGCTTCTTTAGCAGATGTGACTTCTGATTTCATGCAGTTAAATGATACTTCCGCATCCCGGACGTCAACAACAATTTTGTGTAAATTATACGTCCTCCATCGACTTTGTTGAGAAATGGAAATTCAGTACTTAATTTTTAAATTAAATTATGTGCCTTTTAAGGTGGATGCCAATAATTTTTTAATTAAAAAGTATTGCTAACTAATAAAATTAATGAAATATAATCATTGTAATGAGAGAGAGAGAGAATATAAATTTGCCTTCACTTTTGGATCATTTTTTATAATGACTCCTCTAAAGTGTTTGCCAGCCAATCCCAACAGCTGTGTCATTTAACATGGGAGTTTATCATTCGTCCTTCCCCAGTCAAGTTGATGTTTGTCTGGTTCTTTATGTATCCTGAACATTTTGATTACTGTGTTATGAGACTCGGGATCTTGTTTAAATCCTAGGAAGCATGTTGCTATTTTTGTCACAGCAGATGATAAAACTGATTAAGTTCAGGCCTTGAGTTCCAGCCTGTCTTCTGTGGGCTAGTGTTCCAATGTCAGTTCAGTTTTCAACGCCTTTGCAATATATTTAGGTCTCTCCATATACTCGCCACATGTTGGCTAGTCTGGGATCTGGGCAGTGGTCAATGTGTTAACATTTGGTCTGCTGTTTAAGTTCAGATCCACACATGTGCAGCCAAGGGGTGAGCCCTTCAGTCCATAAACAACTTTATGTGGTTACTTTCCCAAATGGTCACCTTCTCCACTGTCTCTCTGACACTCTTCAACTACCCGGGATTCCCCTTTCAGTTCCCTGGTCAGAAATCGGAGGCTTTGCTTACCTTACTCCGCTGTGCACCTCCCATAACTGCACTCACCTTTAAATCCGCACTGTGAGACGATCAGAGGGAACAGTGGTGAACTCACTGCCGTTTCGATGGTACATCAATTTCTGGTCTTCTTTCCCAGTCTGCCCACTGCTATTTTCAGAGTCCTCCAATCGCACTTCATGAAGTCTGTCCAGTTTTCGTGCTGCATTTCACTGGGAGAGACAGGGTGGGGAGAACGCACTCCATCTAACCTGGAACAGGGACACAATGAGCTGTTTTAGGAGTTGTTTTTCAGTATGTTCCTGGCTGTGCCTTACATAAAGGTTCATCTCAGACCTCCAGCTCAGGAAACCTTAGTGATGAATGAATGCAGATTTATTCTATTACATTGTTAATTCCCCTTGTTTATCTCGGTGACTGAAACGCCTAGAAAAAGTGATCTGGCTCCCATAGCCCACCTGCAGCGTCTGGCACCTAGACCCCACTCAGCAAACACCAGTGATCTCTGTGCCTGTCTGTCTATCCGATTATCTTCCGAGAGCTAATCTTTTTGCTTAATAGAAAAAACCTTTCTCAGTCTGGTTTTTGGATATAATTTTCCTTGTTCCCATGCCTTTTATTACTTGTCTTTCTCTTGCAGTTCCGTGATAGTATTGGATAGTTTGGGGACTTATTTTCATCATACTAATCTTGTGAGCTGCCTCAAATTCTGCTTGAAAGTAGTCAAGGCACAAATGAAGAAAACAATGAAAAAATATTGTATTTATGGAGTGTGTTATATTTGCAAAGCTACTTTCACACCTATTTCCAGAGTCCGTACTAAAAAATCAGCCCATATGAGTGGAGAACGAGAGGGAACAAGAGCTTCCTCTACAGGAGAGACACCTGGTTCACAGCCAGGGCTGGGCTGGCTTGAGGCTCCTTTTCCACACCCGTCCGGCTCAAGCAAAGATGAACTGTTTCACATTTTTATCTTCTTTCGAATGCTGTACCAAGGCTAAAAGCAGCTTGGAAGCCACGCTACAGAACTCCAGGCATTCTCTGGGACCCCAAGCCCCAGGAATTCCAAGCATAGAACTTCCCTATCAAGCTCTCTTTCTCAAAGTGCCCCGTAATTGGTTTATCCATCCTCTTGGAATCCAGGGAGCCCTGGAGATGTTAGGTCACTTTAGGTCACTTGAGGAACATAATCAAGTTGTTACGACTTCCGATCTAACTTAGAATAGGCACTCATTTACTGAACAGGGTAGTTTTATCTGCTCAGCGGGCTCTGCGCTCCAGCTGCCGTCCTTGAAGCCCAGTCTCTCCTCCTGGGTCGGCATCGAGAGGGGAGGCACAGAAACCAACCTCAGTAAGCATATGCGAAGAATGATTGTTGCAACTCTTTCTTGTTATTTGTCTACATCCTGAGGTTCGCCTTTTCAGTCCAATGGAGAGGGAAGATTGAGCCTTGATCATAGCAAGACCAGATGAATCCCACAAACTTTCTTCTTCCTTCATGCCCTCCCTTAGTCATATTTAAGGAGCAAAGATTGCAGCCATCTTCCTCCTACAAAGAATCCACCCAAGAGTGACTTGTGGGCCTGTGGCAGTGCTGGAGAGGAGTCCCCAAGTTTGTGGTGAGCTTTGGCAGTCACAGCCAGGCCCTTCTCACGTTTGTCAGGCCCGGCGTGAGCTTCAGTTGTGCCTACTGCCATGGTATTGTCATGTCTGAATAGGGTCAAGGTCAAAAGAGCAGTGCTGGGAGCAGAGGTCATTCTGAGTGAGTCTGTGCTGTCATGCATTTGTCCTCTAGCTTGATCCTCGTGGAGCCCCCTCCATTCTAAGGGGACACTGTACAGTGTTACAAAGATGGAACCAGCCCTTTACTCCCCACTGTGTCCCCGCCATTTGCAGCAGAACCTTTCAGCTCTCCCCATCAAAAGGCGAAGTCTATTTTCTATCTTCTTGATTCTGGGTTCATCCTGTAACTTTCTTTGGCCGATAGAATCTTGTATAAGAAATGTTTACCAGTTCTAAGCTCAGGCCTTGAAAGGCTTTGTACATTTTTGCTCATTCTCTTGGGACTTCTGCCTCATTCATGTGCACAAGCCTGAGCCAGCCCACTGGAGGATGAGGGACCACGTGCACAAGAGTTATGCAGCCCAACAATTTTAGTCAAGATCATGAGCATGTGGAAGAGCCCAAGTTGACAAACAGCTGGCCACAGACACAAAATGAAGTCCAGGCAAGACCAGAAGATAGTTGCTCATTTAATTCCAGACTAAATTATCAACCTATAGCATCATGAGCAAAGGAAACACCTATTGTTTTAGGCCACTGAATTTTGGGGTGCTAGCTAAAATGCAGAGGCTGAGCACTAAAAGAGCTAGTTCTTTGCCATTTCTTGGTATATTGGGAGCACTAGGCTTTAGTGGCACTGGTCAGCCTACTCACAGACAGGAAAGGATGTGTATGGTGATTGGATCCATATGGTGATTAGTACAAGGTGTGTCTTTGGGGATATTGTTGCTGTCTCAGCACTCAGCAGTAATAGGAGGAGCCAGAGCAGGGGCAGAACAGAACAAATAGGAGCCTAGGGGATCAGTCCAAGAAGTGCTCTTCTCACTATCTCCAGGGACTCCCAGAAATGGTAGGAGAAATATTAAGGGGCTGGAGGATTCACAGAATAGAAGTGGCTGGAGCCAGAGACACCACACAATTCGAATATTCCCTATGAGGACATGCTTGCTGAAATGTTTTTCACCTCAAATACTAAATTTTAACTTCCCCAAAGACATTATAAATAGGAAGTTTTCATAAATTTATTCCACGTGAATTCTTTCAAATAGTGAAAAACATTGCTAGACCATGGTTACTTTATTCTTCCTCAAAGGAGTTTGTATTTTTTTGTCTTTGGGGAGAGCTAAGAATGAAACGTGAGAAATGGGTGCAAAGACTGGCAGCACTTATCTCGTGTTCTTTGAAAACACAAATGAATAAAATGTACAACAAGTACGAGGCGTGAATGTCTCTGCTGTCCTTGACATCAGGAGAGGCCACATGACTAGATCTGGCCGGTGGATGGTGGCCAGCAGTGATCCTGTCCTTTCTGGGCTGAAGCGTTTGCTTATTGGTCAAAGACCCTCCATCATTCTTGCCGCCACACTGACTGAGGCGGTCACTTGTCTCTGATGGTAAAGCTGCAGAGCGGTTCCTTCTCTTTCTGCCTGGATCACTGAGTCACAACAGGGAGGGCAGCTATCAGAGAAGACACTTGGACCTTCAGATGGTGTTGCACGCATGTGAAATCAGCTTCAGTGGTGTCAAACCACCAAAGCAGCGATTGTTCCTGGAGCATTCCCAGTAAATAAATTACAAAAATGAGAAAAAAAATTGTGCTATTGTCAAATGCAGATTATACCATGGTTTAATTTTTGGCAAGCAAGGTCTAGTGTTCAGAGGAGCATCCAAGAAACTTTATGAATATGAACATGATAATGGGAATTTTATCCATTTTGCAGAAGGCAGAGCAAAATTTGATAATATTATGGCAGCATGTTTATGAATAATTTAAATATTGACACCAAGTAAATGTCGCACCTTTTCAGAGGGTAAAATACAAAACTAAATAATTAAAATTGTAGCAGATGCAAGGGATGAAATCAGTCTGAATAAGGTGAGAAGAACTAAACATTGCTCATTATTTTGGCTACAAAATTCAATGTTGTTGTATTCCAGACACAGGCCCTGCTGAATACACTTGAAAAGACAACAATTTTTGTTAGACTTGTAGATTCCTGAAATGCAAATGTTTCTATGTGCAAAAAGCTTGGGGATTTTTTTCCTCAGGGGATGACACAACTGGAAAAGGACAACAGACGTGTCAGGAGACCATTTACAAAAACAATGAAGAATAAAATCACAATACTGCAAATATACGCAGAGCACGAGACAGCCTGAAAAAGATGAATCTAAGAAATAATTCTAGGGCATTCTCCAGTCCTGTGCTGTAGATATTTTAATCCTGGTAGTGAATGGTGCAATAAAAATCTCTCTGACACCACTGAATGTTTTATACCATCTAGGATCCATCCAACTGCTTTTCAGAGTCAGTGAGACATTGTGTATTAAAAACACATTTACCAAACATCAATTTGAGACACTGTCAAATGCATGCCGGGAAAGTTGAGTTTATGCCATTATGGCACTAAAAATTCAGAGACTCTAAGCATTTCTTGTTTAGAAAATGTTGGTCTATTAATAAAGACATAGATTATAGAATTCAAGCCAAAGGTAAGCTTTCAAAAATGTTATATTTATTTGCTCAAGATTAATTTGGCAAGATGCTTTAAGTGAAATTAGTGCAATACCCAAAATACTACAGGAGCTGAAATTCAACATATCACCCTAAGAGGCATCCCTGCAGAGAGGTGCTGGGTTGGGGGAAGTGTGTGAGTTTCCTCCTGCTGGAGCCCAGAGCAGGCTGTGGTATCAGGACTCCTGTGAGAGGGTGTGGCTGAAGCCATCTTCTGGGAGAAGACAAGACTTCCTTGAGCCATACTAGTAGGAGACCGGCCAGGAGGGGCCTCTGCTGTAAGGCCTTGCCCACTGAGGTCCCTGAATTTTCACGTGCTTTGGCCAGCGGTCAGGCATCGTCTCTGCACAGACCTCTGGGAACCGGGCCTTCGGCAAAACCTCGTCAAACTCTGCAGCCTCAGCTCCGACTCACACTCAGAGCAGGAGGCGCAGTGCGTCCACGTTGGCCTGGGAGGCAGTGACCAGGCAGCGAGAGAGCACGAAGAGTGCAGTGAGGAGCAGTGAGGACAGCTAGCAGAGGTAACGAGCCACCGGGCACAGCTTCCACTGGGGTGCAAGTGTGGCGACAAAAAGACAACTTTTTCACTACCTTACAGGGTGACTGGTCATGGTCAACTCAGCCATTTCAGTCCAGTTTCATAGATTTTTTTTTTTTTAAGTAATTTCTATGTGTCAGGCTCTAGTGTAAATTCAATATGTACATGAATTAATTTAATTCTCCCAGTTATCTTATCAGTGTGCCCATCTTACAAATTAGGAAACGGAGGCCCAGAGAGGTTATATTAATCACCTGAGGTCAAATTAAATAGCAGTCAGAACCTTAATGCCAGCAGGCTAGCTCTAGAGTCCACTCTCTCAATCAGGGTGTGACAGAATATTGGTGCTACCTTTATAAGCTCACCACAGTGTTTGGATTTTTACCCCTAAAAGAAAAAAAGAAAAACCACAAGTTTTTCCCCAAGAGATAAATCCAGAACCTGCCACCAGCTTGAAGTTGACTTGTAACTGCTTCAGACCATCCGAGTTTCAGGAATGTTGGCATCCAGCCTGACGCCCTGCCCCCTGGCGGAGTCACACCGCCTTTCCCACGACAGCTGGGTCTTCTCATCTGTCTTCCTGTGCAGACAGTGGGTTTCTCTACCTCCCGGGGTGGGCTGGGAGCCTGGCAGTGCCCCACAGCTGGCGGGAGAACCTGCTGCCGCCCCTCAGCAGAGGGAGGAGGGCCTGCAGACCGGGGTAATTCCTGGGGAAAAACCTGGGAAACTGGGCAGAGCTGTAGCCACACTCCCACCTCACAACCATGGGGGGGATGGGGACTCGGCCCGCCCAGAGCCTGAGGTCCTGCAGCAGCCACTTGGAGAGGAAAGATTTACCCTCTATCTCAACCAAAGCTCTGGCTATCTTAAGGCCTTACTTACCAAAGTCAAGGGAAACCAAAATTAGGGTGACCAGCTTGTGCCAGTAGACCCAGAACGTTCTCGGTTTTAGCACTGAAAATCTCCCATCCTGGGAACTTCTCAGTTGCACGCAAACCCAGGTGGCTGGCACCCTGATCAAAGCAGAAACCCAGGGCATCTCTTTTTCCCATGGACTCACACCTGAAAGGCCTGCAGCCCACATTTCTCCTGATCCATGGAAGCCAGGAGGTCCCCAAACTGTCAACGTCAGGCTAAAGACTGGTCCTCCTTGTTCTCCGTACAAGGGGACATGACATCCCCATGGAGTAGTAGGAAAAGGCATCGAGGACACAGCCCCCAGATCCCATCTGCACGTTCCCATCTTCCCAGAGGCTGCAAAAACTTGGACCCAGGGATATGGAGATGCTTGGTGGCTGCAGTCATTGCCGGCCATGGGCAAATTATCCAGGCTTTTACATATTTGCATGAGATGGCACTATTCCCCCTTCCTTCCTGACCCACGTGGCCCAGGGCCAGGGCCATGAGGCATTGGCCAAATGCTCTACTCTGTGATAAAAAGACCACAGGGTTAAATCAGTGAGTTAATGGACAGGTGACAAAACCTCTGGCATGATATGGCCAAGACCAACAAAAAGCTGTGACCACCTCCAAGGTTCTCTCTGTCCCTAGTGATTTTCCAGAGAGGACTTGGTCCTCAGCACAACTACAGATATTCATTGCATAGGATCCAGATTCCATCTAATGACAAACATAAAGAAACTCTGGACCTTCAGAGGAAACAAAGCACCAGTCCATCAGAATCTTTAGGGTAAATCAGTTCAGCAGACTGGACGGGAGACACATTCGGTGACTCACCCTCACCCGGAGTAAATAAGGGAAGATTAAGCACAACTTGATTGAATCCTGCTGAAGCTTGGCATGTTCCACAAACAGATCAGCCTGCGATCTCACATTAGGAACACATAATCTCATAAAATTTATGACTGCTATTGCTCACCACATATGTTTCTGGGTTACTGTATGTTGGGCTTTGAGGAAACCACATTGCTGGGGTCTTGAGGGGCCGTCTGCTGCTCCCCGTCTTTCAAGAAAGAAGACGCCTTCCTGGTTGACACTCTTCTGCAGGATCCTCGGCGTGGCCTGGCCACTGCAGGAACGGGGGCCGGATAGGATGTTGACAGTGGCAGAAAAGGCTGGCACCGCATTATGCCCTGAGCAGGACCCTTTGCAAAGTCTGTTTGAGACGCTGGTGGGGGACTGGCAGGCAAATCTTTCTCCTGTTGAGGTGTCGATTTCCTCATCTGTAAAAGAAGGTGGTGGAATCAGATGATCTCTAAGGTCTTTTCAACGCTTATGCTCTTCTGGTCTATAAAAAAGAGACTGAAGGGACAACTAAATTAAGGAGAAATCAGAACCAAAATGTCACCAACTGAGATCTGTAGAGGAGAGGGGTGCAGGGGTGTGGGTGTGGTTTTCTGAAGGCGGAGTTGCATGCAGGAGGCTCTAAATGCAGGCCCTGAAGATCTGGGAGGAGAAGAGAGATGGCCAGCTGCTTTAAGAGGTGTCTGCTGCCCAAACCTAAGAGAGTCAGGAAATGGTTTCCGAATGTGTATCACCACGTGGTCCACCTTCCACTGCCAATGGAGCCAGCAAGGCCTCTTCCCCTCTGAATCCAAGTGCAAACTCAAGATTCTTCCCAGTGTGAGAGCTGATGCCCACCCATCAGATCCGCAGGCGAGAGAGAGCTACTTTCCCATCCGAATGGCCCTGGGGCTCCTCCAGGTCCAGGATCAGAGATTCCAAGTCTGACTACAGAGATTCAGACCAGAGTCAGTGAGAAGCAGAGCACAAGAGAAGGACTGATTTCCCTGCGGCGAAGAGCCCTTGACTTGTAAGAGATGGTCACTGGTCCAGGGACCACATAGCCCTTGACTCACGTGCTAGAGCCCCAGCGTGGAGCAGGAGATCCCGGGCCCCCAAGGCCTTGCCCCAGATGTCCCCACCGGGGGAGCCCTCGTGTAGAAGAAGCAGGTGCCAGCCGCACCGAGGTCTCCCTCACCTCCTCCCTCCCCACACCCCCCGGGTTCTGTGCTGCACATTCCGTTTCAGCAGTCTCTCCCGTGCTCTTCCCGCACTGCCTGCCAACAGCCGGGCCTGACCCTTCTGACCCGAGGGCCCTCTTCCAGGCTTTCCCTGTTCCATTTCCAGCCCCGCTAGCTCCATCCAGAAAGAGTTTTGAACAAGAGAGTAACATTATTCTTTCTGGCTTGTTCATTTGCATTATGATTTTCACAGCCAATTCCAGTAAATCTGCTACGCTAAAAGTCCCTCTTCATCATCCGTGTTCTTCTAAATAACCTTAGGTTTAATTTTAAGTCTACTTCTATTAATATTTGCCTCTAAAAAAACAGTTTTGCTTTTTGCCGATTGTAATTCAGATATTGCTGGGGACCACTGTGTCCCTCAACATCTGTGAAATGTCTTGTGGCAGACTGCATTTTCCAAAATGGCGACAATAATATTTTCTTTGGAGGGGGGCCTTATTTAATTAATTAATGTATTTATATTGGATATGCGGGGGTGATAATGGTTAATAACATTATACAGGTTTCAGGGGTACAATTCTATATAACACATCATCTGTATATTGTATTGTGTGTTCACAACTCAAGTCAAGTCTCCTTCCGTCACCCTTTATCCTGCTATACCCTACTCTTCCTCCCTCCACCCCCCTTTTCTCTTCTTTGTTTAGTTCCTTCACCCTGTCACCCAGCCCTCGCCCCTACAAGAATATTTTCACCCCACATATGCATTCTAAAACTCCTCCACCAAGAAATGGAGACTGTGGTGTGTTTATACCCAGGTGGGCCTTTCGGCTGCTTTGACCAGCAGGGTGCAGTAGAGGTGACTGTGACTTCCAAAGCTGGGTCACAAAGGCAACACAGCTTCCACCTGGCTCTCTCATCTCTCAGGACACATGCCTTTGAAGTCATGGGCGGCCATGGAAGGAGTCCGGCTCCTCTGCAGATGCCCGGCCAGAGACCCCAGATGGAGAGACCACAGAGAGATAGAGAGAAATCCTCGAGGAGCCCCAGCTGTTCCAGCCCAGGCACCAACACACGGATGGGGAAGCCTTCACAGAGACTCCGGCTGCAGTGCCCTCTGAATGCAACTGCCAGAGGGACCCCAAGCGAGACCCACCCAGCTGAGTCCAGTCAACGCCCAGAACTTGGAGAGATAATAGTAAATTATCATTGGTGCTTTGCGCCAGTAAGTTTGGAATGGTCTGTTGTGCAGCAATCAATAACCAGGACAATTCAGCTCAAGTTTGAGCAATTCTGTGCTCCATGGAGCTCAGGAGGCTTGTTGATATTTCTGCTGATTCACTGTGGATTGTTTCCTCAGATGCTGCCTCTGTCCTACCTCGCTCACATTAACTCTTACAGGAAGTCCAGCCCCATGTCAGTTCACAAGACAAAAATCACTCACAGCAAGCGTTTGAGTGAGTACTGGGCTTCAGGGAACGTTTACGGTCACGTTGCTGACCACGTGGGCTTCTGCCACCTTGCTGCCTCTTTCCTCACCTCTTCCCATTCTCGCCCATCTCTCAGGGTGCTCTGGGAAACCAAATCCTTCTCCTGCTCTGAGGAGTAACTCGGTAAGCCCCAAGCGCCTAATCTAAAACTTCTACATGCAAGAGCATTAAGAATCCAGCCTTTACTGGACATTGTTGAGTTATAGATGGGCAGTTTTCCTTATATTCATGTGTAGTGTAAAACAATATTGAAGAACACATGGATAAATAAAGGAAATTAAAAATCATCTTCAAAACCTGTTACCCAGAGATAACTATAGTGGTGTTTTTGATAAGTGTCCTATCAGCATAACACCATAATTTTATAAAAATGGGAACACACCATTCTTGCCATTCTATATTTTTCCAAGGCATCATTAGTATTAATAATGGCTTTACTATTTATTTAGTTCCTCATATGTACTTACCAGTTACATAAATGTAACATCATCGAAACCTACTGCAACACTAAGGTGTGGGCTCATTACCAGCACCTTTTCCCCTAAGAACCTTATCACAGGCAGAGCTGGGGTCGAATCCCAGGTTCCCCTAATCCTAGATCCTGTGCTCTTTCCACTGAACCACAGGCTCCGATCTGAATCCTTTCCCCAAACCTGAGTACAGCTGTGGAGAGACTCTCTGGCCTTGCGTGAAATTGAGCCAGATCTGGTGTCCTGACAAACTCCTGTCTCCTCCTTCAGAGACCAACAGGATCTGGGGTCTGCGGTTGGCTCATCTGCCTGGAGGGCTGAGCCCCGGAGTGGAGGGAAGGTCTGGGCCCTGCAGGAGGGGCAGGGTGGGGCCAGACAGGAGGCCCCTCTGCCTCCACGTCTGCATGCCCTTGAGGGCCCTGAGAGTCTGAGGGTGGCCACCAGGGAGTTCAGCATGTGCCATCTGCCTCCTCCCACTGGGGAATGTTTATCCTGAGTGGTGGAGGCTGCATCTGTGTAGGGCCAGCTGGGTGCAGAGGACATGCCTTGGAGGCAGTCTGTTCTGTTCCCCAGCCCTAGAGGCAGTGTGTTCTCTGTCAGCCCTCCCTCATCAGCACACTTTCCAAGCAGGGCTCCGGGAGCCCAGCATCTGATCATCGGGAGAACCCTTCCGGAGGGACCCAGGGTGGGGGCCAGGGTAGGAGACCCCACACTGAGTTATTCTAGCCCCAGAAGAAGGAGGGGCCGCCTCCAGGGAGGGCCTGACCTTTCCTTTGACAGCTTTCCTGAGCTAACTGGGAAAGAGAATTTAAAGCTGAGTTATCAGTCTGTCTTCCAGCTGTTCCTGCAGCTGCCGACACTCAAGAGGGGCCAAGGGCAGCTGAGTCCTCTCCCAGCTCCATCCCCACACTCATAAGCCTCCACTTGAGGGTGGGCCTTGCCTCGTTGGAGGCTCCCTTTGCTGCCAGACACTTATGGTCGGGGGAAGAGTTCAAAGTCAGGCTTGGAATCTGTAAGCCCCAGGTTTGAATCCTGGCTGCCCATTTGTTAACTGGCCACCCTGGGCAAGTTGCTTAACTTCTCTGATCCTGGACTCCACCAACACGTGGGTTCAGTTTCCCCTGCAGAAGCAGACACAGAGAAAACTGTCCTACTGTGGGTAGCTTCATTGGGAGGTGATCCCAAGGGGCAGTAGTAGGCAAGTGGGCAGGAAGGACATTAAGTCCACAAGGATGCATTATCAAGCCAGTGGGCAAAATTGAAGACTGGAGACTCTGGGAGAGAGTGTAGAGGTGACCTGGAATTACCCACCTGCCTCCCCCAGCCCCAGGGTCCAGGGAACTGGGATATTGATCCCCCAGAGTATCAGTCATTGCTTGGGTAAGGGCTGCCCCGGGGGAGGGGGAGGGGTGGTCGTGTGTCCCTCTGGCTGCCCCAAGCACAGGCAGAGCAGGCTTCTGCAGCCAGAGGGGACTTCCAGCAGTCACAGTGTAGACCAAAGAGAAGGCAGAAGTGTGCTAGCAGTGCCCCTCCTCTTGCCTTCCTCTTCCTGGCCGATACACAAACACACTCTTGGAGGTGCAGCGGCCCACTTGAGACTGTTGGAAAGGACCGAGGAAAAGATTGAGACAATCACACAGAAGCCAGACCTGGTGTCCCTGAGCCACAGACTGGGGGCTCTGGACGGCTCCCTGCAGGCTGTTTGTTAAAATGGCTCCTGCTGAGTCTTCTGTGACTTGACTGAGAATGAGGCTCCTTACTGGAACCAGGTGGGGGCCTTTGATTCTTCCCTGAGGAGGCCGCTGATGGGTAAATAAGACATGGCTTATCCAGTTACCATATCGCCAGTGAATGAAAACATCCATCCCGGGTAGGTTAAGCCTAGAGTTAAGCCTGGAACTCCCCTTCTGTGAAAGAAGAGGGTTGGACCAGGTAACAGCTAAAGAGGGCTTTAGCCCTGGAGTCCAGCATGGAAGAGGAGGTCAAGTGCTAACATCTTGTGAGCCCCAGCTGCTTCCGAAGTCCTAGGGAGGTATGAGACCCAAACAGAGACCATCTTGGGCTATTGTCACATCTTTTACTAAACTTTTGGGCAAAAGGGCCAGTGGACAGGAAGGGAGTAAGGACACACCCAGCAGTGGCTTCTGGACTGACAAAGGCCAAAGGCCTCAGTCAGAAGGTGGGTGTAAGGCCCGACGGACAGCGAGAGTTGAGAACCGAAGAGTGGGTTGCCGTGAATGTATGTGCGGTGTGTGTGTGCGTGGGGGCTATTTATGGAGCTCATTTTAGAGACTGGAACAGTAGCAGATAAGGAAGGCTACCCTCCCCTTAACCTGCTGTAGACTTGAAATTGAGAGAGGAGCTCTTCTGCTAGTGCACGCATATGTGTGTGTGTGTATGTCACGTGCACGCGTGTGTAGGCAGGTGTGTGACTGCTGGCCCCTTAGCCTCCCGGCTTTAAGCTCTCACATCCCAGCGCTGGCGGGCCTCAGGGCCTCTGAGCGGCTCCTGCAAGCACCTGAAGATGGAGGTAGGAACAATGAAGCACACACCTGTGCTGGCCCTGCATCTGCCTCACACTCACAGCCTGCAAGGTAGAGATGATCAAACCCACGTGACAGACATTGAAGACGGGGCTTGTTGAGGATGGGAATGCGGGACTGGCAGAGCCACCCACCCTGGCTTCTGTTCCTGCTTCCATAGCTTCTGCCCGCGTGGCCAGAGGCAAGTCACCTCACCTCTCAGAGCCTCATCCTACCACCTGGGGGCCAGGGGCAGTTTGTCCTTGGAGGCACCCCTCTGCTCAGTCCTCCATGTTAGAGGGAGGATGGAATTAAATATGATTTATGATTTAAAAAAAAATTGTCGAGTGCCATGACAATTAAAGGATTATAATTATTTTCCACAACAACAATAATAAACTAAATCTGATTCTGGCATAAAAATGCAAATAGCTGAAATTCAGTGATGTAGAACAAATCAATTTGGGGAACATTAGACTCCATCTGCATTTCACAAAGCCAGTGGAATTGCACACGGCAACAGCCGTGAGGGGGACCAGAGGAAGAGAAAGGTTCATTAATTCAGTGTCTGTCCAATTCCTGTTGACTCAAAGGCACAACGATTTATTCATGAATAACTCTGCTGGGCTTAGGGAAGGCTCAATGATTAAAATATATTCTTAGAGCCTTTAAGAGAGTTTAAGCAATCATCTGTATTCTAAATAGGTCTCACTGTCACAACCTCCTTAAAATGCTGGATCGCAAAACAAGCCAACGCCAGCGGCGGGCGGCGGGTGGGCGGCGGGCGGGCGGGCGGGCGGGCGGGCAGGCTGGCAGTGCTCCCGCTGCTTTATCAAGTCAACCGTGGGCTCCCAGCCGGCTGAGACAATAGGCTGGGTTGAAAAGCACACACCACTAGAGTTTAGGGATCTAATCAAATGGAGCCTTCCATCAAGTTCATCTAATACTGCTGTGGCCATTTTTTTGGGTAGATCCTGAATTCTTATTGTTTATCCTGTGATCCAACTGTGCCTCCCACCATACGATGCAATTTGCATTTGGAAGAAAATGTCCCCTCTTGCTCTGTGGTCTTCTCTTGTTTCTGTAATGCGGCTTGCCTTCTGTAAGCCTCATCGACATCCGTGACCCCGAGTCCCCCCACCTGCCCCGCCTTTCTCGCTCCGGATCTCTTACCCCTACACTGACTACTAAGCCCTGTGCTCCCAGCCACCCAGCCGAAGCATTGTGGGAACCACAGCTGATGGCGCCTGCTGTGGAATACTGACCATTTTGGGTGAGGAGGAAGAGCTATCTCTTGGGGTATCTAAAGCTACCAACCTATGAGATGCAAGAGCAGCGCTGAGTTGCATACAGAGTGAGGAGAACAGCATCTCTCATGTGTTGAATGGGAACCCTAAACCCTCTGCTTGAACCCAAGGTGTCCTGGACTTCCTCAAGAAAACACCCCCATTGGTGTTTCCTGTAAGCCGTCTGTCCGAATGAAGAGCTTGTCAGAAACCGACCCTCTGCCATCCCCACCGTCCTGCAGTCTCCGCCTCTCTTCCTTCTCGAGGCAACTCTGCTGCAACTCGCCCCACGCTCCCCAGCCAGCGACGGCCCTGCGCGTGTCTTTCCCTGTAAACGGGTACATGGGGTTGACAGATGGACCATCAGTTCAACTTATACCAGCCCTCCAAATCCCATTTTGGACTCAGCTACAACATTCTGCAATGTGAATTTTCTAATTCCTGATTTTTTTGTCCTATTGTAATTCATGTGTCAAACCATGTGTTTCAATTTTAAGACTTGAAAAATACGGTCAGCATGGTTCTGAGGCCTTGTACTGGCCTTAAGTCCCTTCTGACTCATTCACAGCTGTCTCCAAGCTCAGGACAATCTATGCCGTCTCTGCCAAATGCCTCTTAGGCCAGGCCGGGCGATGGAGTAAAAGCCTGTGTCCCTCAAACACCCTCGCTGGTCCCCTCCTTGCCCCAAGAATGCCACATGGCCAGGAGGAAAGAACTGACCCGAGTCAGACTTTGTTTAGGATATAAGGCAGTTGAATCAGTTTTATTTTCTCTGAACTTGTGTTTCCTAAATTTTTCCACATTATTTCTAATTTGGACTGGTAGAAAGGGGGAAAAAATAAAAACCATTGATCTAGAGATAATAGAAGATCTTGGTGGTTATTGCACTAAAAACCAGCCAGCTACAACGGGTTTGGAAGATCTGAGAAGGCGGCCGCTGACTCAACTGTGTCCGAGTCTGGGCGGGGAGAGTCCGCAGGCCAGGGAGGGGCGGAGCCGCTGAGGGAGCAGCCTCCCTCCCTCGGGAAAACACGTTTGGAGACCCGTGAGCGCTGTACCCTCACGTCCACGCCTGGAAGTAAGAGGATAGAGAGATGAGAACTACCTTTGGGATCGGGGATCCCTAGGCACCCCTCACACGCGAACCTTACCTACGATGCAGCTCCAGGGCCCCATCCTGTGTCTTCCTCAAAGTTACATTTTCACAAGCACGTGAGCCTCCATGAGTACTCATTGGACACATGAATAAATGAGGAAAAGAGAACTGGAGCAGACGTGTTTTGGCTGCCTCCAATGCTTTTGGGGGGAGAATTAGGTATGCATGTAGGGACAGGTGGATATGTGGGTAAATAAATGAATGAACAACCGTTGTCACTCACTGAGAGGTATGGTTGATGGGAGCACCCACACCACTTACATCTCTCTCTTTCTTTCCTGACAATCTGTAATTTAATTAGCAGTATTAATCGTGTCTCCTTATGACCCCACTCATACTCTGTCTACCACCCCTCTTACACCTTGACCTTCCCCACGCATACGCACAAACTCACATCTACTGAAACAAAACAGGTCACAAACGGTACCGCTTCTACGAGGAAGAATAAAGCCGGGAGCAAAGTCTAAGTGCTTCTTTCCACTTCATAATTTACACCCAGATCAGTACAAGCTTTGCTGTATATCAAGGTCCTAAGGCTAGGAGCAGAATCTCAGTGGCATGGTCTTCATAATGACATTGTGTTACCCTGATGAATTGCATACTAATCAAGTATTCACTACCACCTCCCAAAAGTTTGGCCCGTTGGTTTTAATATTCAGGTGAGGCTTATTTTCAAATGGCCATATCCATTTTTATGTGCCTTTTAAGTGTGACCCAGATAAATCTGAGTGTCCTCATGGCACTTTCACAGTCAAAAGAAATACATGTTCAACTCTTAAGTCCTTGGAGGACAATGGAGATTTAGAATGGGTTTCTGGATACAGGTGGCAGAAGGACTTTGCATTGTTCTAACTGCTTGTCCCATGAGAAGACACCAACCTATATTCCACAACCTTTCAATGCAGTGCAATAAAATCCTTCATCTCATTATTACTTTTCCAGAACCAACAAATAAATCACATAACTCCCTTTCAGAAGTACACAGTCACAGTCATGGCCTAATATTGACTTGTGGTCAACACGTGCCCTCATTCAACTCAGATTCTCCTTTCTTCCCCTGTGCAGTTTGGAGACCTGGGGATTTAAGGTGGTGGACACGCCTCCTCTCCAGTCTGCCTTCCCCCACTTACTGAATTACTGATATCTGAGCCCACCCACCCAGCCTCTCCACCAGAGTTTCTGCCCCTGGGACACCAACCACATTTCCTCACAGTAACAAGCTCAAATGTTTCTTGCCACAAATAAAACACATATGTCACTTACTCCAACATTCAGGACAGCCTGAGGGTGACACCATCTCCCTCATGCTGGGGTCCGAGAAGTGCCTTTTATGTAACCAACAGTCCCCCCGCCTCTGGGAGCAAAGTCAGTGGTACTGCGTTCAACCAAAGTCCTGGGTTGAATCTGGGGTGCCTCCTGCCCAGGATTAAGGAAGCTGCTGTCCGATCCATCTTGCTTCTCAGACTGAGTCACCCTGGCCCCCACGCCACCCTGACTGCCCCACTCTGAATTCCATGATTTCATCTGGCTCCCAGTAGCTGCCGTCTTACCCACATTTATTCCTCAGGCTCGGTTATCCATACCAACAGAGGGAATTCAGGAAGTCCCTCCAAATTTAAGATCAGAGCTCAAATCGCTCAGCCACTCTTTCTTAAAAGTTGCTGATCTTTCTCCCACGAGGATTGATCCAAGTGCTTCTCATTATCCAAGCCAGCTTCTATGGCTCCCTCAGGGGGGCCTTGCTATAGCAGCTCCTCCTGCTGCAGCAGAGGGAAACATTTGTGCTGGTGGTAGGTTCCTAATGATGAACTCAGTACATAAATCCAAGCTTCCCTCCACTGCACCCTCTGCTCCCATTAGGGCAGTGAAGTGGTCGACCACTAAACCAAATGCCTGGTAGCTTGAGAATTGCAAATAATCTCTGCTGTTTGCTAGTTGTCTAAAAATGCATTTTCTGCCTTCAGCACTTACCATCCCTGAAACCTTCTGAGAACCACTTACACAACTCAGAGTCCTTTTTCCTAGTTCCTTGCATGGAACTTCCTGTGAATTTCCTATGTTTCTGTAAGTAATCAGCTTGCATAAACAGTTCAAAGCCAACTGCACTGTAAACCTCACGGTAGCAGAGTCGTGCTCCAGGAGAGTGGGTCCCTGCCAGAGCAAGGTGACAGCTGTGAACTAGTCCAAGTGTGCTTCCTCACTCCTTGCAGAGAAGTTTCTCATGTCTTGAAACAGAGTTGGGTGTCTGTGAGGACTGGATGAAATGCTGATGTCCAATTTGCAATATTGATGGAGAGATCTTGCAGGCATCCTCCATTTAACCAATTCACAGGGCCCTGAGTTTGTTTAATTTCCATGATACAACCTGTTCCTCTCCAAAAGTATAATGTTAATGTCAGACAGAGTAGGGTCCACTATTTCTCTGCCTCCCTGTACTATATATAGTACGTGTACCTGATTCACCTGCACTTGTTTATACTATAATCCCAACAAGTTGGCGATCCCAGAAGGTCTATTTGTGGCTGAGGCCTATGATTATTATTTAATCTAAAAAGCAGAAAACTGTGCCTTAGGCAAAATCCCACTCACACCTTCAAAATATAACCTGCACAAAGTTGGGTCCACTTATGGCTTTATCTACATGGGGTTACATTCTCAAAGAATGCTCAAGTCCAAGTTTGAAAGAATGGAGACCTTTTGTGACTGGCTAGGTCTTCACCAAACCTGATTCCTCTTCCTCCTGGCTACACAGCTAAATAACATTTCCCAGGCTCCCTTGCAATTGGAGGTGGTCATGTGGCTGGGTTCTGACCAGTGGAATCCCAGTGGACGTGATGCGCACCACGCTAGGCACTGGCTGTGAAAACGCCCACATCCAGGTCCACCCTCTCCCGTTCTCCTGGCTGGGTGCTGGGTGCAGATGTGTTCTGCCGCACTGGAAGGATACATTGAAGACGGGAAGGAGCCGGGTCCCTGAATCGCCACTTGTAGAGGGACTGCCCACCAATTTAGAACTAACATTTTGGACTTTATGTGAATAAGAAGTAAGCTTCCATCATATATAGTTATTTATTATGCCAGTTGGCATTACTGTAACTGAGGCATCTTGATGGGGCAGCCCATCACACAGGAAAACTTCTTAAAATTCTCCTTCAGACATCTTCTCACCCTCTTCTTCCTAACCTCTCCATTAGTGCGCCCTTCTGGAGTCAGCGTTTTCCACTCAGGACCTGCCCATAACCCAATTCTCTGAAACACGAATCCACCTCCCACTCCAACCACTTTTATTTTCAGGGACATTTGGGTAAACTTAAAAGCCTTCCTGATGACACATACACTTCACCTAACAAGTTAAGTATGTTCTCCAACAATCTTATTTAGTCCTGGCAAAAGAAAACTTCACTCTATTCCAGACCAAACAGGACAAATGATTTTTGAAATTCCAAAATAATCTAATACAAAATAATTAAAACAATGTGGTCTTATTGTACAACGGTCATTAGAGAAGCATTATCTGTTGTATTCAATAAGATAGGAGAGACTTTGCTGTAGGAAACAACCAGCTCCCCTCAAACCTTAGCGATAAAACCCAACCAGAACGTCTCTCTCAACCACACGAAATCTGCTTCCCATCCGGGAGTCTCAGGCGGCTGTGCCCCACAGGGTGGCTCAGGGGTCCAGGCTGCTTTGCTCCTGTGGCAGCGGCATCTCAGTGTGTGTTTCCATGACAGTGGCAGGGGACACTGCAGAGTCTTACACTGGCAGTGGGTTAAGTGCCTCAACCCACATATGACGCTTTACCTCCCGACGCAGCTCATGGGCCTGTGCAAGTCACAGGGTTCCTCCAAACTTGGAAAAAGTTGTGAAGTGTCATCCTTCCATGTGCCCAAGGAGAACCGACATGGGTGAGGGGTATGTACTAGAAGACTCTACCTTTGAAACTTCTGATTATGGTTTCTTAATATTCAATTCTCATCTTAGGATATGTTTGTTGATTTTAGAAAGAGAGGAAGGAGGAGCGAGAGGGAGAGAGATGTGAGAGAGAAACGTCAGTCAGTTGTCTCCCGTAATCTTCCAAATTGGGGATGAAACCTGCATCCTGGGTACCTGCCCTGACCGGGAATCAAACCCACAACCTTCTTGGTGTGTGGGATGATGCTCTAACCAACTGAGCCACCCATCTGGGACTACGGCTTCTTAATATTTATACTAGGATCTTCCAGTAAGTCCAACTTTTCTCAAAAACAATCCTGTAATTTCAACTTTTTTCGCTAAGTCATTTGGATCTTCCAAACTCCAGGTTCATTAGAGGAAACAAGAACTCCAAGAGGACGACACCTTTTCCCAGGAGACATGGCCGGCGGGGCAGGCGGGGCGGGAGGTGCCGGGGGCGGAGGCATCCTGTTCCCTGCCTGTCCTCTTTGCAAATCACACCGCTTCCTCCCGTGATGAAAATATCCAGAGCCTCCATCATTTTAGCAAGATTTAATTAAAACTGCCCTAAATTAAGAAAATCTAGTCATTGTTTGCATTCCTAGATGCCTATATTTAGTGAAGTCACACATAAGCAGAGAAATGAAAAATTAGCTTAATTTTTTGGCTGCAAGGACGAGTGTGAATTGGTTTTCTTTCACTTTGTGGGGAACATCTTGTGTCTTCCCTCAGCTGGGTTTCTCTGATGAGATTGCTTCTCCCCCACCCACCTCCACCCCCAAAGGCCTCTGAGGACAAGCTGCAGCTTGGCTGTGACCTGAGGAAACCTCTAGAATCCCACGGGCAGCCCAGCTCAGGGTGGGTAGGGTCAGGGGGCTCCTGACAACAGTGGTGACCAACCTGGGCTTCTGAGCAGCTGAGAGCGTCTGCCAAGAGTAGGAAAGGGGTTCTCACATATGGGCTCTTGTCATCTCCAGAGAGGAGCTGAGTGCTGCGGAGGTGTTCAGAAACCTACCCCTGTCTTAAAAAAAAAAAGGATCAGGGAAACTTCCAGGATCCCCAGGTGGGAAGGAATGGCTGTAGAGAAGCCGTGAATACGGCGTGGATAAGCAAATCTCTAGAGTCTGCCTGACTTCCTCTGAATTCCAGCTCCGTCCCCAGTTAACTCTGTAACCTTGAACATGTTGCTCAACCTTTCTGTGCCTGTTTCCTCTCAGATAATGGTAGTATGTACCCCACAGTGTCATTGTGAGGATTAACCTAGTTCATAGTCATGAAATCCTTAGAATAGTGCCTGGCTGATAGTCAATGATTAATAAACGTTGGCCTTTGCTATTATTCCCAGGGGCACCACCTGCCTCTGTGGCAGCTTCCCTGACATTCTCCTTCCAGGAGCACCTACCTCTCCATTCCAACACAGGAGAGCTTTTAAATTTATTTTAAATCCAGGAAGCTCCTCACCTTGATGGACCAGTGCACAAGCAATGTGGGATCTTTGGGATGGGAGCTGTAAGAAGGGTGAGACTCCACAAGCAATCCAGGATTTGAGTCCAGCAGTAAGGCTGTTGTGGGAACAGCCTGGAGTGGAGAATCTCTCAGCAAACCCAGAGCCGACTCAGGCCCTGGAGTAACCATGGAAACAGGAGCCCAGAGAGGCATCCAGGGTGTGGGATGGGGAAGTGGGTGGATGGATGGATCGATAGGAGATGGATGGGTAATTGGGTGGGTGGGTGTCACTTTCACAGAAGAGTGAGAGCCTGGGGGCAGCCTCTGTGAGCACTTCTGACCTGGGGGAGGCTTGGAGAGCTGGGGCTGTGTCTGAGGGTAGACAATGGGGGGTGATAAAGAACAAGCAGGCAGGGTCCGAAAGGGAATCTTTCCCAGAGAGATTTCTGCTAGGCCGGGAGAAGGAAAGCTCCGAGGAGGGGGATGTGGGAGTGTGGTTTCAACTTCCGTAGCATCCAGGTCTCGTTTCTGGCTGGAAAGTCTGACACCATTCTTCAGATGTGAGGTGTGGATCAGTTCAGGACTGGACATTTTGTTCCAAGAAAAGGGAAACACAGTCCTGTCTGAGACTGAGAGACCACTCCTTGGGGGCCAGCTCTGAACTCCCAGAGGCACAGGGCACCCTGGGCCTGCGTCGTAGAGCGATGTCCTTCAGCTGGGGAAGCTTTAGCCGCCTTGTGGTAAGCAGTGTGGGGGCACCGTCCTGTGCTCCCTCTCCACCTCAAGGGAATGGACACAAGGTGTCCACCAGCTTCTGCTCGCCCTGCAGCGACCGAGATTGCTGTTGCCCCACTGACTCTTCCTCCTGCATCTCCGCCACCGCTCCCAGTCATATCGGGCCATAGTGTTGTGTTTTGGCAAAAGGAAAGTGGACACAAGTGAGGCATGCCACATCCAGACATGGCCGTGAAAGCCCTCGTGGACAGCATGGATTTCAAGGCCTTAGAAGCTGGCAGAGCTCTAGATGGAAGGAGCCTGGCTTCTGGAATCACCATGTGGAAGGCTGCTCCCAAACAGCCCATTAGACTGGAACATGGGTGAGAAATGATTCCTTTATTATGTTAAGCCACTGGGATTGGAGGATTTTACAATTAGCAAACACTCATTAATCCTGCACCTAGTTGAGATCATTAAGAGGGGCAGAGTTTGGAACCAGGGAGCCATGTTGGAGTCTTAAACACCCCACTTACGGGGCATCCGTAAAAGGAGGTTAATAACAGCGCCCAAGAGAGAGCAGGAGTAAGCAGAGAGCGGAGCGCAGGGCCGACCCCATCATCAGCACTCAGTAATTCGTACCAGCCGTGATTAACGTTTGAAGGACGTACTGTGCACTGGGCCTGCGATTTAATTCTCACAATAACCTCACAGGTTAGGGACTGTCACGGGTTTTACAAAAAAGGGCCAGGAGGCATGAAGAGGGTCAGTGTTGTCTCCAAGGGTGCCTGGTGGGAAGGGCTGCACGGAGACCCAGGCAGCCGAGCTCCGGGGTGTGTGCCTCACTCAGCCAGTGGCTGCTCTCTATTCCTGCCTTCCTCATCGTCACTCTCAGCTCAGCCTTCTCCTCTCCATCTTCATGGCCACCTGCTGCGGGGAATGGGTGGGGAGGCACCTCTACTCCCAGCACATGTGTGAGGGCCTTACACTGAACTGTCATGATCTGGTGTCCCCCCACCCTGCACCTGTAGAGCAGGGCCAGGGGGAGTGGCTGGGGGCCTCAGTCCAGCTGTCAGTCACACAAGAAGGACAGCAGAAGTCAGAGGACATGCCTGAGGTAGATGGAGAAGGAGCCTCTGAGTCTCTGGGACTCAGACCCCACACCGTGGCCTTTTAGGAGGACTGGGATGGAGGGGAAAGTCAGCCAGGCCCTAGAAGCAGGTGAGAGCGAGACTGAGAGGGGACCCCATGTGGGGCTCATGCTGTCCTCTTATTAAATTCCTTCGGGGCAACCTTCAGTCTAAAGTAATCAAGTTTATCTTAGTTACCCCAGGATGTTCTGGGGAATTTGAGAAGGGTCCCAATGGAGCAGTACCCTGGGGGCTTTAGGGAAAGCCTCCCAAGGAAAAGGGACTTGAAACGAGAGGTACTAGAGGTGGGACCTCAGGCCCCAGTCCCTCAGGCACAGACCCTGTGTGCGCCAGCATGCATCCGGTGTCTGGCCCCCTTTTTATTAAAGGACTCAGAAAGGAGACCTTCAGAACAATCCTCTCTCCCTTGCCAACCAACTTGCAGGAGCGTCTAGGGGTGGGGGGCTGCAGGGAGAGAGGAGGGTGGCCCTGGGGATAAGTCCAAATGGCCTGGGCAAGGACTCACAGGCAACATAGATTCAGTCTGGTGTCCAGAGAGAATGCACAAGCTACATAATATTTGTTGTCTCTTGTGATAACACTTAATAAGGGACTGCATTCATAATGCAGCAAAACTTCCAAAAACCCAGTGCTCCCCAACTTTGCTCTCATCTCCCCCACCAGTGTGTTCTTCCTCTCCCCCATGCCCCCTCCCTAAAGCTGAGACCCCACTTCCTTAGCTCAGGGTCTCCCCTGCCTGCGTCCCTCTCCTCTCTGGCCTGCCCCCACACCACACAGTGTCTCCATGCCTTTTCATTGTAAACTCACCCAGACAGGCCTGCCAGCAGCATTGTTCCTGATCCCCATTCCCACTGGCAGCATAACACGCCCAGGAATGGGTCCTCTTCCAAGGAGGGGAAGAAACTGCAACTATTCCTAATCACACCTTGCCTCCAAGATAAATGATTCTGAGAGGCACAGGCTCAGGGAGAGCTACAGGGTTCGGGACTCAGGGGAGGTGGTGACAAAAACACCGGCCTTTATGGCCCCCTGGCTCCTGGCAGGCACTGCCCAAGAGTTGGAGGGGGTAGGTGTTTCCTGAGCTAAGACACAGCCCGGCCCTGCTGACTACCTGGCTGCACTCAGGCACACAGCTCTGTGTCCACTCCCCCAGAGATGAGGCTACTCAGACTCTTAACCTGGACTAACTATTGCCATAACCTCGGGGGTTTTAAGAAGACACTGATTCCCAGAGCCCTGCATGAGGGATTCTGATTTAATTGGTTTGGGGCAAGGCCCAAGGCATTCAGGGGCACCGGCTATTTTAAAAGCTTCCCAAGTGACTCAAATGTGCAGCCAGGGACAAGATCCATTAGGCTAATCAATTGCTCTAGGGAACATCCCAGAGCCTGGGGTTTCCAAGCCACAGCTGGGGGCACAGCTCCCCTCCCCCTCATTCATCTAACAGGAGGATGAAGAGGTGGGCCAAGGCCCTGGCTGGCATAGAATAACGCAGCATAAGAGTTGAAGCCTCATTCACTCATCATTGAATTGCATCTTCAGTAACTAATACAAGTGCTGTGGGAGAAATGATGGGAACTAACAGAGGGACCCGGTTATTGGGCAGCCAGGGCTTTCTGAGGAGGTGACATTTGAATCGAGACCTGAGTGACAAAGAGAAGCCTGCAGTGTGCAGCTACCTTGACAGGAGGTGGTGAGGGCCCTGGGAGGGGGCAGAGGGGCACTCGGCTAGAGCAGAAGTGGGTGGGGGCATGTATGGAGATCTGGGAGCTCTGGTGGGGAGTGGTTTTCCTTCTCAGTTCCACAGGAGCCCCTGGAAGATTGTTGGGGGCGAATGACATGAGCTGTCTTCTGTTTTGAAGAGCCACTCTGGCTGTGATGGGAGGATGGTTTGTAGGGAGCAGGATGGACTCAGGCGAACAGTCCAGCCCAGCAGGATGGTGGGTACCCCCATGCCCCCACCCCAGGGGGAGGGTGGGTGCTTAGCTCCTCCAGTGGGGAATGTAGGTCAGGCTCCCTCAGCTAGGCTGCCAGTGTAGCCCCCTTGCCTGGCAGAGAAAAAAGCCATCTCTGAGATGTGTGGGCTCCACAGAGAGATCAGTGTCGGCAAGGAAGGCAGAGATAATAGGGTTCCAGGTGCCAGAATGTGGGCTGCTGACTGGGGTCTCTGTGTCACCCCTCCCAGGGTGCCTCTCCCCCTGGCAGGGCAGCCCAGGGGCAGGCCTTGATGTATGCCTGGAGCAGACAGCCATATTTTAAGATCAGGGCTCAGACCTCTAAATAAACCATAAACACAGCCAGCTTCCCTGGCACAGAAGGAGAGAGAGACAGCTCCATTTCTCTTCAGCACAGTGACTGGGAAATAAACAAGTGCCTCTGCCTGTCACATACACTTAGCCCTCTGCAAAGGCATCTGTCAGACCCACAGAGCTCCTGTCTCAGCCCTTCCAAGAAATAACTGATGAGCCCTGAACTAGGGCTTCTCCTTGTGGCCTCCAAGTTCACCATCCTATTCAAGGAAAGGTGGGCATGGAGCCTTGTTCTTGACCCCAGGAAAAGCAGACAAGTGGTGGGTAAGCACACTGGGCCCCTGAGTGGCTGGGGGCATGTTGGCACAGGTCTGTCAGGTATGGAAGGGGTGAGGGAGGGTGAGTGGAAAGGAGAGAGGTAGAAGGGCACTGGCAGGAGGAGGGGGCAGAGCTGAGAGGGGCACAGAGTGACCCCTATTAGAAGGATGAGAGTCCAGAGCCTGGTGGTCTGCAGATGGCATGGCTGTGAGTGAGAAAAACAATGAGACACAGAAGTCAGAGAAGGCTCTCTCTCCAGGCGTGAGATCTCCCGCAACCACAGAGGAAGAAGGAATGAGCAAGAACAAAACCAGACAGAAACAGAAGGAAGCAGGCAGATTAAATGAAGCAGGGGGAGGGAAACAACCCCAAAATGATCAAGCCCAAGATTTTTGGGGATAGGGACTTTCTAAACGTGGCAGGAAAAGGTGATGTACGTGCTGAGCTGAAGCAGGAGAAGATTCCGGAGCGAGGCCAAGGGATGGGAATGGCTGGGAATGGGGGCTGTGCAGCAGAAGCCACACAGGCACATGGTGGTAGCACAGAAGGGGGCTGCGAACTTTGGGTGGTCAGAAGCCAGGCAGTGAGAGGCTGGGCAAAAGGCTAGAGTGAGCCTCAGGGCCCGCGATGCCCGCCCCACAGGTGCTACTGCTGCAGGCACTTGCAGCAGGGAGATCTCACAGCCAGCCCCACCCCTGTGGTGTGATAGGGGCTGCAAAAGAGAGAAAGAGGCAGCAACACAGTGGCTACACACGCATTCATCGTCATCATCAATAAAGGCTGGCACACTCTCGGCAGCACTCCCATGGGGTGAAAGAGACTCAGGGGCCTCTAGGCCCTGGGAAAGGCAAACAAAAGGCAGGTACAGACACTTGGCTGGGCTGGGTGTGGGGAAAGCCGGACGTGAAATGACAGATTCAGCAGACCCAGGTAGGAGATTAGAGGAGCATACTCCGAACACAGACTGTGGAAGAAATCGAGACAGGAGACAAAGACGACAAATATGAGTCTCTCTCTCTCTCTCTCTCTCTCTCTCTCTCTCTCTCTCTCTCTCTCACACACACACACACACCCCTCTGAAAGCACCACACACAAGGGAAACAATGCATGGCTGTCGCCACCCTATTTTCCCCTCCCACATGTGTGTATGTCCCCTGGAGTCCCCTGCTCTTGCAGAGGCCTGCAGGAACGTGGTGTGGAGCCTTCTCAGCAGGCAACACACCTGCACAGAGTCCCACACACATACGCAGAGGCAAGTGGCTGGCACAGGGACAGGTCTCCCTTAAGTGAAGCCAGGCTTGGATCCAAGAAGCCCCACGTGAAGCCCAATCAAGGGTCCTTCCCAGGCTCTCCAAAGAACGCCACAGCACTTGAGTGCCACAGAACATCTTAGTTAGGATGGCAGTGCTGAAAAAAGGGTGCGCTTTCCATTGTGGGTCTGGTGGCTGCTGCCCTGTGAGTCCAGAGCCACACCATCAGGGCTTTTCCAGGACTTCTGACAGAGACCTTGACCCACCAGCTTCCTGCCAGCTCACGTGGTGCTCTAGTCTTTTCAAATAAGGACCATGCAAAAGGACTGAGAAACCAAAGGGACGAGGCTCCCCAGACACTGTGGGTCCATTTCTGAGCTTGAGTCCACCCTAAAGAACAAGCTTAGGAGGCCACGAGCTTAGATCAGGGCCACAGTCTCTTGGGGAATGGGATGCAGGTACTGAGGACATCCACGCTGGACTCACACCCCACAATGTGTCTGCACGCACACCCACTGAATACTACTCTGCACACAGCACACTGTACACACAGCTCACAGTCCCTGATGTGTACGTACACTGCACACATCTCCCCATTCCTCGGAGGTCCCATTTGCTGCACGCACAGACTCCAAAAGTCCTCCTGTCCTTAGACCACACACACACACACACACACACACTCACACACACACAGCTCCCTGCACTCCTAGAAAGCCCACACACCACACCGGCCTGTGCACATACAGCGCCCACACAGAGCTCCCAAACAGAACTCCGTGACTCCTTCCCACGCAGGAGGGGCCTGTGCTGTCGCCCCTGGTAAGCTCAGCTGAGCTCGACCTCAAGCTTCCCTGCCCCCTCTTAAGCGTGAGCTGCCTTTCCCTAACGCCCCTCTGACCCTCAGTTTCAGGAAACTTTTCATCAGGTCCCTAAAGGGGGGAAACCCAGAGTTCCTGCAACCTTGCCCCTCCTGCCCCCCACCACTCCCGCGACTCAGCAAGTCGCCCCTCATTTTCCAGCCCGGCTTCCGCCCGAGACCCAGTGGGGAAAGGTCACTGTAGGCAGTCCCCTGCCTGCGCCCTGGGAGGAGGGAGGGTGGAAATAACAGCTGTCACCAGAAGATGAGTGAGGGCATAGGGAAGGTGCGGCCCTGAGAGGAGCCGGGGGCGCAAAGGGGTGGCCGTGACGCGCCGGAGGAGAGCAGAGAAGCTGCGGCCGGCGACATCTTCAGAGTGTGGGGCGGCGGCCGCGCCCGGGACTCGGCGCGCGGAGCTGTCCGTTCAGCACCACTGCGAGGGGCTCGGGCTGCTCCCTCTCCGGCTCCCGCGGAGCCCGCGGTGCGGGCTCTTGTCTCTCTTAGGAGCCGAAGGGCGCACAGATAGAGGTGGCCCTGCGAAAGTCCGTGCCAGCAGCCACCTGTGAGCCTCCTGCGGGTGGCGGCGGCATCTCCGGCCGGAGACAGTAGGAGACGCTCAGCGGACCCCGCCCGCCGGCCCGCCGGGCGCATACACAGGCGCACACACACTCGCATCCGCGCGCACTACGTACGGCCAGCCTGCAGCAGCGGCCGCAGCGATGCTCGTCAGCAGGTCGCGGAAGTTTCCCGCCCGCCCTGGCCACGGGCCCCAGTGCTCTCAGGTAAGCGCTTCCAGAACGCTCAGGGCGAGCCCTAGCAGCTCTGCTGGGTAAGGCGCGGCGCACGCGGCTCCGAGGCACCGCGCCTGGTGAGCAGGAAGGCCCGGAGCGGGGACGAGGGGGCTCTGGTCGTGGGAGCTGGATACAGGGGATGCCAGCCCGGCCCCCTTACCCCAGCCCTCGTTTACAGACTCGTGCGGTGAATTTCCCCACCTCCCTCCCGATGCTACGCGCCCCTATCTCGGCCCAGCCCTGCCCGTGAGCACCCCAGCTCCCAGCTCCAGTCCCGCCTGTCTGCGGCGAGCGGGCGGGGGCGTCTCCTCCGCCAGCCCACGGACAAGGTCAGTTCGCAGCCCCCATCTCGCAGAGCTGCGGGGTCACAAGCATAAAGCGACGGACAAGACCCCCTGGATGGGGATGGAAGCAGGGCTATGATAGCGGAAACCTCTCCCCCCACCCCAAATCTTTCCTTGGGAGGGGGCCAAACCCCACAGAACCATTCCTCTCATCTCAGTGCCCTTCAGCACCCAGAGACCGGCCTGGAAAGGACTGGGCCCGCCAGAGGTGCGTAGAGAAAAAGAGAGGGGCGCCGGTACCCTAAATACCCAGCGCTCACCGTGTGCTGTTCCCTCCGCTTCCAGGTGTAGCGCCCCCGCGCGGCGCGGGCGGCTGGGCGTGTCCAGCATGACCCGCCGGAGCCTGTGGGACGTGTCGGAGGCCAACGTCGAGGATGGAGATATCCGCATCAACGTGGGAGGCTTCAAGAGGCGGCTGCGCTCTCACACGCTGCTGCGCTTCCCCGAGACTCGCCTGGGCCGCCTGCTGCTCTGCCACTCACGCGAGGCCATTCTGGAGCTCTGCGACGACTACGACGATGTCCAGCGGGAGTTCTACTTCGACCGCAACCCCGAGCTCTTCCCCTACGTGCTGCATTTCTACCACACAGGCAAGCTTCACGTCATGGCGGAGCTGTGCGTCTTCTCCTTCAGCCAGGAGATTGAGTACTGGGGCATCAACGAGTTCTTCATCGACTCGTGCTGCAGCTACAGCTACCACGGCCGCAAAGTGGAGCCCGAGCAGGAGAAGTGGGACGAGCAGAGCGACCAGGAGAGCACCACGTCCTCCTTTGACGAAATCCTGGCCTTTTACAATGATGCCTCCAAGTTCGATGGGCAGCCCCTGGGCAACTTCCGCAGGCAGCTGTGGCTAGCGCTGGACAATCCTGGCTACTCAGTTCTGAGCCGGGTCTTCAGTGTCCTGTCCATCCTGGTGGTGCTGGGGTCCATCATCACCATGTGCCTCAACAGTCTGCCAGACTTCCAAATCCCGGACAGCCAGGGCAACCCTGGTGAGGACCCCAGGTTCGAAATCGTGGAGCACTTTGGCATCGCTTGGTTCACTTTTGAGCTGGTGGCCAGGTTTGCTGTGGCCCCTGACTTCCTCAAGTTTTTCAAGAATGCCCTAAACCTTATTGACCTCATGTCCATCGTCCCCTTTTATATCACTCTGGTGGTGAACCTGGTGGTGGAGAGCACACCTACCTTGGCCAACCTGGGCAGAGTGGCCCAAGTCCTGAGGCTGATGCGGATTTTCCGCATCTTAAAGCTGGCCAGACACTCCACTGGCCTCCGCTCCCTGGGGGCCACCCTAAAATACAGCTACAAAGAAGTAGGGCTGCTTCTGCTCTACCTCTCCGTGGGGATTTCCATCTTCTCGGTAGTGGCCTACACCATTGAAAAGGAGGAGAATGAGGGCCTGGCCACCATCCCCGCCTGTTGGTGGTGGGCCACCGTCAGCATGACTACTGTGGGGTATGGGGATGTGGTCCCAGGAACCACAGCAGGGAAGCTGACCGCCTCTGCCTGCATCCTGGCTGGTATCCTGGTGGTGGTGCTGCCCATCACCTTGATCTTCAATAAGTTCTCCCATTTCTATCGGCGCCAAAAGCAACTTGAGAGTGCTATGCGCAGTTGCAACTTTGGAGACGGAATGAAGGAGGTCCCTTCGGTCAATTTAAGGGACTATTATGCCCATAAAGTTAAATCCCTCATGGCAAGCCTGACAAATATGAGCAGGAGCTCACCAAGCGAATTAAGTTTAGATGATTCCCTTCAGTAGCAGGGAGGACTTGTTATCCTCAAACACATTGCGGAGCCGCCTCTATTGCCTCCGGCCCAGGCCGGGCACCTTAGGGTTATGGTGTAAGGAGTATGGCCAGGCCCAAAGCGGGGAGATGCATGGGATTTGCACCCCAGGTTGCTGTTGTGGTATTTAGAATCCTTTTTAGAGGGTGGTGTGTCTGACACCATGCCTTTGCGCCTTTCAGTGAAACGACACTCACTGGTGTTTGCATCTTGGACATGCAATGTCCACATTTCTGCTGGATGAGTACCACTGAGAATGCTAATTTTTCTGTTCACTGTGTACTCTACTCTAGTGCTTGTGGCCTAGTACTGTCTGTGAGTTTTTTGTGCTTCTTTTTCTAAGGTTGTCATGTGAGTTCTGTACAAAAAGCCCCTACATGTCTGTCCAGTGGAAACACATCCATGGGGTTAGCAAGGATATGATGGGATTTTGCTCATGTCATGTGAAAACAAAATCTCAGTTTCCTATTCATTGCTTTCATTTAGTTTTCACACCAAAACAGAGGGAATGTAACGTAAAGCACATGGCCAGTGCAAGTCCGTGAGTTGTTTCAGAAATGGTCTGTGCCCCACGACTTGCATGGGTACTCTGGTCACGTTTAGAGCCATGTGTGCTGATGTTCACCTTGTAAATGTTGCTCTTTAGAGAATGTTACTCAGTTAAACATGTAGTGATGATAGAAATATATTTCCTAGAACAGATGCTATAGGGAGAGGGGCTTCAGCTAAGCACAGGCCAAATTGTAGGATGCTGCAAGACTTTTCCAAGTCAGGCCTGTCTTTCCTAAGGTGACCATGGAGACATTTATTTCCGGCTGAGGTTCCTGGTCTAGGTCATTTGACCAAACTTTGCTGTGTCGTAGATAGTAGCATGTTTCTGAAGTATTTATTTTTTAAAATGTTTAGAAATAAGGTTGTGTTGTCTTTCTCAACTGAAACGAGGTTTGCTGTTGTGTTGTTTTCTTGAGGCAAATGTCAGGTTGCTAGCAAAGGGCAGTAGCTTAGAAACTGTGTTGCCTGCTCTGCAAGCTTATAAAATGAGAGCCCTTTCATTTCCCAGCAGGATTTACTTAGATAATTTTGCTTCTAGGATATAGTATGTTATATGCAATGCTGTAATTGCCCCAGAGTTCCTGGTATGACATGGAAACCTGGAGGTGCAGAAGTGTGTACTCAAAAATACAGGAATGCATGAAGGCTGTGCTGCTTACCCAGGAGGGAAATACTACAGTTCATTTATATGCATATATATAGTTCTTGTTTCTGTTTCAATTGCCTTTTGTTGGGGGAGGGTGGGTAGAGGACAGAAAAAAAAGGGAAGAGCTGTGAAACAAAACAAGACTACGGGCATAAATAATTGGAACCTTCTTGAAAAGCTTAATGCTATAACTCTTTCCTTCTCCAAAATGCCTTTCCTCTTCTTCTTCAGTTAACTAGCACATAGCATTGTGAAGGGGAACCTGGGCCCCTTTGTAAGTTGGTTCTCCATTATCTTCTAGGTGATTAGATGGTTTTATAGTTGGCTTCCCTTGTGGTTTGGTCTTTGGAAAAGGCTGCAGAATCCAGGGAGCTAAGCATGGAGTTAGGCAGGCTTTTATCCATGGCTTGGGCCTTCCTTAACCAGGTCCATTATGAGTCTTAGTTGAAAGTAATACATACCTCATGGGAGTGTGCTGATGAGCTTGTCAGAAGGCTTTGTATACTTGTAGTTGCCATGGCTACTACGGAGCAGACAATTTGTTGGATGAACGCACTAGCTGCATATGCTCTTGAGTCCCCAGTTCAAATCCTGTCATTAGACAGCAGTCCCATGAGGGGTGGGGAGGTGACCATGTCCTAGTGCCTGATGGTCTGCCATGTTTGTCTGTTTCTCAGAAGCATTAGGAAAGGGTGAGATGACTTTAGGGGCAATGGGCCACTGAATTAGAAGAGCAGGGTTATATTTTCAGAATTTGCACAGGGAGCACTTGGCTTTGGCTGATGTTGCCAGCACTGGAAGCCAGAGAATTTACAAAATCAGCCCTAGTTGCACTGAAGGCAGATGATGGTACAAAGTCGTAAGAACTGTTCAGTTTGCCAGAACTGATGGCATTGGGTCAATGGGCATGGTATCCTGGTCACTGACCGTGGAGTGTGTGAAAAGTGCAGACAAGGAAAGAGGCAGAATAACTCAGTCACTCTGATTGGGTATTTTTCTAAACAGGCATGTTTTACCACCAAAAAAGAGATACCCCTAATGCTTACTCTTTGCAGACGTGAAAGCTGGAATACTTGACTTTTCATTTTGGTAATGACTTGCATTTATCTGGTGCCTTTCATTAGGGGAATCCCAAAGTGCTTTAGAGACTGTCTTTTTAACATCTTGTGTACATATATATACTTGTATAAAATTTTACTTTGCCCATCCTGGAACTTCAGTCACTTCTGAGGATGAGAATGTCCTAATAGCAACAAGTTCTCCAAGCAATGGTTTCAAATGAGAGGGAGAGAGAACAACCCAGCGGCCCCAAACACAAGTTAATTCCCACAAAAGACAGAGAATGAACTATGACCCAGGAGTAAATACCCTTCCTCTCCCCTGAAGTACCACCAGGGTATGAACTTCACAAGTGCTCATGACTGGGCTGTGATGAGTCTTGCTAGATAACATCTTATGTAGCAGTTTCTTCTGGGCCCTAGAGCTAATCAGGGAGGGTCAGGTTAATTTTCTGCTCTGTTTCTACAGTTAAGAATATATGTATGAAATAACGTCATTGGCCACCAAGCTGTAAGACTGACCCATAAACCTCCTTTAGGGGCCACAGTAGAAGCTTCAGGTCGCTTACTGCCAGCTTATTGCCATGGCTTGACAGCAGCCTCACTTCCAGAACATGTGGAGGTCATTCTTTTCAATGCCGTTAGGGTGAATATATGTGCCAGGCTCTTCTCATAGTATATGTGATGAGCATTTTGACAGTGCAGCTTCAGAAGTGGTACTGTGTCTTTATTGCATAGATACACATCTGTGATAGGTTTGTGTCTCCTGCCAAACCCCTACACGTCCCAGGTCTGCTACTGAGGATCGGCATGTTGTAATGCCGGGCTGATTGGTAGCTCCTAAGGTAGTAATTGGTGTTTAATATTTGGATTTGTTATTTCTACTTATCTTAGTCCTCAAATAATTGAACTACCTGCTAATTCTTGCCTCATTTCAAGGAAAATGATTTGTTATGCATTTTGGGACAGCAGTGATCTGTACGGCTGTGTGTTATCTACTCGAAGGCTTAACTGGTGTTTCTTGTATGTTTTAACAGCATGACTTGTTACAGAGTTGTAATTTAAAAATCGAGAACGCTGTATTTGCCATGTCAGTTTTCACACTCATTAACATGCTACCGCGTGAGCACTGGCGCGGCCCACTGCGCTGTTGTGTCTGATGACTGCACTTCAGTCCCCGAGCTTCCACTCCCACGCTCCGACTCCGCCCCTAAGAGTATGCAGATTCCGTAGAAAAAACTTACTTCCGCTTCCGCAAGGCACTTCAGTGACGTGTGGAGTGGTGAACACAGGGCACTCAACGCTGGGGACTGCCTTCCTGAGAAAGGCTGCGATTTGTGCGCATTTGTTGGGAAGGAGGAGCTCTTATTTACTCCTCGCAGGCATAGAGAGCAGGGCCCCCAGTTTTATTTACTAGGACGTAGAGCCACCGACCTGTCTTGTAGAAGGAATGGTCATTTACTCTTGGAGCCTGTGGGAAATGGACACTCCCTGAAGGACTTTCCCTTCCACACTGTCTGGCTCAGCACCGGGGATGGGCTTGTCAGTAACAGCCCCACCCCACTGGGTGCTGTTCCCCCTGTTGCTGCAGTACCTTCCTGACAGTGATTTGGGTGCTGGGTATCCTGAGCATCCTGGCTGGTTTGGCGTGGATATAGCTGGGGGATGCAAAGAACCAGCCCCCAGCACCCACTTAACCTGGTAGTGCCTTGGACTCTGAGCCATTCCAAAGGCCACAGTGGACCTGTGGGAACGGCACTGGCTAATTGGGCCCTGCACCCAGCTGTGCCTTCAATTCCGTGAGCTTAGGCGCATCACTTGGCCTCTCTGAGCCTCATATCTCCTTCCTGCAAAATGAGAAGTTTGGAGTAGCTCATCCTTAAAGTCCTGCCCAGTTCACATCGCAATGTAAAGGCAGGGTTTCTGCACACCCCTCTACATCCTCATGACTACAGGGAGCAGATCCCGAATCCGAAAGGTACCTTTAAGCAGAGCAGAGGGACTGCTCACAAACAACCTTCTGTTTGCTCTCATTTCTCCTTAAGTAGCCGACCACAATTGACAACAGTTTCAGGGGCAACAATGCCAGAGGAAGGTTCGGGCTGGTGTCTGTGCCAGGTGGAATAGAGCTTTAAAATAATCAGCGAGTGTCTCCTTTGGGCTTTAAGCCATTTACACCTAGTCCAAGTTCCTGTTACTCAAGGTATGTAGAGAGGAAAATCGCATTGATCCCATTTGGCTTCAGGACTAACTCTTCACCCATTTATGTTTGTTCCCATAGTGAGGACTGGCAGGTCCCCCATCCCTGTTCCCTGAGGTTACTGGGCTCCACCCAGAGCCCCTAGGTGCACAAGGTCAGGTGGACCTCTTCCCATCCAGAAGTGAATTCTCACTGAGGAGTAGTGACATCTGCAGAAGGGCATGGCGACTTGTGTTAGCCTTGTCCCCAGCCTCATGGCAGCTGAGAAAGGGCAGCCTGGGACCTCTGTGCAGCCCAAGAAGGCACACGAGGTTACCACAGTCTTCACGTTGCCACCAAGTAGGGTGGAGTGTGTCTTCTCCTCCCAGCAGGGTATAAATGGATGTTCAGGGATATTTGGGGGCCAGGATGCCCAGGGTCTTGAAAGGAAAAACAAACACCTCCTCTCCAGGGAAAAATTTAAATACTACACTCACATGGTTATTATCTCCTATTATTTTTAGGAAGACTTTTAACTACCATTTCTACCCAAGGACCTTATCTGGGTATTACATCCAATTGATACTGTAGCTCTGAAAACCTGCAACATTTGTCTCCTTCTGTGACCTCATTTGTCAATATCACCATCCTCCTGGATAAAGTCTCCAAAGTAAGTGACAGCGTCAGCAGGTGACAAGCTGACGCTCTCAAAACGTAGACATAAACAAGGCCTCAAGGACAAGGACAAGGGGAAAGTGATACAGCAAAGGGAGAAGAGGGCAGCCGGGCCTAGGAGCTGCCATAAGTTCCTATGGAAGTTAAAGGGGGTAGGAAGAAGCCAGAAAAAGAAGAGGGGAAAAAGGGTACAAAAGGCGAGAATAAATAAAAGGCAGAAAGGAGCTAAGACAATACATTCAGGAGAATAAGAGACAGTATGTTTAACAAAGTTATTTTAGGCCTTTTGTTGAATTCATTTTATTTTCAGTCAACATAGCACGCTCTCAGTCCACCAGAGGCCTCCTAGGAGGTAACTCCTACTGGAGTCAACCCCCAGCCCAGCCGCTCTTCCCCTGAGTCCCCCACCCTCTCCCCCAGCAGAGTGTTTACCGTCTGGGAGAACAGACATGTGGAAACTATTAACAGCCTTTTGGATACAGAGGGCAATAAGGGCACAAGGAAAGGAAGGGTAAATGCTTCTTCTTGAAGAGGAGACTTCAGGGCTTGAAACAGAAAGAGGACCAGGTGTTGGCCAGACAGAGGTGGCGTTGGGAGTCAGGACCAGAGAGAGGGAAGGAGGGAAGGGAAAGGAAGAGACGGCTGTGAGCAGGGACTGACACAAGCAGAGACAAGGAGGCCCAGGCAGGCCAGCATGTGTGAGGCACATGTCAGTCCGTGTGGCTGAAAAGAAGCAGGGCGCAGCCCTTCCAGAGGAAAGCTATGGAAAGGGCTCGAGCTTCGTTCTTTTGTTACTGGGGTGGGTGGGTGGGGGCATCCTGACCACATTAATGCTGTTGGAATGTGATTCTGGCAGCAACTTGGAGGCGTGGGAGCAGCCAGCAGACCTGTTTCAGGTCATGGCCATAGTGCAGGCTGGATAGAAGGGAGCTGGTTGCCCAGGAGAGAGACTCTACAGGACTCCATCAATGACTGCAGTGGGGATGAGGAAGAGGGGGCCCTGGGGTGGCTTCTGGGTCTCTGGCTGAAGTGGTGACTGGGTGGCTGGGTGGATGGTGGTGCCACCAAGAGAGACAGGGAATATTTGGCTCTGTCCCCAAGGCTAAGTTGCCTGAGTATCTGGAGGACACACGGATGGAGGTGTGTGCAGGCAGAGGAGATTCTGGGACCAAATCATCTACTGAGCGATGAAGTTGAGACCAAGAGTGAGGTGGTCCAGGAAGGGGACAACGAAACAAAAGAAAAGAAAGAGGGGCCCCTGCAGGAGACCGGCTTCTGAGGGGGGCAGCCAGAGGGATGAGTGAGGTCCTGGCGTTTCTCTGCTGGCCCATTATCCTATTTCTCGGCTCCCCCCTGAGAAATGCCCAGTGGGAGAGCTCTACTGGCGGCCTCAGCTTTCCTCTCTACCCCTTTCCCTACTCTGTCTGTGTGATCAGCTTCCATTCCTACCGCTCTTTTCACACTCCTCTCCTGAAGATCACCAGTGCTCCCAATTCCTAAAATCTACATTCAGTGGCCCTTCCTCAAATTCTTTGACCCAGCAGATCAGCTTCTAAATTCTGTGCACTTCCTCCTCTCTGATTTTTGGACCCTGCACATTGCTGACTCTCCCACGGGCTCTGCTTCTCCCTCTCAACATCCCCACGGGGTCTTCGTCCTCCTGACCCTCTTCATTGTGCATTTCCCCCAAACTTCTGTGCTTAGCAGCCTGTGGCAGTCTTTACCCAAGCCACAGCTTCAACTAGTATGCAAATGACCCATGTGTCTCCGTGTCTGAGCCCATATGCATCACCGTGTGCATTTGGAAGTCGCTGTGCCTAAAACCGGACTTACCTTCACTGCAGACCTGCTCCTCCTCCAGCCTTCTCCTTCACTTCTGTTAATGGATCCACACCGCTCTCAGCCACTCAGGTTAAAATTTCCGTCATCTTTGAATCCTTTCCACTTATCCATCCATTTACTCACCATAGCAATCATTTTTTAAAATGCAACCCCCATTTTTATTTTTAAAATCCATTTTCTAAGATTTTATGTGTTCACTTTTAGAGAAATGGAGAAAGACAGGGAGAGAAACATCAATGTGCAAGAAATACATGGATTATTTGCCTCTCGTTCGCCCCCTACTGGGGACCTGGCCTGCAACCCAGGCGTGTGCCCTGACTGGGAATCGAGCAGGTGACCAGCACTCAATCCACTGATCCATGCCAGCCAGGGCAGTAATCATTTCTTGATAGCTGACTAATTGCCAAGAACCACATTAGACGTAAGGGAAATAAATTTAAAAGGTATTGCTCATAGCTCTTAAGCAGTATAGATTTTGCAGCCACTTTATTGTGTATTGAAATCATCTGGGAGATTTTAAAATGTAGATTTCTGGGCATCACTCCATTAACACAATCAGACCCTTGGGGGCGGGTCCCAGGAATCTGCACTCTCCAAGGGCTCCCAGGTGACTTTGATACAAATTACAGTCCTCTCACTGTGTTTGTTCTCCCACTCAGTAGGACAGCAGGTTTTATCAACGGTTCCTTCACAGGACCTTCACAGGCACAATGGGGCCTTTGCGTCCAGGCTACAGGCTCCCACGCCACTCTAGTCCCGGGCGACTCACATTTTGGTAATTACCAGCAAACCCAGGCTCCCCTCCTCGGATCCATCCTTTTCTTCAACACCCCCTACCAGGGTCATCTTTCCCCTTCCAGTGCCTCAGACCTACTGGTGGCTTCTGTGGTGACTGCTGGTGCTTATGATGAACACAACGGCAGCCACAGTGGGTCACAACTGAGGAAGTGAGAAGTCGGCGTGGCCCCATTAAGGCTAAAAAGACAGGGAAAAGGGCTCATTTAGGAAGGGGTTGCCTTTTAGGGGGTAACCAGGGATGGGCCATAGGGGCATAGGAGACTTATAACAATGGGTACACAAAGCTGACAACACAAAGGGCCTGAGTGTTGGGTGAGCAGGCTCACCGCCTGTCCAGGGATGACCAATCCTCTGTCCTATACTCATTGTCTCCCAAAGAGACTTGGGGTCTGTCCAGTACCGCATTGTCTCGGGACATTCAGGGATGTGGTGTGAGGCAGAATATGGTAGAAACAGACTCAAGGGATCTCAGGCAGGTTTTTCCACTCAAAAGTCTTTGTAGAATACCTCTCCAGACATTTAAAGAATTCTGAGATATTTTCGGACCTGCTATGAAAAGAGCTGAGGTGTCAGCAGTCAGACGCCCATCTAACCATTTCGCAGGAGGAGAGCTGGCACGACTCACTTTTGATCTGACAGCTTCGTATTGATTTTTTCTTTTTTGCCAACTTCGTGGGTCTGCCAGGGCTGACTCTGCCAGGAGTGGCTTCACTGTAACCCGCTGTGTTCAGGGTCCGTGACTGTGAAGGCCGCCGTCAGAGCATTCCAGCCTGCATTTCTGTCTGTGGATCATGAGGGAGAAAAGGAGGGAGACCGCAGGGCACAGAACCAAGTGTGCCTCTGGGCTTTCACGCTCCCTGCTAAAGAGAAGGCAGCCGGCTTTCTTTGTGCGTGTCCCAGATCTGAGATTTGAGGGCTGCTTTTGGAATGACATGCTGGTGGGCACTGATGGGGCCCCGAAAGTAATTCTGGGCTCTTTCTCACAGCAGTGAAGTCTCTTCCACTCTTCCTGGAACCAGGGAACCAACGATTTAAGATATTTAAATATATGACTATATAATTTGTCGATTTTAAAACATGAGACCACTGCAACCAGTGGAAAAATCCTTCTCATGTTAAAAAATAAAAATCAAAATCCCAGTCAGACCAAAATGTCCTCCTGACCTCCGCATTCACCTGAGCTTCCACCTCCCCAGGGGAATATGTAAACGTGTAACCAAGCTTCAAACTGTAAGGTGCCCCAAGCCCTGGTGCTGAGGGACTCATTCGTGCTGACATTTCAGGGATGCGCTGGATGCCTGCACGCTGGGGTGTGCAGACTGGGGGAGATGGGGGCGTGGCCTCCGCAAACAATGCCAGAAGAGGAAGCAAGAGGCAGAATTCAGTGAAACAAAAGGCAGTATTCAGCAGGGTGCAAAGCCCTGCCAGCCAGGTCCTGTGCTGAGTGGAACAGGAACAACTTGTCTGAGTGCCCTCGGCCCCCAGTACTTTCAGGTGTGAGCCATTGGCTGAAAAGCTGCCTTGAATGGCCTCTCAGGAGCAGGTGTGAAATGTCACAGAGGGGTGTACACACGTGTGTGTCTGTGTACGAGTGTATGTGTGTGTATGTGAGTACCTGCACAAGTGTCTGTGGCTCTCTGTGTGTGTCTGTGTGAATGTGTGCGTGTTTGCTTGGGTGTTTGCCTGTTTCTGTCTGCCTGTTTGTGTGTGTGTGTGTGCGTGTGTGTGTATGTGTGTGTAAGGTGGGCCTGTCTGTGCCTCTCTACGTGTGTGTGAATGTGGTGAGTTGAAGAGAGTGGTCTTACCCTTTTGGACAAACGGGTGGAAACAACTGCTGCCCAGGGCTCCCACTAGACATGACTCCACAAAGAGGCTTTCTCTGCACTGCCCCCAAGTTAAATTACTTTTTCTCTCACCCAATGTCTGTCTCTCTCTTATGTCTCACAGAAGGTAATCCATTTCCTTCTTAGCTCTTACTGTGATTTGTCATTTTTGTTCATTGGGTGATGTTTACCTCAATATCCATGCGAGCAGGATGGATAACTCGGTGCCTGGCACAGAGCAAATGCTGACAAACAATAATAAATGAGCTGAGGGCAGAGGGTCTGGGTGCAGCATGGGTTAGGGGCCTCTTCTTGCAGGTGATGATGCTAGAGAAATCGCAGGCCTTGGGGAGCTGATTTGACCTGCTGTGTTACTGAAGCAACGGTTGGGAGGCCCCCACAACGGGCTTTCACAGTGACATCCTTCGTGAGTCTCCCAGGCTGGAGACCTGTGCCGTGCTGGTCAGGCAGTGGCACCAACAATGCGGCTGGAAGGAACAGCCTCCTTGCAATACACATTTCTGAATGAGCCCCAGAACTGAGGGAGGGCTGCCGAGACATCCCCTCAGGTCATGACTAATGCGTGAACCAGTTCGCAGGTGAATAACGTCAAACGGATTACTACATCAGCACCGGGATCCTTGGGGCAGGGTCCAGCAGAGACCACCCACGTGGTTAGCCAACAGCGGGCACCTGCCCACTGTTGTGGCGGTGCCATCCCTTTGTACTGGTTAGAGGGGCAGCAAAAACCCAAAGCCAGACCCCCAAATCCGAACCCGTTGTTGAAGCATGTCTTCTTTGTGGCTGGCTAAGCAAAAACACTATTGGCGGACAGATTGGACCCTGCACATCCCTGGCTGGACCTCGGAAGAAGCTAGCGGGGGAGGGTGTGAAGCTGGGCAGGGGTGGCACGGTGGGAGGTGTGTGCTGGTGTGGGAGGAAGAACTTCCCAGGGTGAACTTGTCTGCCTGCACTAGCTGAGATTCTGGGCATGCAATGGCACCTCTCTGACCTTCAGAGAGGAGGTGACATCAGAGCTGGGACTTGCAGTGTGAGAAAGGGTGTCAGAGAGAGGACCCTGTGTCCAGGTTCCTGGAGGGCAGGACCCGGAAGGTACCGTGACAGCCAGCATCAAACCTGCTTGCTCCCCTGGGCCAGGGCAGGATTAAGGGGGTGAGGGGGTGGAGGAAAGCTGCTCCGGGTGGTGGGGAGCCCGGGAGGCATCCAGATGGGCCTGTGGGAGGCTGTGGCCAGGGGCTCTGAGAGCCGGGACATATATGCAAGGCCTTTGGCTACAAGCTCCAGCTTCTAGACTGGCAGTCTAAAGGCAAATGTATCCAATATTTGGATTTTTTAAATTAATTAATTACAATTATGGTAAAATATACATAACAAAATTTACCATTTTAGTGTGCCGTTTAATGGCATTAAGTACATTCACAGTGTTCTACAACCATCTGCACCGTCTAACTCTAGAAGATTTCTCCTTTTGCAAAACTAAAACCCTGTATGCATTCAACAGTGACTCCCCGCCCACACCTCCTGGCAGCCTCCGGTCCATAGTCAGTTTTGTATTGGGGTTCATTACACCTGCACGTATGTGTGGTTTCCTAGGGGGTGCTCCCCCCAAGGTAGAGTGGGAAAAAACCTACATAGACCTGAGTTAAGATTCTAGGTCAGACACTTCCTAGCTGTGAGAACTTGGTTAAGTAACATGGCCTTTTTGGGCATTTGTCTTCTCAGCTAGACTAGCTGGCTGCCTGTCGGTGTTAATATATAACACCCACTAAGCACTGGACTGAGAGCCTGACACCTATTCATGCACTTAATTTTCCCAATGACCCTGTAAAATAGATTCTATTCTTATGGTCATTTTGTACGTGAGCATACTAAAGCACAGGGGGTTAAATAACTAAGTAGCCTGAGGCCACACAAAGCATTCGCCTTTTAGAGAGGTACCCTAAGGAAACGGACAAGCACAGGATCGGTGTGCAGAAATGGTGGTGGCTGCTGCCTTCTTCAGGAGTTCTTTCTGGGTGTGGCACGTATAGTCCACATAACAAGAGCTTCCTTTGTGCCAGGGAATGTGTTTTATAGACATTATCTCATTTTAGTCTTCACTACAACTCTAGAAGGTAATTTTCACATGTATTCTTAAGTGAATTTGTAATTATACTAGTAATAGTTGAATACATTTGTCATAAAAAATATCAGATCTTAGAGGGAGAATTCAAAACCCCAACCCACACGACCCTCTGACCCCGGTCCCCTCCACAGCATAATTCATGGGAGTGTACCTTTCCAGAACTCACTATTTATGTTCAGAGCTTTATACATGGAGAATTGAAGAATAGTTTTGTAGATTGCTTTGTTCTGGAAATGCCTCAATATCACTCAGAGAACATTTTTCAAGTTAGTTCATAAAAATCAACTTTATTCTATTTAGCTGCTTCTAGCATTCCTCTGATTGGTTGTACCAGAATTTATTTAGCCATCCCCCTCTGGTGATCAATTAGTGAGACAAGTAATATTCTCTCCATTTGGGATCTGGGTACATATTATCCAAGGCCATCCAACTGGAAAGTGGCAGAGATGGGCTCTAACCCACTTCTATCTGGCACCAAAGCCAAAAGTCATATCCACGGTAGCGTAAATCATGGTTTCAACCAGTATGCTGCAAGGGTTTTTACAACAAGCAGTACTGACCTCTTTTCCCTTAGATTGGCTACATAAAAATATGACAACAGCCAACATAACAGTAACCGTCCAGTGTGAAGGAATCAAAATTATACCAATTTTTGTCAGATCAGCAAAAATATATATATTTTTGGTGCGCCACAGGATTTTAGTAACTAGTTTATTTGTGCCATGAGATGAAACATGTTGAAAATCATTGGTATAAATTAACACAAATATTTGCTTTAAAGTCTGATGGAAACCCAGTAGTTACTGACTACATTTATTTGCTCAGCCCACATTTATTAAGCATCTACCATGCGCCACACAAGTGGTGGGGAACCTCCTTTGCCCTGTTTCTCATGGCTTCCGGCTCCCTTTCATACCTCCTCGCCTACTATGAAATCTGTTGGACTTTCTTCTTGCTTTGCCTGTCCCCAGGGTTTTATCCTTGCTGCTCCCCTTTTCCCTCTTCACGTGCCACAGACTCTGTGGGATTTTTCTTTTTGTGTCTACTCCCCTACCTGACAACAGAAGTCTTCATTTCCAGCTCTAGACCCAACTCTCCAGCTGCCTCCAGGATGCCTACACCCGGCTCTGCCACAGGGCTCTAAAATTCAACATGTCTAAATCTGAACGCAAATCCTGTTCCTCAAATCCACTCCTATTCTAATGAGCTGCAGCACTGTTTTGGGCTGGCCCACGCCACACTCCACAGTGCCATCTCTGACCCCTCACTCCCCGGTACCCCCCGAATCCACTTAGTGGCCCAGCCGCACTGCTTCAGTCTCCTGCACAGCGCTCAGATTTGCCCTCTCCTCTCCATTGCCGGTCCCCTGCCGTGATTCAAGCCCACAGCCCCTTTCCCTGAATGAGCACTCCCACCCTCCAGTTCTCCAAGCTCCCAAAGCACTGATCCGTTCCTGCATTAGCCCTCCTCAGCTTTGACATTACAGGTATTTCTAGTGGAGACATGGACCATGGTCCAATCATCTGAACATTTCTGGCACAAACGCGTCTCAGACTCCATGAAGGCTTGCTGCATGTATGTTAGCGCCAGCAATGTTTCCAGGGGTGCTAGGCTGAACCACTGCGGTGCTTTGTTTAAGGACCTCCACTTTTACATCCCAGTTTTGGGGAAAGGGTAGGAATAAGGACAAAGCAGGATTCCAGGCTCTCATGCCTAAATGTGTCAGTTAGCTGAGAATTCTTACCATGAAACTTTATTCCCCAATTTTGCACTTTAAGAGCATTACGAATAATATCATTTTCACTGCCTGTGCGTGGTGATGATTGCAGAGCTGACATCAGTCCTTGGAGTTTGCATGTTAATCACACATATAGTGAGTTTATAAAATAAAAAATAGAACTGGTAGCAAGCTACCTAGCATTGCTCATCCACTGAATATGTTATTTTATGAAGCACTGCAGCTGGTTCCTCAGGATGCAGGGAGCTCTAAGACTATTCTCAAGAACAGATATCCCCAACTTTCATCCAGACTTCTGTGCCCTCAGCAAAAGAATTACAGGGACAAAAATTAAACTGTTTCATAGCTAAAGCAAAAAAAGAATATTCCCTTTTTAATATTTTGGTGAAGCTGGTATGATGGATCAGTCTGTTCTGTATGATTCAAAGGGTGTAAAACTGCAGAGATATGTCTATTTCCACTATACAATGACAATGAAGAAGCTCATGTCTCCTTTAGATACTGAGGCTGATTCATTCAGGCCTTATTACGTAGTTGGATGCATGAAGCACAGCAGTATTTTCCCTTTCAATGCAATACTTATTTGTTCAGGGGCAAAATAAATGTTTCCCCAGGTTCCAAAGTCCTGGATCCTGAGTGATCGAACTCAGGTGCGGGAGATGACACTTCTGCTCAAATGTGACTGTCAGGCCTGTTCTCAGGGAAGCAGTCTGTTTTCAGTTCATTGCTCTGCCTGCATTTTTGTTCCTTCACTTGTCTATCTTCCCATCCCCCCACCCAGCAAACGCAGTGACACTGGAAACAGCGATGAGCAACGCAGGCCATCCGTGTCTTCATGGAGACAAGCCTGGGCATGAAGCACTTAAAAAAGTGGCCTTTTAAGATTTCTTAGCCATTTGCCTAAATCTGAAGCCTAAATCACATTTCTGTGCCGACGCTAGAGAGAGGAGGAAAACACTGGCCCAGGCTGACCCTCCCTGGGAGAGGAGAGACGGACGAATAGGAGGTGCTGTAGTGCAGTAGGGCGAGTGCGGCGGTAGTGACCAGTGTGTGGGCGGGCGCAGGAGGCATCCTTGACCTGAGTCAGGCGGATGAGTAGGATCCGCCCCTTCAATGTCTGGAGGCGTGGGCAGGAGCGGGCAGAGGTCACCTGCAGGAAAGCTGTGAGCTGAGAGGGCCTGTTTGCATTAATGAACTTGATGCTGCAGGCAATGACAATCCCAAGCCTTCTGGATTGACTGTGTCAGCAGATGGGGGTGGGTGATTTGAAGGCAACGAGCCTGGAGCAGAGACCAGGCTGTGACAGTCTAGACAGGCGATGGAGAGAGCCTGAAGGGGCGTGGAGAAAGAAAACACGCGAGGTCCATCACAGGCGCCAGAACGCTTCCGAAGCCTGAATTGCCAGAGGGGTGGTGTGGCGTAAAAGACAACGAAGATGTGTGGACTCCCAGATTTCTAGCGTGGTCACCGGATTGTAGGTGAGAGCACCAGCGGGGCAGAAAGTCGGGGGGCAGTAGCACTCGGTCATCTACCTGAACTCGAGATTCGTGGGTGACACTAAGAACGTCTGGGTGTGGAGCTTTAGGGAGTCTGGGCTGAAGGCAGGAGCTGGGGAGACAGTAGCATGTAGGTGTTGACTGAATTGACTGCGACGCCATTGCCAGACACTGAGATCGGTGAGACAGGCCTGCGAAAGTCATCCCTGCATGTACCAGAGAATATTGGTAGTGAGCATTGCTACTGAACTGAATATTGATGACGTGCTTTCCAATGCACGCTCTTAAAGAGGTAACACATTATGCTGTGCATAATGCACACTTTTTGCCCAAATTTTTGAGGGAAATATAAGGATGCATATTATACATGGGCAATACCCAACAATGCCTTGTATCTGTTCTTGTGTTTTGTAATTATTTGTTACATAACATTTCTTGTACCATAATATGTTAAAAATAAATGCTAAAATTCCTTTATAATACAAAGAACATGTATCTAACTATAAATGAATTAAAAAATTAAAACAATTTTTTTCCCTGAAAGCTTGGGCCAAAAATGTTGGTGCACATTATACACGGGAAAAGACGGTACTTCTTATCTAGGTTTATTCTGAGTCTCAGAGTGCACTTTTGTGTTCCCCCACTAGGTCTCAGAAACTTTTATTTTATGATTATAACATAGCAATATATATCGTATTCATTTTTTAATGTGAACAACTCAATGGTTTTTAACATAATCATGGAGGCATGCAACCATCGCCACAATCAAGCTGAGAACATCATCATCACCCCACAAAAGGAACTCTGTACCAGTTATTTCATTCTTTTTTACTGCTGAGCCATATTTCCTGGCATGGATATACCACACGTTATTTGTCCACCCATCAGCCAGTGAAAACGTTTGTCCTACAGACTGACACTGTCCAATGGATTTATAACGTACGCCACAAATATTAGTCACATAAGTAATTTTAAATTTTCTGGTAGCTACCAGAGAAAAAGTAAAGGTAAAGAGAAATAGGTATAATTAATTTTAATAAGATATTTAAACTGAGATCAAAATATTGTTTTTATGTCATATTTTAAATGATTAAGACAGTCTACATTTTATTTCTGCTATGTCTTCAAAATACAATGTGCATTTTGTACTCACCGCTCATCTCAATTTGAGCCACGTTTCAACGCCAGTGGCCACTCAGGCAGCACAGACAATGTAAACTGCTTCTGGTTTCCTTTTTTTCTTTGGCTTCCAGGAAGCTTTGGACCAAATCCATGGCAGGTAACATTTCCATTAATATGATTCATGGCTCCGGATTGGTTCTGTACTTTTGTTTTCCCTTTGATTTATCTTTTCTCATTTAGCCTTAATTTATGCTACTTTGTTACACTTTATGCCTTGTCCTTTGTAAATTGCCTCAGTTGAAGGTCTTGGAGGAGAGAAATGCTGACAAAGGAGGATTGATGTTTCCACTCAAGGTAAAGAGCGGGTGAATGGATTTGAGGAGGTGAGTTTAAGCCTTTTCCTTAGACGCTGCTGCTAACCCTAACCTCCTATGCACCTTTCTCTGGCCCCTCTACCCCAACACCCAACCTCACAAGCCCCTGTAGACGTCATGTATTCATACTCTCAAGTGATAGAAATGAGCACAGCTCAGTTTGACTAGTAGACATAGACACCAGGAAACAGGCCAGTTACCGCTCGGAATTAATTTATCTAGAAGACTGTCAGTCATGTGGGAAAACAAAAACAAAGACAAGACGTATCACAGCAATTTTGTGACCTCCGAAACTGCCAGCAACGCAAATGCCCCTCATCACATTTTCACTAAATGCTTTCATCGTGTGGAGCTTTCCTAGACCCTGCAAGGTTTACCAAATATTCCTTCTCATCTCTCTGAATTTCTACAGGCCCCGCCCTCTCCCACAGGGCCCTTCTCCCCCTCCTGCCTTTCCAAGCCTCAAGGCCCAGTTCACATGTCCCTTCAAGGAAGCCTACCGCAATTCCTGCTACCATTGGGTTCCGTAGATATCTTTCCAAGTACACGCACCACACTCGTGTGCGCCTGCCCTACACCTGGCAGTCGACACCAGCTCTTGGCCAGGAACCACAGCACCTTCCTTTCTGTATTTCCACACTGAGCATGGGCACTGGCACGTAGCTGCTGTTCCATTGATTAGTTGGTGAGTAAAGAACATGCACATTCCGTCCTGGAGCTCACAGGGGCCCGAGCACTGGCACTGCGCCGAGGGCTCTATGCGCATGTCTCATCCACTTTTCACACCCCTCTGAGGCTGCCTCCTGTCTGACAAAGACGGTGAGACTTATGCGGAGGTTAAATAACTCACCCAAAGTCATGTATCACATTCCTGGCAGAGCTTCAAAGATACCTATTTTTGAGGAGTTCCAGTCTGTAAAAGATGTAAGGTTTCATGTCCTTCTAGAACCACCTCAGTATCTAAAGAAACAAAATTGCTTTAAATTGTACAGAGTAAGGACTGGCTTTTTTTTTTCTGCCAGAAGAAGCTTTTGTTCCCTTTCAGCCAAGTTAGAAACAGTTACTGTAGGCCCTGGCCAGGTACTCAGGTGGTTAACAGCATCGTCCTGATACGCCAAGGCTACAGATCCGATCTCCAGTCAGGGCACATACAAGAATCCACCAATGAATGTATAACTAACTGGAACAAATCAATGTTTCTCTCTCACTGTCTCCAAAAGTCAATAAAATAAGTAGTTACTATAGACACCTTTCGTCTGTATTGTAGGTATTTGCTATCCTTACTTTGAATAAATGTCAAGGGACCTGGCAAGACTTTGAGAGTTCATTGAACAAGAATAAGAAACTAGCAACGCATCATATTTGTGTGAAGCTGAAATAATCTTGCATATTAAGAACTTGAAAAATAGTGTTCGGACCTCTGTGATTGCCTGCCAGATTCAAAATCTGAATCAGATCCCAAATCACTACTGAACTTGTTAAAGCAATTAATTTAACCTCAGAATCAAAAAGCCTTGCTGGAACTTGCTAAGGCCCAGGTTCATTAGTCCATTACTATCAAGCTCTAATACCAGGTATAATTTTCAAAGAACACATTCCAAGCATTTAAACTGATTTATGGTCATCAGCTGGTGTGCTTTTACAATAAACTTCTTTATACTTTATGAAAGGCCCGCAGAGAATGGACTCATGAATTTGCATATGCATTCATTAGTAATGAAATAGTTCTGTATTTAAGATTCCACAGCGCTGCTTATTTTTAACATGAAAGACTTCGGTTGCAAGTCCTGTTATGTTTTCTCATTTGAATATTTTTGCTCAGAATATCTTCTTTCTAAGTAGGAATGAAAGCTGTCATGGAGTAAGTGGGAAGAAATGCACAGCTGCGGGGCTGCCCCCGTCAGCCTGCCCTGCACACGCTGGAACACTAGAAAGAGAATATTTTAAAGCTGACAGCTTCGGTATCAGGTTTTATTTAGCTTCACTCAACTAATTACAGTTCACCTTGGAAAATTCTCTAAAAATTTAAAAAACAACCAGAAGCTTGGTTTAAACCTGGGCAGACACTGCATTTTCTACTAGGAGGAAAAAAAAAAAATCTCATTAGCTTTTAGTGCTTTCTCATAAAATGGAATAGACTTGTTTTGTATTGAAGAAATGTTGGGTATAACACTGTTTTGTAATTTGTGGTTGCCATCGTCATTTCTATCCTGCCAAAAAAAACTCTTTCCCTTTGCTCCCCTCTGTTTATTTTCTTCACCCTTCTCTTTTCATTCGGAATGGGCAGTGGCTTCTGAATAGAACAATAAAAATGGAAAAATACCGAGAGGTCAATAGCTCTTGTAGGGATTCTGACCTGGTGGCTGACCTAGTGAATCAGTTTTTTGTGTAAATGTGATTTGAATAGGTTGCTGAGGGCAGAAGATGTGAAGGCCAAGGGCATTCTTGTGGTCCCTGTCTTAGCTCATTCCATGAGTTCTGACAGGGCTTACCTCAGTCTCCAGGAACCTCAGACCCTACAGCCGCCTTTCCCACCTGGCGGTCGCACTCAGGTGGGGACGGTCTCAGCAGGGTTCTAGGTTCAGGACCCGAACAGCAAACCCCTTGGCACATGTTAACTAGTCTGACACACACAAGAACCTGTGAGGAGACACAGGAATTACATGAGAGGGAACCAGAACCCGCATACTGGAAAGACTTACACCTCCAGATATTTACTTTCTTTTGAAACATTTTTTTAGTTTTTATAAATATAGGATCAGGGAACTGTAGGTATGCGGATCATAGAATCCTGTAAAGCTATTTATTGCCTGTAAATTTGATTTTGAGCTTCCAGGGAACAAAGCAAAATTAGGGTGCGTACAGAAGGCAGCCAATCAATGCTTCTCTCTCACACGGATGTCTCTCTCCTCATTCTCCCTTCCTTCCCCTCTTTCTAAAGTAAAAACTAAAAATAAATAAAATAAATTAAAAAGTGTGAATGATCGGAACCCAGTTAAATTAGCTTCTGAGGCCATGCAGCTTCCACTATGCTAATTAACATTTCTCTAAAGTACTCATTATCAAAGACAGACTTTGGTAAGGGAGACAATAGAACATATTTTACTTTACAAAAAACATAGCTTTCAAAGCAAAAGAATGCCAAATATATCCTAATAATGAAGGAAAAGAATTTCTTTGTACAATTCATCTTGGAAACTTAAGTAACTGCACCCTACTTTCCCCCCCTACTTGTAGAAAGGATGCCATTTTAGAAAGTGTAGGCTCCATTGAAATGTAGAAAAGGTACAAACCAGCCGACCATGATCCTCTCCTAAATGTAAATAAAAAAGCTTCTCCTTTTAAGACAGATCAGCAGGTGGGCTTAGCAACCCTAACATTCTAAAGCCAGCCAGACCTCCTGTGTTCATTAGACATGAGGCCTGGTGGAAAAAGCAAAGGTTTTGGAGACGTATAAACTGGGAGTTAAGCTCATGCTGGTATTGATTAGCTTTGTAACTTCATTTAATCTCCGATCCATTCTTTTCTGAGTAAAAAAATATGCATCTTGTTGTGAAGATTTGAGATAATATATCAAAAGCTCATAGCTCAGATGCTCAAAACTTGGTTGATTTTATGGTTATCATGATTCCCTGGATGCAATGAAAGAGATCAGCTTATAGGAGTCACGAAAATTTTATTGTTTGAGCTAATGTCATTCAGTGAAACTTCATCTACTGCCAATTACATTTAATATCCTGGTAAGTACTGTGGAGAAACAAGATGGTTAAACACCAAGTGTCTGCTTTCAGGAGTCTTATAATCCAGTCGGAAGATAAATAATTGTAACGGGGTTTGGAAGCAGTTCTGACTGGTGGAAGGCAGGACTCATCAAATAAGGCAATAATGTGAGACAAGGTCATGTCAGTTGGAGCAAGGCGCAGGTCTTGAATGTCAGGAGGCAGAGGTCATTCTTAACTTGGTAGGTAAAGTTCAGTGAGTAAAAGAGTGACCCAAAATCAGAATTTTAATTTAAGGAGCTTAACTGAGTGGGAAAAAATGGTGGAGGGAGTCTGAATAATGACATGGTCCAGCGTAAGAACAGAGGGAGCTTTTTCTGAGACCGGTGGAAGAACAGAGTTGGTCACTTGCATTCTCTCATAGGGTCTTTTTGTTATTCGGGGAAGGGGTTGGCTGAGGCTGAAGGTGTTGGCTGAGGCTGAAGGTGTTGTCTGTGGGTGTGAAAAATAGGGAGAAGCTGACTGACTCCCTGGAGGTTAAGCATCCATGACACCGAACTACCCAGCCAGGGAACACAGACACCCTTGGGCCCAGATCTGGTCATGATGCTCAGACAGCACAGAAAAGTAGTTCGCTCATTAGATCCCAGATTCCTGGGCGTCTGGGCCCAAAAGAGAATATCTAGTACTCCAAAACAGAAATACTGAATTAAATGCCTGTCACTAATAACAGTTTAGTAATGCAATACAACTCTATTTTTTTTTAAAAAAGATGCTTTACTTAGAATGTTGTATCATTAGTCATATAAGGATTTATTTTAATCATTAATCTTTAACATACAGGATAAGAAAGGAAAATAGCATTCCTATTGAATGCTAATGTATCAATAATTTGGAAAGACTTCCTGTGACTAAGTAAAAAACACCTTATTAATATATAATTTCCACTAAAGAAGCTACATATCCTTCAAGTGGGTAGAGAGTGAATTTAAACCTTGGGTATGTGATTCAGTAGAAAAGCAGAGGAAAGAGATACAAAAGCATGTAAGAAATATATGTAAGATGTTTAGCATAGTGCCAGACACAAAGTAAGTATCCCAAACAATAGGTGTTATTATTCTGAAATCCATTTAAGTAAATACATTTTCTTCTTTGGTTTATAATAGTAAAATCAGCTCCTATTTTGAACATGAAACTATTCATGCTAAGATAAGGTAAATGTATTGTAAGTCTGCAGAAATAAGTCATCTAAGTTCATTAAACCAAAGAAAAAAACTTGTTCATTTATAGAACAACATATTCAATCAGGCTGGCTTTTCAGCAAGATGAAACCCTCACTCACGAGCTTCAGCTGCAGTTACAATACTGTATTTATTAAAGAACGGGGGTGTGCAGAATGTACCTATTTTGGGACCATTCTCAGCAACCAAGGTTAAAATAATAAGAGGTTTCTTCTTTTTTTCTACTTACCCTGAATTTATTTTTTAATTAACTTTATTGGGGTGACATTGGTTAGTAAGTTTATACAGGTTGTGAGCACACAATTCTATGATACATGATCTGTATATCGCATTGTGCGCGCCCACCCAAAGCCAAATCACCTTCTATCACCATATATCTGCCCCCCTTTACCCTTTACTATGGCCCCAGCCCGCTTCTCTCTGGGAACACCATACTGTTGTCTGTGCATGAGTTTGTTTGTATCCCACATATGAGTGAAATCACATGGGTCTTAGCTTTTTATGACTGATTTCACTTAGCATAATATTCTCAAGGTCATCCGTGCTGTTGCAAATGGCAGTATTTCATCTTTTCTTATGCCTGAGTAGCATTCCGTTGTATCCAGCCATTTACCATTTAGTAATGAAGCCATCCATCTATCTGGTCCTGGACTTTCATTTTCGGGGAGGATGTTAATGGTTGCCTTAATTTCCTCACTGTTGATCGGTCTATTTTGAGTTTCCAGTTCTTCGTGATTCAGTCTAGGTAGGTTACCCATTTCTAGGACCTTATCCATTTCTTCTAAATTATTGAATTTGGTGGCATATAGTCATTTTAGTATTTTAGTATGATCCTTTATATTTCTGTGACATCTGTGGTAACTTCTCTTTCATTTGTACTTTTGTTTATACGAGTCTTTTCTCTTTTTTACTAGTGAGTCTGGCCAGGGTTTTGTCAATTTTATTATCTCTTTGAAGAACAAGCTCTTTGTTGTATTATTTTCTTGTATTTTTTGTTCTCTATTTCACTCAATTCTGCTCCAATTTTTATTATTTTTCTTATTGTATATTTCTAATATATATTTATTATATATTTCTAATATATATTTTATAAGAAATATAATTCTTATTTTTTATTGCTGACATTAGGCTGCTTTTGTTCTTCTTTTTCTTGTTCTTTAGTATGTAATGTTAGATTGCTTACTCGAGACTTCTGTTTCTTAAGGTACAGCTGTAATGACATAAACTTCCCTCTGACCTTACCGCCTTCACTGCATCCCAGAAATTTTGAGTCATATTGTCATTCTCATTTGTCTTCTATCTTTTGATCTCACCTTTTATTTCTTCTTTGATCCATTTTTTTTGTAGTATGCTGTTTAATCTCCACATATTTGTGGGGTTTATGTTTACTTCCTTTTTCCAGTTGGTTTCTGATTTCAAAGCACTGCGGTTACAGAATATGCCTGGTATGAGTGCAATCTCCCTGCATCTGTCCGTTGAGGCTAGTTTTGTGATTCAACATTTGCTCTGTCCTTGAGAATGTTCCATGTGCACTGCAGAGGATGTATAACCTGATGTTCTGGGATGAAAGGCTCTGTAAACGCCAATTATGTCCATTTAGCCTAATGTGTCAGTCAAGGCTGATATTTATCGACTTTCTGTTTGGATGATCTATCTATAACTGTCGATGGAGTACTGAGGTTCCCTATTATGATTGTGTTTTTTGTCAGTTTCTCCCTTTAGTTGTTAGTAATTGCTTTATATATTTTGGTGCTTCCTGATTTGGTGCGTATATATAAAGGGGGCACTTCTTGATGTAGTGTCCCCTTTATCATTATAAAATGTCCATCTGTGTCCCTTGTTACCTTTGTTATCTTGAAATCTTTTTTTTTTTTTTTTGTCAGATATAAGCATGGCTATACCTGCTTTTCTGTGGATGCCGTTTGCTTGGAGAATGGTTTTCCACCCATTCACTTTCACTCTATCTTTATTTTTGCAGCTTAGCTGCATCTTCTGAAGGCAGCATACGGTAGGATTTTGTCTTCTGATCCCATCTGTTACTCGGTGTCTCTTTATTGGGAACTCAGTCCATTTACACTTAGGATAATTACTCACGTATGAGGATTTCCTGTAGCCGTTTTGTCTTTTGTCTTCTGGTCGCTTCGTGCCTCCAAAGGTTCTTTTCCTTTGTGTTCCTGCCTATTGTCTTTATTTGGTGGTATTCTATACTTTTCCCCCCTTTCCTTCTAAAGTTATGTGTCTCAGTTTTGGAACCATATGTGTGCATGTGTGTGTATGGTTACCATTAGGTTTATGAAAAAGAAAGTTTCATATATAATAGACCTTTTTCTTCTCAATACATCTTATCTCCATCCTCCTTTGCACATTAAGACCATTACCCCCTCCGCTTTTACATTTTGTGCCAAAAATTACCTGTTTATGCTCTAAGTGTATTGGTGATCTTGCTCATAGTTTTGTGACCTTTTGTTCTTTGTTTCAGGTAGAATAACCTGCTTGATTATTTCCTGCAATGGAGGTCTTCCAGTGATAAATACCCTCAGGTTCTTCTGTATGTCTGAGGAAGCCTTCATTTCTCCTTCATAACTAGAGGATATCTTTGCTGGGTATATTATTTTTGGCTAATAATTTCTTTCAGTAGCTCGAAAATTTGGTCCCACTCTCTTAGCTTGTTTCTGCTGAGAAGTCTGATGATAACCTAATGGGCTTTCCTTTATAGGTTACTTGCTTTTTTCCCTGGCTACCTTTCTTCTTTCCCTGGCTACCTTGAGAATTGTCATTAATTTTTGGACAGTTTTAATACAATGTGCCTTGGAGAAGGCCTTCTTGGATTGAGTTTATCAGGTGTTCTGTTTACTTCTTGGTGTCAAGAATCTGGCTCTTTCCACAGGTTTGGGAAGTCCTCGTCAACTATTAGTTTGAATAGGCTCTCCATTCCCTTTCCCGTCTTCTGGTATGCCTATTATTCTTATAGTGCTCTTTCTGATGGAGTCAGTTCTCGTAGAGTTCTTTTTTTCTTTTTTTTAATGCTCAAGTCTCTCCTTCACTCTTGTCATTTCTAGATTTTTATCTTGGATATAACTAATTCTTTCCTCCATCTGGTCAGCTCTATTTCCTGTGCTTGCTAGTTCATTCTTGATCTCTTTTATTGAGTCCTTCATCTATAGAATTTCTATTTGGTTCTTTTTTAAAGTTTTAAAATCCTCGGTAAAGTACTCATTCTGTTTGTTGACTTGGTTTTGGAGTTCATTAAACTGCCTATCTGTTTTTTCTTGCATCTTGTTTTTTCTGAATTGCAATCCTGAATTCTCTGTCATTTAAATCACCTATATCCATGTCTTTATTTTATGGAGATTTTTCATTTTCTTTCTGAGCTGCCTTATTATTTTGTTTTTTCGTGGTATTTGATGGATTCCTTCTCTGTCCAGGCATCTATACATGAGTGGCACTTCTCTAGTTTATTGAAAAGAAGTATTTTTATTGTTTTCCATTAGGTGGTATACTTCTCTGGCTTTTCAGACCTAGATGGGGCAGTAAAAGATGTCCTGTGTTCCCTGGGAAGGTGGGTGCCTCCTCTGTGATTTGGTTTCCCTGTTCCCAGGGGCCAACCCTTTAGGGGAATGCAGTGGGCAATGGGGCTCCAAATCTGTGAGATCCCAGTGCTGTTCCCTGCAGCCGATGCTGTCAGTAGTGCATCCTTGAAGTGTGGGAGTGGGGTGAGCTGGGGAAACCTGCTGCCTCCTTTGTTGCTTTGCCCTCCCAGCAGACTTCCATGGTGTGCCCCCTGCACCTCCACCTGACCCTGGGATTAGTCGAAGAATGAGCCTTTTGCTCAGGGAGGTGTTTCTGCAGTAACAGTTCTCAGGTTTGCAGATAATGTGCTGGTGCTCTGCAACCCATGAAGAGTAAGTGGTGGTGAGCTCTGGGAGGTTAAGGGAAGGCAGTCAGGCTCTGTGGCTTTGTTTCTCTATCTGGAATGCTGATTGCCAGACAACTGTGGTCATACCTCTGTGCTTCATTCCTGCCCAGGTCACTGGGCTCAGCTGCAGCTTGTACTGCCCACTCCTGTAGGAATATTCACTAAACCTCTCTGCTCCTTCTGGCTGAAGGGAGTACCAGCAACAGCGCAATTTCTCCCCTCTCCAGCCGAGCCCCACGGTGAGCTCTGGGCTGCAGGGCTGCATCCATGGTGCTGTGAGTCCTCCCTTCTTGAAGAGACTTCTTAAACTCAATAAAACAACTTGAAAACTCTCCTTCCTAAGCATCATGATTAATCAAGTCTTACCTAGATTTGAAGGTTTTTCATGGCTTTTGTTTCTTTAAAACTTAAATTCTTGTTTTTTCTTATTGGGGGGAACAGAGAGTAAGAAAGTAGGAAAAATTTTAAAACAGATTTTATCCTAAAATGTTCTGAAGCTTCCTAAAGGCTCTAAAATGAAACAATGTCTATTGTTCTTAATTCTCTTATATGTGTGTGTTGTGTGGTTAAGAAACATAAATATAACAATAAGGCATGAAGACTATTTACATAAAAACTGCAATGAGATGGGAACATTTGATATTTAATATTAAAAGAAGCACTCTTATTGAGACTCATTTAGTAACAGTAGTTAACAGGCCTCATTGACTTAATTTGCATACACTTTCTAATTTAGCAAACTGGAGAGAAATCATCTTTGTAGGTCGTCATTTCATGTAGGTGGTTTTACTCAGATGATAGCAAATCAGTCCTTTGATCCCATCAAATCAGGCAAGGTATTGACAGGTCACTGAAACGGAAAGCAATGAAGAAAGGAAAAGCAAGGTCAGTGTTCTGAGTTGACTAACTCCTCCGACTGTCCCAGACAGACTCTGGTAAGGCTGCAGCTGAAGCATATTTGCAAATTCAGTCTTCATTCTTAAAAATTCATAAATTTTCCCTAGCTACCACTATTTTCAAAACCTTATAATTTATATCCAGTTATACATACAACTTATTATTTTAAGGATTCAACAGAGCAGAGGGAAATATTACTCCAAGGCATTACCTGGGACGCAAATGCCATTTTGAAAAGTAGACACTTTCCAGAGATGAAGTACCTTCCGGTGCTGTCATTAGTGAACTCGTCAGCATTTCCCTTGTCTTGATGCCAAGCAGACAGTAAGCCTGCATTTCCCTGCTCCCTGGAAATTAGCAGTGGCCATGTGATTAGTTCTGAACACCAACTGTGGATGATCTGACGTGTCACTGCTGGCTGGAGCCAGTGTGAGACTCACTGGTACTCCTTCCCTTGCTGTGGTGACCGCCAGTTTTGCAGACGGCAGAGGCTCTGCCAGAAGTGACCCTGGGTGTGAGTGACAGGAGCAGGGCGCCTTGCCAGCCTGGGGTGGGCATGGAGCACAAGGGAGAAATAGCCTGTTATGTTAAACCACTGAGGATGCAGGGTGGTTACCTCTGCATAATCTTGCCTGTCCTGATTAATAATATACCTTCTGTACCTGGAAAAGATAATCCAGGTGATGAGTTAAAAAACAAACAAACAAACAAACAAACAAACACAGAGATGAAGGGTGCTGGGTGTCACAGTAAAATTTATTTGTCTTTACGATTTACACAAAAGGACAAACACTGTCAAGATGGCCAGATGTAGCTCAGAAAATGACTGGTCCCAGTGCAATCACACAAATGTTGATTCAGCTTGGAAATGAGTTTCTTTATGATGATTTTAATCTTTTCTTTTTCAGTTCCCAAGGCTTGCACAGTTCGATGCAAATGTTTTTGCTATTTTGTTATTATCAGGCACATGATGTTTACCAATTCCCAGGAAACAAAGGAAATCAACAAAAATGTTCTGTGACAATTGAGCACATTTTCACAGAAATAAATTTCATGAGCTTATTAGAGTTTCACACAGTTCAGTTATAAGACCTACATATGAAACATAACACAGTATTAAGAAATTACATTTGTCTTAAGGATTTATTTCTTTAAAAATATTTACCACATCTTTGTTTTGTGCAAGGGTCCCATTGATTTCTTTGGTATTAAACAGTACAGTTATGTCTGACTAAATATATATAGCTCTATTTGTACCAAACATCAAGAATTAAAAAGTTAAAATTTCAGGAGGTAAAAATGGAATTAATGCTTCAGTATAAAAAATGCCTGGCCCATGTGGGTACTACTGCTATTATTGCTTTGCTTCTGTTGAAAAACTGTTCTGGAAATCAAGGAATGTACCCCACAGCTCTCTGCTTAAAGTATAATCTGGTTGAACATTATTATCTATTACTGTATCCCTACCTTCACCAAAGCTATGCTGATTTGTTCTTTAAAAAAACAAAACAAAGTGAAATGGCATAAATAAATAAGTTTACCAAATGGGATATAATAAATAGGCTACTAGAGAAGAATAAAGAATATTGTAACATAAAGCCCTTCAGTGCTGTACAATTAGACAACAGCTTTGGATTTTGAAGATCTCTGAACACAGCCTTCATTTTATCACACAGTTATGGTGCTGGTACACAGCTGACAGTCATGGAGAAGAACACATGTCTGCTGTTTTCGTCATTTAAAAATGAAAACATAATGGATATACTTGTAACTTGCACCTTTTGGGAATTTACCTGGGTATGTACTAATCACCTGTTGACTACTGCCTAATTGTAGAGCACAAATCCTAGGGATTAAAAGAAAACACATTCTATTCCTTCAATTCTTAGTGGTTTCTTGATCTCCAGAATAGTTATAGAAACAAACAGAGAAGAAATTAGACTCAAAAGTTCTGCTGCCTTCTTTTCTTTGCATCCATTGCATCCAGAATAGGCTGCCTCTTTGCAGTGTACCTTTGACGAAGCTCTTCTATTTCTCGCTCCATCATGGGGTCCAGAGCTTTTAGCCGCATCTGTAGTTCTTCTAAACTTAGATTTTTCAACTGGAAATAGGAAAAAAAATGAAGATATTAATATAGTAAAATGATCTACAGTAGGTTAAAATCTGGTAAGTTTTAGCATAACTATTTCACCAAACTTGTTACATTATCTTTGAAATATAATTCAACAATTAAAGTAGGAATCCTTCCATGAAGAAGTAAGAAGCCACATCTTACAGGAACCTCAAGTAATTTGCAACAAAATTAGAAAAGAGCAAATGAGAAAAATAAGCTGGTAAAATACATGTTTCTGAAAAAAGGCAGAAGGACAAATCCACTCTTGACAACAGACTTTCAGATTATGCTCTGGATATACATGTAGGTTCTGCCAGGAAAAAGTCCAACCATTGTTAATATAAAGGGGATGGTTTGTATGACATCGGTGTAACCTGGAAGCCAAGGACAGTGGGCTGGAATGAGCCTGCGTGAACAATGACGACTTCACTGTACCATCAGTGGGTGCAGTAGTCGCTGTTGAGAGAGCATGTGTACTGTGTGGCCACTGAATTCAAAAGAACTGAGCGAGTAGAGCAACAAATCTGCATCAAATTTTGCATTAAGCTTGAACATTCCTCCCCAGAAACTATCTGGATGATTCGGGAGGCCGCATCTATGGGCAGCTGGTGACTGGCAGCCTCATCGCAACAACGTGTCTGCTCATGCATCACGTCTCACGTAGAGTGTTTTTGAGAAACATCAAATCAACCAGGTGGCACAGCCCTCCTGAAGCCCAGATTTGGCTCCCTGTGACTTCTGGCTTTGAAAGGGAAAAGATTTTAGACAATCAGTGAGATTCAGGAAAATATGATGGGGCAGCTAATGGCGATTGGGAGAACTGTGTGAGGTCCCAAGGTGCCTACTTTGAAGGGGACTAAGGTGTCATTGTACAATGTTTCTTGTATCTTCTTCAATAGACACCTCTGTTTTTCTCATTACATGGCTGGACACCTTCTTGACAGACTTCACATATGCTCTCTAATCTCACATCCTCCCCAGCTATGGAGCATTAAGAAAATCATGAATACCTGCAGAGATCACCCAAATGCTTAAATATTAAGCATTCTGAAAGTTAATCAGAAAATTAAATTACTTAGAATAATTTTATCCCAAACATTTTCATAAAATAGGGTTTTCAATTTATAATTTGAAATATCCCAAACCTGCTGAGTGTAATGTAAATTGACATAGGTGTGACCAATTTGAAAATGAAGCGCCTGTCAGAGTTCAATGAATATGTATATTCAATGTAGATATTACAGTTTGACAATAATATTATAATTTGACTGAATCACTGACTTCTAATCATTTTCATGTCATGGCACACATAAAGTAATTACTAAACTTCTGTGGCACACCAAAAAGTACACTTTTTGCTGATCTGACAAAAAAGATAGGTATACTTTTGATTCATTCAATTGGATGGCTATTGTTATGTTGGCTGCTGTCAATTTTACTACTTGGTAATCTAAGGGAAAAGAGGTCAGTTCGCTGATGATACAGTCAGGTACCACACTGTTAAAAATTCTTGTGGCACAACAGCGTGCCTCTTGCAGTACAACAATGGACAATCACTGGACTAAACGATGTAGTTTGATGACAGTGATTTAGTTTGGTTACGATGGCTTCTGGGGACAACACTAGCACATGTTTTACTGGCTTCCTGTGTAACAGTAGGGGAGAGCTGTCATGTGACAGGTACGTGGTGGATAAAAACCTGTTCTATATCAGTATCTATGGCATCTTAAAATTTATTTACTATATTTTTTCAGACGCACTTTCCCCCCCAAATTTGGGAGGAAAATGGGGGTGCATCTCATAGTCTGAATGTAGCTTTACATTTACATTGGTGAAATATTATGTTATTAAATATTTTACCACATTTTTTGCTTCAAAAATTTTCCCCCATTTTCTTCCTCTAAAACCTATGTGCGTCTTATGGTCTGAAAAATGCTGTATATGTCAAAAGAGTACAATATGAGATTGTCTCCTGAGAAACGTATTTTAGGGATGTCATCTCTGGGCTTATAAGGGATGTCCTGAGGTATATAACAAAACACTTGTGCTTTTATCCTACTAACATTTAAAAAAAAGCTAAAACTCTGCTTCTTTCAGAAACTGACTCTTAAAGCGATGTAGGCAGGCAGGTGGTTTAAAAATCTGTTAAACCATAATGACTTACAGAATGCTATTACATACTCAGCATCTTGGTAGGTACTAGAAGGAAAGCAAGTTAGTATCAAGCTATTTCCTTGCCTTAGGGAACCTATAAATTAGTTGGAAAGGAAGGCGGAGATTAGCAACTATAAACATTTAAGGGTTGATGCAAGATCCTATAAAATTAAACCCTATTATGTGTGGTACAAATTATAGCGAGAGGTTCTTAAGTCCAGGAATAAACTTCTCATGGGCAGAATTCTGCACATTCATGTGTACATTTTCCTGGGGAGAGCAGCCATTTTTATTTTTTAAACCGATTGCCAACAGAGAGAAAGGAGCCTCACTCGGAGTTCTGCGGAGACAAGATTCTCTTCGGCGGGCGGGGACTGTGCTAGTCCTGGAACAGGGGGTGAGCGGGGCCCTGAGGAGGCCCTGCCACACTGAGAAGGACTACGCACACCAGCAACCTGGGGCGGGCAGGGCCCTGGATGCAGACGGAGCAGGGAGGGCACTTCTGGAAGCCTCCATCAGCTCCGCAGCAGGAAGACTATATGAGAGTAACTTAGACCTGGTTTTAAAATGATAAACTTGCAACTTATTTTTTGCCTTAAGAAGATAACTCTCTTTGGTTATTTTATGAGCCAAGCCAGAAAACACTGTCATTACTTTACAGTCATGTGTCAATGTTAACCAAAAACAGCATTTTTCAGCTGATCCTCCACTTTATTCGCTATACCTGGCCCTAAGAGACTCGTTTCCAAAAATAAAATCCATTCGTCACCACTGAAGATTTCAACAAGAATGAGTTGCGGACTCTGAAGGAAACTGGAAAGAGGAGCTCCACCAACACAGGAATGGCAGTGTGGTGGCAAGAGGCTCCGGGGTGACGCCTCTCCCGGCGACACCACGCACTTTGGGGTCTGAGAAGTTCTGCTGTGTGTAAAATATGCCATATTTTTTAGTCATTTATCCCCTAACAGTCGAGCTTATTGTATGATACTATTATGTATTTACATATAATATATGGCATTACAAACTACCTTCATTAATTTTTAATTGAAGTATTAATCATGCATCTGTTACGTGGTCAGCACTGTTCAAATCCCTATGGGGAGAGAGAACAAGCCGACAGAGAACCTGGAAACTATCTGAATAGCAAGACCAGGCGACGGTGAGTTGAAGGGCCAGCGAAGACCACACACAGCCACCTTTCCCTGAGAAATACATGCCTGAGGTCCACCTGAGGTCCACTGCACTGTGGCTCTATTTCAGCCCATCATCCTACATCACATTCATGTTTTGTATAGTACCTACATTATACAAAAATTTACCATTGGATTCTAGAGTCAGGTATTATTTTATTATTGATTTTTATGCAAGAGTTTCATGCCTCTACTCCAGATTTTCCAAAAAATATTTATTTTCAAGATCTTATTTATTTTTAAAGAGGGACAGGGAGGGAGAAAGAGAGGGAGAGAAACATCGATGTGTGGTTGCTTCTTGTGCGCCCCCTACTGGGGACCTAGCCTGCAACCCAGGCATGTGCCCTGACTGGGAATCAAACTGGTGATGCTTCGGTTCACAGGCAGGTGCTCAGTCCACTGAGCCACACCAGCCAGAGCCAAAAATATATTTAAACTTTAGAGATTATACTCACACAACTGGAAACTACTAAACTATACTGCTAAATATCATGACATGAAGGTGGGTAGATAAATAATACAGAATAAATGACTCAAAGGAATGGGTTACTTGAAGATTAGGAGAAATAACATCATACTAAGCAAACAATTATCATTACGTAAAAATTTCTGAGTTAAGATATTCTTGTATATATCTTATACCACCTTTACTGGGGCAAACTGCCAATAGTTTATAAACATATTACAGTAATATGTTTACAGTAAACTGAACTCAGGGGAAGAAGCTACTTAGAAGAAAATTTTCCTCCCCTAAGACTTATATTTTCAATATGTAAAATTTGCAAAAACCAGGCCTGTGGTATGGGAGAGCTGTTGCCCTGGCGTTATCAGGGAATTAGGTGCTTCCCCATAAGTACATCCATGAAGTATCTGAATCTTAGTTCTTTAAGTGACAAAAACTTTTCTCAACCACTTTGAACAGGAACTCTTTATAAAGTATCTTATGGAACATGCTGCCTCCTGAAGCAGAGGACACAGGACCTAAGACAGCCTTTCCTTGATGATGATGATTGTTGTTAACAGCTATTACTAATCTGAGCCATGTAATAATTTTCTCTTTCATTCTTGGCTTTTTATTTTCATTTGGGGGAGGTCTATCAGCTCCTTTTCATGGCCATCGCTGGGCATATATCCTCTCTCTACTTCAGATCTGTTAATCTATTGGGAACCAGGAAAACTATTAAACAGTCTTCAAAGGCACTGCACCGGATAAGAATAAACAGATTCTGAGTGGAAGCCTGAGGCTGTGTAGGAAAGGTAGAGCAGGGCTTTAAGCACTAAAGCTGCTGCTGTTGTTTTTATAATCCCATTTCAGATTTATGGCCGTGTAAGGTTGAGGTTGCAGGAAACTTGACTTCCACGTACGCTACATTTATAGCTTTGTTTTCAGCTGGGCTGTCAGTGAGCTTCAGGTTGACTCATTTATTAAAATATTCATTGATATTTTCTGTGGTCCAAGCACTGCAGATACAGAGATGAATAAAACACTGCACCTCACACAGAGAGCTTGCAATCTAGCTGGCAAGACAGGCCCGTGAACCGCTGGTTCACTGACGGAAGAGTAAGCTGAGCAGAGGAGAGGGCGGGCAGGGAGAAGGGGCGTGCGTGGCACGTGTGGAGAATCACCAGGAGCACCAACGCCTGGCCTCTTCGCAGATATCCACTGACTGCTACGGTGTGGGAGGGTCCAGGGGCAGCGGAGGAGGCAGAAGGGGAGGGGTCCCATTGCTAAGGGCCTTCAGCAGGTTGCTGCAAACTTTCTCTCAGCAAAAAAGAAATGTGAGATACATTTGAGCACAAATCGTGACAAGATCATTTATGATGAGCTTTAGAAAAATATCTCCAATAGCAGGTGTGGAGCACAGACTGCCGTGGGGCAAATGGGGGAGGAAGACCTGTCAGCAGGCTACTACACCAGTCCAGGGAGGAGATGAGGCTGAATCAGGCAAATGGAAGTGACAGACTGAGGAGAGAGGGATTTAAGACTCGAAAGTAGAGTCAGTAGGGCTTTTGTTGACTGATCATGCAGGTTCGGGGAAGAGAGGGTTAAAAACGACTCCTGCCTCACACTTGGATGATGGGGTAGACTGATAGCATTAAGAAGGCAGGGCAGTTAATGAAATTGACTTTAGTCTTGTTGAGTTTGAGAGAGAAGCAAGGCTTCAAGGTGGAGGCATCAGATACAGATTGTAATTGGGGATTTGGGGCTCAGGCAGAGAGTGAAGCTAAAGATACAGACTAAGGGAATGAATCATTGCATGTCATGAAGCCCTGGGTGATGGTAAGATTGTCCAGGATAAGGTTTTCTCCTTGATCTTATGCTCTGTCTGTGGTTTTCAAGAGAAAATAATCCCCGAACCTTAGCATTTGTGGTCAAAGGTGCTTCTCATTTTGTTGGTAAGACAAATATCAGCATGTTTCTAAACAATTCTGGATTGCAGTGTTATCTAGGCCAAAAGGAAAAAAAAGGAAAAAATGACATAAAGTGGCAGAATGTTTCACTTTTTATATAGTGGGTATGATTTATACATGAACTTCTCGCTGGGGTCAGACTTCTAATTAAGCCCTACTAACATATATTTAGCATCCTGTTTCTACAGCTATCAAGCCACCCACAGGCATGAAGATGGTTAGGGGGAGAAAACATGGCAGAAGCAGCTTTTCTGATCTTTTGGAAAACAGTACTGCTCGATTAGCCTTAGTAGTCAAAAGCCTCACAGGCCACATAAAATTTTATGGAGACTCGTAATGATTAACTGGCCCTGTATCATCATACAATCCACTGTTGCCCTTTAGACATGCTCATCCAAATTATAATAGTTTTGAGAGCTAATAAGGATAATAGTAGAAGGAAAAGTTGAGCTTCCAGAATAAATATCAATTATTACTGTGAGAAAAGTCCCCTTCACTATAATCAGGTTTCCCAAACATCTTTATAAGAAGGAAGGGAGATTACTTGAGTTATGTGTGTGGATCGACAGAACTTGTGGCAAATTTACTTGAATTTATACATTTTTTAAATACAGAAATGCTGCTAATGAGCCACCTTCCTACGTCTATGGAACACAATGTGTCTATGTTAGCGCGGCTCTGTGCCAGCCGACTGACTCCAGAGTAGATGCACAGTGGGCCAGAGCAGAGCCGCCCAGTCTTGGGTCGACCTCTGACAGAGCTTAGAATTCGCTGAGTCAAGTCAGTGGAGAGAAGATTTAGAACACACATACCTTGTGGTTTTTACTGTAAATGAAAAAAATAAAAAATACAAAAATAACTCATCTGGAAAAAGATCTAGTTTTAAGCTAATTTTATTTAATACAACTTAGTATTTTTTAAATTTAATCTTTATTGTATTTTTTCCCCATTACCATTAGTCCCAGAATTTAGTGTTAAGTTTAATGATAAAGTAGAACTTACACAGCCAACAATGGTTCTTAAATCACCAGGCCTTGGCATTGTGAGAAAACACTGTTGTTTGACAGTCTTCATAAATACGAAGGACACGTAACTCGAGTAAGAGAATAAATGAGCTGACAGGCAGTGAGAGGAAGAGCTTGAATGAAAAGACAGAAGCAGGACCCACAACCTCTTCAAGGGCAGAGTGAAAGAAAAAGAGTGTCAGAACGGTGTTGTTTTACCATGTGAGGCATTTTTTTCTATTCACAATTTTTGCCTTTCTTAGATATTTGAAATGACAAATACCAGGGGGAAATATGTATTAGTAAAGGGAGATACTAAAATCCACTCCATAAAAGAGCTTAAACTGACAGCAGGGAGACGGAATCACAAACCTGAGAGAACTACATTTCCAGACATGGGATTATTAAAGTCACTTGAGATTATTCCGGATTACCAAATTACTTGTTTAGCTGAAGCACAAGACATGAAGTTGGTTTATTAGTTAAATGTTACAAATCTCATGATAAAAGAACCTCAGAGATGATCTACTCCAACTCCCTTATTTCCGGTGAGGGAATGAGCTGGCTTGCTCGGAGTACACTCCTGACTAATGGCAGGGACGTGACCGGTCCTCTGGGTCAATGCTTTTCATTACACCACGTTTGATTTTATTTTTAAAGATTTAATTAATTTATTTTTAGAGAGAGGGAGAGAAATATAGTTGTGAGAGAGAAAACACTGATCGGTTGCATCTCGTATGTGCCCCAACCAGGGACCAAACCTGCAACCCAGGCCTGTGCCCTGACCAGGAAACGGGCGACCTTTTGCTTTGCAGGACGCGCAGGGCCCAGGTCTGATGTTCTTAACCTAGCGCTGCGGAGAGTTCGAAGTGTCAGGTTACCACAAATGGGGGGTGAGCTGCTGAGGTGACAACCCCAGGGTCTTCACCCAGAGCTGACAGGTTTTCAAGCATTCAGCTCTAAAGGCCACAGGGAATGAAACAGCTCACGCAGGACATTTTACAGAGCGGTCTTCTGAAAAGGAATAAACGGCAGAAGCTCAGCACAAGGCGGAACTCCCATCTTCTCTGAACTTTGGGCCAACTGGTAGATTAGGATCTCCCAGCTCTAATAAAAAGTGTTTAAAACAAGTGAAAGATTTTAACTAAAACCCTTGAAGTCTTGACAATAACAGTTGGATGGCATAATAACTAGATGTTCATAAGTCGAGTGAAAGAGTTAAAACTGCTTTCAATAGGAGTCAACACTTTGTTGGAAAACTGGTACAGTTCGGATTCTGACTGACAGCCTGAATAAACAGCTCATTTGGTTAATGATGGCCCTGGACGATCGCATTTCATCCAGGAAGTAACATTACAAATCAGTAACTAAAAATATTGCATTTCTCAACATCTCTCAACAAATCCAAGTAAAAGATGTGCAAGTTAATAACCTCCTGGTTCTTGCATAAAAAAAGGAGCACAATTCAATGACATGAAAAGATGGGAAATAAGACTAAATCGACCCGCTAATAATTCTGACAGTTCAAATTTTTAATAATTAGAATTATTTCTGAACTTTCTGAGCACTGAAAGCTGCTTATTACTGATCAGGAAGGGTTGTCGGTAAAATTAGAACTTTCTTCAAGTTTGTAAATCCTGTCTACTATAAAAACCTAAAACATCACATTCAAGTGATAAGAGTCACTCTCTAAAACAATTTTCCATCTTAAGAGCTCTAGGGGAAAACAGTTAGATTTTTATAATACTGTATTTTGTCAAAAATAGTCTCAGGTACATGAGTGTTTTTATGCATACATGTGACAACATCTGGAGCCTTTCGACGGGCCCGCTGGTCGCCGGTGTAATCAGTCTGCCAGAGAAACAAGACGCCAGCCCAGTGGGGCGAACGGTCTCGCATGTTCATGTTAACACAGTCAGTCAAGTAGTCAACCAAGAAAGTCCTGTACGAGGTTTGCTGTGTTTACTGGGAAAACAAACTCGTCTTAGCAACTGTTTAAATAACTCTCACAGATGCAACAGACCTTATTAGTGGCCTATGATTAAAAAAATATGTATTGCTAATACTGTATCCTGACTCATCTATTTTCCCATCTGCTAGCAATTCTAACAATATGAAATCTCAACAGAATGGCTAACAACAATAATTTTCTATGGCAATTTTGATGCTGCATTGCCTATAGCATTTTGTAAGACCTACCCGTGCTGCCTCAGACTGTTTTGAGTTGTATGTGGCCTGGAGCAACACACCCGTTCCCTCTAATATTTCATTCTAGCTCATATTTTTACTGTGCTGAACACAGTCTGGTTGGGTTTTACAGAAGACTGTTCTTGGAGGTTGCCACGCTCACTCCACTAACAATGAGAGTGGGAAACGCAACCAAGTCCCAGCATAAGTCAGTCAGGCCCACAGACGGGTTTAGATGTATGTAAGTACATAAGGGGCCTTCTGCAGAAAAGACTGGGCAACAAGAATAACAGGCAGTAAAGCAGGTAAATAAATACATACTAAAAAGAAAATAAAAGCATGCTAAGGCATTTCCTGATTTTATCAGTGTCACTGAAAATGATACAGTAAAAGCTCTCAAGTCGGCTGAAACTACTGTGGAAACCTTACACACACATTTATGATGTGTATTTACAAAATAGTGATCATTTCTGATACTTACCTTATACAAGGAAAGCTGAATTCCTCACTGCAAGCTCCTTAAAAAACGTGCTCTTAAAAGCGGCATTAACAGTAAGTCTACCGGCACAGCCCTCCTGCCCAACGAGGCACTGTGCACCTGTCCGCATGGAGTCATGTCCACGTGCGACTCTGTCCTGCACCAAGTGGCCCTGCTTCCTGACAGAATCGCTGTGACTATTCTGAGAGTGTAACTGGGAATGGCCACGGAGCATCTGTTTTGGTTGTTTAACCTCAGAGCATCTGCAGTACATTTACAGCATTTAGATTCTATTTTCATTCCCAAACAAAAGGGAAACAAAACATTTCTTAGGGATATCAATGGAAGAAGGGAAAAGTGCCAATCATTGATCATTTACAATGAGTTACACACCATCCTAGTGCGCATCACCTACCCGGTTTTACAGGTGAGGGCGCTCAGAGACAGCGCGGCCCGCGCTGGGCCGCAGAGCTGGAGGAGCTCCGTGGTCGCTCAGAGGCCACATCAAACCCGCGAACACAGGCTGGGACTGGAGAGCACTGCAGGCTGCTTCTCCAGCCTCGCAAGAACTACAGAAGCACTTCAAACCCCGAGCATCACATGAAAGTTTTTTTTTTAACAGATTTTCTTTTTAATAGATCAAAAAAAGAGAACCATTGCTTTAAAAAAATCCCACCTTTCCTCCCAGTTGGTACCTAGTGAGGTGTATTACTTGTAAGATATTAATGTTTTAGTTATAACTGACCTTATGAAATACGTACATATTTTCTATTTAATCAGCTCTCTAGCAAAATAAACACATTTCTACACAGTGCTTTGAAACAGCTGCAATAATCTTATCAATAAAGAGAGATACGCGGAGACAAAACCAACAAGACACGTGCCCTTGACAATACAAGGGAGACCTGGCTTGGGTCCATGCGGACCGTCCCCGGCTGCTCTGCTGCTGCACTTGGCTCTAGCAGGGGAGGGAGCTCCGGGCTGATGTGTTACTGCAATGACCTCGTCCTGCGGAAATCCGAGCCACCCATGTGAAGAAGAAATGGGGAAATTTTATCGTATTCCTCAATGGCAGATGAACACTCATTCCTTTCATGCTTTTCAGTTTCTAGTAAGCAGTTTTGCCTGCTAAAAATATCAGGAAAAAGTTAATTCATGCATAGCTCTGCTATATTGTAAACAGCTCTAAAATTCTGAGTAAATTGAAACCAACTAGTAATTAAATCTCTCCAGAGCTATTAAGAGACAGATGAAGAAGTTATATTAGCTTTGACTGATATGTTATTTGTTATTATGAACACTTTGAATAATTTAAAACATTGATAAGGCCATAAATGAGGGATTAACAAATTTAGTGGTAATTGCTGAAGTTCACATATGGTTTCTTTAAAAATTAACTATAGCAAAAATAAATAAATAGATCAAAATAAAGATTAACTACGGCAGGTCCTTGGAAAACATTTCAGTCAATGTCTTTTTTTTTTAATGTCTTTTTGTTATAACATTGATCAGGGGGAAAAAATTGATTGTGGCCAGGACCACTGTCTGTGTGGTTTCCCCCCGCCTCCCGCCCTGGCAGATGCGCACGTGAGGCGAGCCAGAGCCCACACTGCTGGGTCTGAGTGACGGTGGGTGTGTCTGTGACCGGGCCTGGGATGGAGGGGTCCTGCCCCGGGCTGGTTCCCCCAGTGCCCTGAGCTGCAGGAAGAGACTCCAGCCACCCAGGAATCTGAACTGGAATAAGCGGGTTGGAAAGAATTCTCTGTTTTTTATTAATCATTCTTAAATGTATGTAGAGTTCACATTTATTTTGATGTTTAATATTAGAAACATTTGGGGTCTTTATTTAGAAGTTTGGTGATGTTTTGTGATCAGAATTTTGCTGTAGAAACTTAACTCTTAGTTATATCAATTAGCGTATAGTAAAATTGGTTTTGTTATACGTAGCTTTGCATAAAGTTGCAGTTTCCAAGAAACTACTGATACAGTTAAGTGAGGACTTATACATGATTAGTTATGGAAGATCATAAACATTAAAAAAGTCTTCTAAATATATCTGTAATTAGCTTGTTGGGCAGTCAAAGCTCTGTGTAACTATTATATAAACTTTAAAAAGTTTCATTTTTTGCTCCAATCCCAGTTTTCCAGCTGTGCTGTGCCAATTTCCTTGATACACCCCTTAAGGAATCTTAGGCAGAGCTCACTGATTTCTCATCACTTTTAGTTAGTAAAAGTCCAGATCAACTACAAACTTCAATTTCATATTTAATATAGGAGGGGGACACAAAAAATGCTGACATTATCTTCTGGAGGGTGGGCCCCTTGTACTGCAGACTTCCCCTGCTAGGTGAGTGTTCTAGGAACCCATCTGTATCAGTGCACCAGCTGGCACTGTTGTGAGAGGCAGTGTTTGGCTTCAGTGAACTCTTCTGACGACTCTTTAATGGGTTTGCCCATCTCATGAAGGATAATTTACAGGCACACCTGCCCACACCATGCTGAGTGTTCAGCAGTTTTTGACCAAAACCAGCATGCCCCTGTGCCCCGCCCTCCCTATTCACTGGATCTCTCCCCAACGACTTTCTTTTTGTTTCTTGGGATGAAAAAAGTCCTCAAAGGGAAACATTTTGCCAATGTGAAAGAGGTGAAACAAAAAATGGTAGAGGCACTAAAAGGCCTCAAAATTGACATGTTCAAAAACTGTTTTGAGCAGTGGCAAAAAGGTCTTGATAGGTATATTGCATCAAGTGGAGAGTACTTTGAAGGTGACTGAAGTTTAAAGATGTAAGATTAAAGAGACAATATTTTATAAATAAATTCTCACTTTGGGGCATTTCCCCTTATAGATCTTGTCCTGCACAGAGAGACCAAGAAACTTGCAGTAGGAAGGGATGATGTTTGTATCTAGAACCTTCTCCCAAACCTTTTCAAGGTCCAGCACCTCTGCTGCTGGAAGCTGGGAAGGAGACAAGACCCCTTTGATGTGAATGGTTACTTGTTAGCTGGGCGGGTTTCCCTGCGCTGGCTAGTGGTCTTCCCTGGTTGATTACTAGTGGTCTGTGTGCAGAAGGGTGTGTGTGTGTGTGTGGATTTCCCGCAGTGGTAGTGGGTTTATCCTAGTGCTCACTCCTCTTGGAGCCAGGCAGCCATCCGGGTTGGGGGTATTGTCTCCTCTGGCTTAGAAGTCCCGTCGGCAGCCTATGACTTCTGATTGCACAGGTTCTTCTCCACACTCTCCAGGGGCCACGAGGACCCAAGGCACAGGAGAAGTCCCAGCCTCTTCCTCGTTAGCACACTGGTCCTAAGCCATGGTCCTTAGTTATCCTGCAGACTTTGCCTCTATCTATAGAAGTCTCCTACCTATAGAGCTCTTTAGAAGAGAAGGAGAAATCTTCTATGTCTGTTAATATACGCTCCAGACTTCCAGGAACTTACTTACTGAGCTCTGTTCTAGGGGCAATGTCAATATGTTTGCAGGTTCAACCAGCTCAGCCAGCAGCTGGCTGGGACCCGAGAGGCCAGTCTCCCAGGAGGGAGCACCAGTCTCTGTGAATGGCTGTCTGGAAGCCCACTCCTTCTCCTTTCCAACTTCAATCTAAGCAAGGAGTGAGCTACTTCATTCCCCTTCCACTAGACCACTAGACTGTGAATTCCATCAGGACAGGAACTTTTGTAAACTGATGCATCCCCCGTTCCTAGACACTGCCTGCAACATAGCAGGCACCTAATAAATATTTACTGAATGAATGAAAAACAGCAGGGCTCTCAGGAAACCCTGGAAGGAGGAATCTGGCTTCAAAGGCTGGTGGCTCTCTCTAGAATACAGGGTGCTCAGCACCTGCTGTTTCCAGCTGGATGTCAGTGCAGTATGCGGCAACAGGACATGTCCCTTTCAACACCCTGGTATGTATCTGTGAACTCTAAAGAAAAAATGTGCATGTGTGTGTGTGTATTATCAAGTGCATTTGCAACAGAGGTAAAAAAACAAAACCAGTGCTTGGGAAAATCAGGGTATTACCCAGGATACTTCGTTGATTTCACTACAGAACAGCCCCATGCTCCATTACATGTTTATTCTGCATTCCTGGTAATACATTTATTTTAATCTCTACTCATTCTTTTTTAAAAAATGGCCTCTGTCAAAACACTCTTTAAAATGATAACAGATACCACGGTTCGCCCCTTTGGTGAACAGGCACGGAAGGAAGTGCTCCGGGAGGGCACACTTCTTCCCGACGTCACTGAGCACAGCCGCTCACACAACCGTCTACTGCAGCAGTATCACGGCACTTATTCTGGCCATTTGAACTGTGATTACCACACAAAGGAGCCATACTTTACATATCATAAAATGCAAAATTTGCTTTGCCTTGTCTATAAAAAAGAGTTTTGAAATAACATAGAAGTCAGCTGAAAACCAAAAATCATGACACTCAAGATTACAATACATATTTTTTTTATGAATCAACAGCTACAAATAAATAGGATTCCTAATACTTTAGTTTTGAGGGATCTAATTCTGTAGTTCTTTCAAAACACCACAGAATAAGAATCATGGGAGCTATTTCTAAAATGGTATGAACTCAAAATATAGCAAATGTTCTTTAAAAGCTTAAAGAGCAATAATAAATTTTGGTCAAAGTTCTTCATCCTTACTTGCCTCTTGAGTCTTAGAAAATTTACCCAAAAGGAAACATTTTAACATTCTCATTAACTTTAGAATCGCCTCAGTTGTGGCTGAAACAGTATTTTTAATTTCCCGGATATTAACAGACAAATGTACAAAATCAATGAAAAGCCCATGGAGAGGCTCAGGAATTAAAAAGGCTGGTAGGGAAAAAGGAAGGCTGAGAGGGAGGAAAGAAGGGCAGCAGGGAGAAGGGGAAGGCAGGAGGAAGAAAGTGCGGACAAGAGGGAGAAAGGAAGGGCAGGGGGTGTCCCGCCCCCTTTAATAACAGTTGGTTTCATGGAAACTCAAAAGCAAAAGCATCAACTGAGTAAAAAAAAGAAAGCTGACAGCTTCTTTCCTTGTCCTTTCATTAGTAATTGTTTCAAAATATATTCATAAATGCTATCAATCTAAGGTAAAATCAATAGAAAATGAGACTAAGTGAACAGAAAACAGGCTAATTATTAACTTAATGTCTTGTGGAGGAGGTTTCAACTCTCAAATGTAAATGGCTCCTGCTTTCTGGTTTAAGAAAAAGACAACACTGTTTGTGGGTCATACTATCACAGACTGAACAGCCCACACACTGTACAAATCACTGAACATAAAGACGAGGAATGTGCCAGTGTCATTTGCAAACCAAAGAGTCTAAGAGTAAAAATTTATTACAAACTGAAATTTTCACACTTAAATGACTATGGTAAATAAATGACCTTTTTAAAAGTCCAAGAAGACACCAAAGTGAATCTTTAAAAATTGTTTTTGGTGTCAACTAATTTAATAGGGAACAAGGCATCAAAATTTTATCTGAAATATTGCCTTGTAAAATGAGTGCATTCCCAAATATTCCCAGAATTTTTCAGCGCTGAGCTGCCCAAGCTGCCATCTCTCTCAGGGGCAATAAGACTTTTGGCTTGATCTTCCCTTGAGCCAAATGCCTGCCTTCCGACTGGCTCCGCTGCCAATGTGGATGTGGAGCAGGGGCAGAGAATGGGGTGGGGGCACTTGACAAAGAGTAGCCAGTCTCACTTGCAGGAGACTGGTCACTAGTGGAAACTTAGGGATCAGAATCTGAGCTCTAGTCTGAATAATATACATTAATACAAAATAGTTCTGCTGGTACATCTTTACATTTTATTTTTGGGGGATGAAATTTCAGCTCAGCCTTTAAAAAGCCTGATTTTAATAAGATTAGAAAGAAAAAATGCATCTTTAATTACTGACTAAATGAAAGACATATTGTTGGTTTACCTCCTGTGGAAAAGTAACAAAAATGCTATGCGGCTGTTAAATTCATGCTCTTGAGGAACTTTCCTAAGATGGTGTTGGCAAGTAACTGATACATGCTGTTATCCAGAGGAGCTATCCACTGGACAATTACTCTGAAATTATTCTGTATTAACGTATAATGGCATGCAACTCCCAATCCTGAATAAATGACCAAACAGACCTATGCCTAGTACCTGGTGCCGACAGATGCTGGAATTCTCCAAAGCATTCTTAAGCAAGAATATTGTGAGTGGAATTCCCTTTGCCTAATTAGATTCAAAGTAAAGATGCAGTACCACAAAGGATAAAGTAATTTTGAAAACTATTGCATGCACGGAAATTACCTTCGCACTGACTCATATGCTGCAAGCTGGCCCACACAACACTCCCCATTTCCGGGTTCCCGTGACATCCAGCCTACTTTCGGAGAGGCCCGTCCATCTGAACATACTTCTTCCTGCTATGGTTCTTCGTTCTTACAACCAACAGACACGATCTTGTGATTTCCAGGGCCACCCCCAGCTCTGCTGCTGCCGACCCACACATCTCTTCTAGTCACCCCCAGCTGCTCCCGGATGTGTTCCCTGCCCTCTCACCCAGTGTGAGGCCCTTAAGGGACACCACCTTCACTCTCACAGGCCACTGGACCGTCAGAGCAGCCAGCTGTGCTGGGCCATGCTATCGAGGGAGGGAGAGAGGACAATTATGGAAACTTTGTTTTTCACTAGCCTTTAATGAGCGCCATCCTGAATTATACCACCTAATCTTAAAGAGGGCAGATTTCCTAGGTGGTTTTGCTAGGCTGACAGCCATGGAAGTTTCCCCATTTTCTATCAAATCTCTGTTCTGAGTACTATTCAAAAATATCATTTACTGATTCTTAAGAAGTGGTGTTTTTTTAACCTTTTGGAGTGACCAAATATTGAATAACTGGTAACTGTGTTATGAAGTCTCTTAAATCCCATTAAGAAATTAATTTACAGAAAACTTGAGGACAGCAGTGAAAGTGGAAGCAACAGGATGAAATCAAGTTAATCCCAAATGCACTGAATTGTAGCCAAAATGACTACTAAATGGGCAGGCCTCTTCTGGAAAGGGCAGGGGGTGGAGGGAAACGCTTTGTTGGCTCCAGGAGTCTGAAGGTTTCTAAAGGAGGGGAACTGGTCCCTGAGAAGTAAGGAGATGGGCCACTATCAGATCTATGGTATTGGGAACTGAAAACTGGAGGCCCCTGGGCTCCTCCAATAGGATTAGTGGCACTCCTGAACTCTCGCAAGGGCAAGAGAGCTTTGCCTCTCAGTGAAGGCAGGGTCATTGGCTATCCAGCACCCTCTGGTGGCCATATTTGGTACCACATATTTTCTGCCTTTTAAAAGCACATAACCTCCTCACCTTAAAAAAAAAAATAGTACAGTTATTTCAAAACCTTCTTCAGTCAAGGGAGGAAATACCACTAGGAGTGCTGGGCTACGGCTAGGTGTAAATTTGACACTCCAAAAAGTAAGCTACCGAATGACTCAAAAACAGAAAATGCTCCTCTGTATATGTTTAAAATCCCATGGGTGAAGTTACTTAAATGACAAGATCTAGTCAGTACTTAGCTTTTTAAAATTTAATTATTTGAATCAGTACTTTACATGCAATACTCTTTTATATCGTATTCATACTGTTACCGGTGTTATGCACAAAATAACTAACATGTTTTAAGTGCTAAGCACTGGCTGGCACTATACTGTCACCTCATTTAACGGGAAACAGTCCTATGAAATGGTACTATTAATAACACAATTTTTCAGAGCTTAAATTGTCAGAGGTACTAAGAGTTTAAACTTACCCAAGACATTGAGCTACTAAAAGGTGTGGCCAGGATTTGAATCCAAGGCAAACTAATTTCAGAGTTGGCCCTTCTAAACATTGTAAGTAGAGGTACATAGTATATCAGCCATAATAATTTCTCCTCAGAAAAGGAATAATTTCTTAAATATTTTAAATTGGACTTAGTTCAACACAGAGACGTGCAGGTTAATGATGCTTAAAAGTTAACAAAAACCCTGTGCCAGCTGAGTGTTTATTTCTTAGAATACTTCTTAATATATACCTTATAGACAGAAGGGGAGTATATAACTGACCACAAGAGCCTGAGATCTAATATTTTTAAAATCATAATATAAAATACTTTACAATTTATAAAGCATGTTTATATACATTGTATCAGATGGACCTCATAATAATTCTGTGAAATCAGACAGATAATTCTGTAAATAGGCATTATTCTTACTTTATAGATAAGATTAATGAGGTTTAAAATGATTAAGTAACTTCCTTGAGTAACACAATTTCATCAAAATCTAAGCTGTCCCAAATGACTAAATGTACACTACATTAGCCTGTCTATAATCTTTACTCTGTCATACAGAAAATAAAAACGAGAATTTTCATAAGGCAAAATAAAATTTTACTTATTCTAGATAATTTGGTTTCACTTTATTTCTGTATCTTCTACAACAAATAATTCAACAGTAATTACTACTGCTGAACAAGCACACATCCACAGAAGAAGGAAATGAAGGTGAGAAAGTGAAAAGCCACAGAAAAGAATCACAGGTGTGAGGTTAACATGACTACACACAGTACTCAGAGTTTTATAATTCGTCAATTTTGAAAAATGCCTTAAAAATTTGTTACTTTTTATAACCTCTAAGAGATAACTGAGAGACATAATAACCTTTACATGGCAGATCAAGAACATTGCAAAAGTACTTAGAAATGAAGCCAGTACTTTTGTTTAAAAGAAAATAGCTTGTGATTTCAATTACAAAGCAAAGCCTCAACTCCCTTCTGAATATAAAGCACTGCCATTTAGAAACGTTCCTGTGGCACCCACCTTCCATAGCCGCTGCTCTGGGGACCCCTGCCACCCTCCCACCCAGCCCCAGATCGCCCTGCAGTGGCCTCAGAAATCCAGCTAGAGAACGTGGGACCTACCTTCTCTCACACGCCTTCATACTCGCTCATTTAGCCTTTAGCATCAACACTGAAATACTTTTAAATATCTTGTATCTTAAGCAAACAAACGAAGGAAAATAACCCTGCCTTCACTTCCACTACCCCTCTGGCTGTCACATTTTCATTCTCTTCTCCTCTTGAAAGCCAGACTCGGCAGTTAGGAGTGGAGAAAACAGTCTCTACTGTCTAAACTGGTCAGCACACTTCAACTCACTCCATACTCCCCCATGCTCTCCAAACTGCTCTGTTGAGTCACTGAAGTCAATAAATTCATTTTTGTTTACGTCTTACTTGACCCCTCAAGCTGCACTTTATACTTTGTCCACTTCTTCCTTCTTATTCTTCAGATCACAGCATTTCACAAGTGCCTGACAACTGCTTGTTGAATCAAGACAGAAACCTGCGAAAGCTTAGATCCCAGTCTAACAGCTACTCCTGCCCGGCCTTGAAGATCTCCAATGCTTTTCAGGGTCTATAGTTCATCTTGCTTCTGTTTAATTCTGAGGTGGAATTTTGTCTTGGCCAGACACTGTAAAGCTTGAATTCTTAAAAATCAGCGTGTAATTTTTTCTTAAAAAAGAGCTGGTTATCAAGGACAAAAGAGTAGATATGACTATTTTAGTAATATCTGCCAATATTAGATATTAACAAAACATGGCTCATCATCACCCAGTCTGCCAACCATCAATAATACATTAATAATAAGAGCCATCTTACATTTCAAAAACCACCACGGAAGATTCTGTTCACTAATTTATTGGTGTTCATCATCACCATGGCATACTTAAAGAAAAAATTAACATTAATCATTAAAGATATTACTGTGATGAAATTTCCTGAAATCAGAGATCATCTGTATATCCACATGTGATGAGCAAAAATGTCCTAAGTAATGTATTAATTAGCTCAATTCTCAAGCTGTATTAGGGACCTCAGTCCAAACGGCCGACATCTTACTGTCAGGCAGAGGCCAGGACGCTGACTGACTCTGTGGTTCGTGTGTCTGGGAGGCTGTGCTTGGGTGTTAGGACCACGCTGGCCAAAAGCACCGTGAACATGAACATGCACCAGGAGAGGAGGCAGAATGCGGAACACTCACTCAGAGAAAAATATGAGGGAAGAGACTGATGGCAGAGACAGCCTATCTCGGCTTCCCTCAAAAGCCTTTCACTACTCAAGCACAATGAGAGCAGTTATTATAGCTGACAGCAATAGATCTTTCACCAGATTGTTCTGAAGGCTGCTATTTTTTGGAAAGTAAAAAATCAAATTATCAGAAACATTATTCCACAATAAGATGAAACACCACTTGTTGAGGAACAGACTCCATGTAACATAACAAAAATGGGATCTGAGAAGTAACACTGTGCACTTGAAATAGTTAAAAATAAAAACAGACACATCTCTTAAGGAGGTCTTTTAAAACATCTTCAGACATCAACATTATGATAAAAATCAGCATCAAGTAGGAAGGAGAGAGACAACACGAAACTTTAAGAATCTCGTAAACAGCAGATTCAATAATATACCCCACCCACCTCATGTCAAGTTCGAAACAATGTTCGCTGCCCCCCTAGAATTTCTTCCACTTTGTGCCATCCCCAGGTCGCACCACCGAGGTGGTGCTGACTGAATTAGCCACGACATTTGGTCGTGATCAAAGATGGTGAACAGACTGGCATGATGCTTAGCTCACTTGAAAGTGAACCACTTAAGGGCTATTGAATATCAGCTACAAGTCAAGACAAAGGCAGATGTACTGGGCAGAGAAAGCATCAAAATTTGACAATTATTCCAACATGAAAGTCAGAAGTTTTTATTAAAAGCACTGGGAGAGAAAAGTTGTACTTCTCGTGTGCGTTGAACACAATAACGCCCTCTATTTCCAGGTAACTTGTCAAAACTAGAAATATGGGGGAAGGCGAGAACCCTGCACTGATTTTACAGCAGCCATGAGGACGTGGGAGCACCACAGTCCAGGGCAGAGCACTTTCCCGCCCACTGACTCTGATACCGGGCAGATGAGGGATTACATTGGTTAGGGGATGGAAGGTCAAGGTGAATGTCGGGACTAATCCCAAATGCAGAGGGCAGTGACAAGAGGTCACTGTAACAGAACTATACTATATATTTATCAGTAGTCTTAGGGCCAAATATTCTGGTTGTGTGGCCCCCTTGTAACTAGGATTCTCATTTCAGTAGGAAAGGGGAAAACAACTGAATCCAGGTCGGAGCAGTGCTGCCTGCCCTCCACCTGCCAAGCTGAGAAACGGCAATCACGTTTCTGACAAATGCAAAAACATATGAACAGATTTTAGTGCCATGATAAAACAAAACTCACCCTCAACCCTAATCAATGTGGCATTTTTAATAACATGAATAGCAGATGAGTCAAATGATAATTATTCACAATTGATTTCATTTCAAAAATAACCACAGCCAAGATTATTTTTATACAGTTGACCCCCAAATTTTCCAAGTTCCCCAAACCTCTTTAAATTTTCTCACTGTTGATGGCTTCCCTGTCACCACATACATACACATCCTTTAGAAGACATGGCTTCACCCCAGCTCCCTAGCAGCCCAGGCGCACCCTCGATGCCCATGACTGAGGGCGGAGGGTTCCTGTACTCCTCCTCTCTACAAAGTCCTCTCACTGATTCCTCCCCGGGAGTCCATTAGCGGCTCGTTCAGCTATTTCCCATCCCTGCTCTCCACCAGGAAGAACTACTCTTGCCACTAGAGCTGCTAGATAGGCTCGGGAAAACTGAACTTGGGCTATCAAGTTGCAATGGCTACCTGAGCAAAATGATTACACCCAGGGGAGTGGGCGTAATGAAGGGAGGGGCAAGGAAGGGGAAGGATACAGAGAAAAGGCTCCAGGAGTCTGTTCCTGGGTTTCTCAACCTTGACAATAATGACATTTTGGGTTGGAAGTTCTTCGTGATGGGTGGCTGTCCTGTAGATTGCAGAAGGTTTAACAGCAGCCCTGGCTTCTTCTCACTGGATACCAGTCGCTGTCCCCAGCTGTGAGAATGAAAAATGTCTCCCGACATTACCAAATGGTTCTTGGAGGGCAAAACCATCTCTGGCTGAGAGCCAGTGGTCTACTCTGAGTGTCACAGGCACAGAGAGTGTAAGAAAACATTAAAGACAGAAAAGGACCCGAATTCAGACCCTTGAGCTATGTGGCAGTGAGTCAGTGTGAGTTAATTCAATTAGTACCACTTACACAGTGTCACTTGGGGACGGCACAAAGAGGAAGAAATTCTGGGGAAACAATGAACCTTGTTTCGAATTTGACATAAGGTGGGGGTTATTATTGAATCTGCTGTTTACAAGATGCTTAAAGTTTTGTAAGAATCTTCCTGCTTGAGGCTGAGTGAAATGAGCTTATGTGCAAGAAGCGGGCGGCACCACTCTCTCTGAACATTACTCAGCGGAGCAGCAAGCTGGGAGCGGGCACAAGGACAAGAGCACTGCAGGTGAGAAGTAAGAGAAACTCAAGGAAGATCCCACCCTCTGCCTCTCACTGACAAGGTGGTCCCCACGTGCCTTCTGAAGAGCACCCGAACCTTTACTTACGGCTCCGGCTCATACAGCCCATCCGGAAGCAGACTGAGATTGGGGTGAGGGCGGGGATTGGGCACCTGTCCATAGCTAAACTATTCTGAAGGCCGACCAAGCCTGCCTTCTCACCACAGACTAAAGAGCAGAAGCAAGAAAGGGCCATGGCCCACCTTCCCAGCTGGCAGAACCCAGAAAGGCTCATAGTGCTCCCCAAAGTTTCCACAGACTTCAGATGACTAAAACAAACCTTAGAAAAGCAAAAGAACGCTTTATTTCTTGACTAGGCACTTACTGAGTTTTGTGACTTGGAGAAAATCATCCGAGTTCTTTCCGTTTCTAAGCCTCCCAAGTAACATGAAATATGATGCCTCATTTTGAGGGGTTGTTCCGAAGATCACATGAGGCCACAGACACTAAAGGCCCAGAGCAAAGGTCGGCACTGCGGGCTCTTGCCCTCCTATCTCCCCTTCTTCCTCAGCCCACCCGTTTGCCCACACCCGCGCCCGCCGCCACCAGCAGGGCACTCCTCCCTCTGCTCTCACACATTCTATTTCCCAGTTTCTGTCATCATCCTGTTCTGGGATTTCCCTCTCCCCAGTGCTCCTCCTGAGGTGGCCGTGGTTCTTGCTGCTAGATGCATCTAAACCCTTTCAACTCTGGTGACAAAACGGCACATGTCAGGGTAGCAATGGGGAGAATGCAAAAGAAAGGACAACCGTTAGGAGGATGACAAATTTCATCTTTGTCACTCACTGTTTCACCCTTGGCAGCTCTGACTGCCTCCACTTGGGTGAAGACATAAAGGAATTTCTTTCTGTGTGGTAGTGGAGGCATGCAGTTTGCAGGAAACGTGAGAGGCAGTGAAAGGATTAAAAGGGAGATCAGGAGTTCAGCTTCCGTGTGTCAGAGTAAGCTCCTAGTACACTAACTCCTCCACAGGTAACAGCCTTAAACTGTGGACAGAACACAAAAGCAACTACTGAGGGCTCTGGAGGGTAAACAAAAACACATTTTGCCCCTCCACAATAGACATTTGCAATACTGGGATGCACTCCAAAAAGTACTTGACATATCAAGAATCAGGAAAATGCGATCCCATCTCAAAGGAAAACACAATCCACACAGACCAGCTTTGACACGACCCACACAGGGAAACTGACAGGACTTTAAAGCAGCTATAATTACTCTCAGTGAGGGGAAGGGAAATAAGCTCATAATGAATGAAAAAATGGGAACTCTTAGCAGAGAAATAGGAAATACAACAAAAAATCAGGTGGAAATTTTAAAACTGAAAAGTTAAGTATCTGAATAAGTTTACTGGCTATGCTTGAAAGCAGAATGGAGATAATTAAAACTCTATTGGAAAAGATCAATAGAAACTATTCAATCCAAAGAAGAGAGGGAAAAGATTGAAAAAAATGAGTAGCGCTTCAGGACCCTTGGAACAATGCTGAAAGGTCTTACAGAAATACTGTATCTGGAGTGTCAAAAGGTGGAGAATGAGAAATTGGGGTTGGGGGGAAGAATCTAAAGAAATAATAACCGAATATATTACCAAACCTTGTACAATTTACAGGTTCAAAAATCTTGGCAAGTACCTAAGGAGGATTAAAGCAGCATCAATCACAAAAACCTATGCCTAAGTTTGCTGAAAACCAAAAATAAAGAAAAAAACTTAAAAGTAGACAGAGAAAAATGACATAATATATCTCACTTGTATCATCATAGATGTCTCCTTAGAGAATGCGGAGACCAAAGACCAGCAGAAGAGCACTTTCAATGGTCCGGAGGGCTGGGGAGCGGGACGCACACTTCACTTTAAGTTAAAGGACACAGACAGGCCAAAACAAATGGATGTAAAAAGATACAGCAGCAAACAGCAAGCATGAGAAGGCTGGAGCGGCTGCATTAACACTGGTGGAGGGGCATACCACCTGTCTAGAAAACAATATAATTTTTAGGAAAAAAAACAACACTCACCAAGAACAGACAAAAAAGCTTCTGCAAATGTACCATGGTGATAAATGTGTAAGTATCTGATAATCTAGATCACAGGTGGTACACACAAGGCCCGCAGGCTGAACCCTGGCCTCCCCCTTGTTTTATCCAGCCCAGCACCTTGTTTCTACCCAGCGGCAGTGCCGAACTCTTTGCCCCTAGTTAAGGAGTAGTTACATGTATACAGTCCTAAAATTACACTCAGCCCTTTGAAGGCAACCACGAGGCTGATGTGGCCCCCGGTAAAAATGAGCTTGACACCCCTGATCTAGATGACAATGTCTCTCTGTAACAGTCCTGACCAGCATACACAGTCACTGCAGAGACCACCAAGAAATAAATCCAACCTTGGCATGCTCTTCATGACTGTCTCCCCACCTGCACGATCTACTAAGTTAGAGATTCTCAATCTGGGAGAAAGATTCAGGTTATGCTCTTGCATCATAATTGGCTGCGAAAAAAATATACACATGCAAAATTAGGGCAAACATGCCAAAATGTTAATATTTGTTGAAACTAGGTGGTAAATGTGTTTATTGCACTATTTTGCAGCTTTTAAAATCTTTCTGCAATGAAAAGAAGTTGAAGGAAAATTAGCTGAAAGAGCTTTACCCAAAATATTCTTCCTTCTCTTTCCTTCATATTCTAATATATTCTTTTTGGGGAGGGAAATGCCAGGGCACCAGCTATATATTCTGAGAAAGAACCTCACATGATTTTGACATACATCAACCACCGCTAGAAAAGCCACATGGATTAAAAAAAGTCAGAATTTATATTAAAATGTCTATCTTGAGATCGAAAAGTGTGGGAGTCCTATCAAGTTCTTAAACATCCAGGATAGTGACTTACCATTCATTCAACAGCTATTCCTTGAAAACCTAGGTGACAGACGCAGTAGCGGACAAACTAAGAGAAGTCCTGCCCCCAACCAGCGAAGAGAGACCAGAAGCAATAATATACAATATCTTGTTGGGCAGTGGTAGGTGCTGAACAAAACAAAGTAGGGTAAGGAAGAGAGTCACTGGAAAGTGACCTGAAGGAAGAGAGGGGATATCTGTCAGAAGCAGAGCAATCCTGACAGTGTCGGCCAAAGCGCTGTCTGCAGAAAAGGGGGTGAACTTGACTTGACTTAACGGAGGACAGCAGAGCTGAAGCTAAGTGAGCAGAGAGACTGGTGGGAGATGAGGTCAGAGGGATGGCTGGGAGCCAGGACATGACCGGTCCCACAGACCACACTAAAGGCCTCAGGCTCTCCTCTGTGTCGGAGATCTGGTGTGTTCTGAGCAGGAGAGTGGCGGCGTTTGATCTGCATTTAAAGAGAGTCAGCCTGGCCCCAGACGGAAGGAGAAAGTGCAGGGAGGTAAGAATGGAGGCGGAGAGAACAACCAGGAGATCAACTGGTTGTTGCCGAGTACAACACACTCTGAGGGAAAACACACAGAAAGTGTCTTCTAACTACCCTCTCCCTCTTTCAAGGGCAGGAAAACACATAAGGGCAGGGAGTAAATGAGTAATTGTCATCAGTTACTGAGTCTTAGTTCCCAGTCTCTGTCAGCTTAAGTAGGGAAGGGAACATCATTTGGAAGAACTGTTGGCCTGAATACATTTGTATTTTTTAAAATAATGAAATAAATTTTATAATCATGTTTCTCCTGTACCTGTTATCTTGTCCTTCCTTACTAAAAAAAAAAAAATTAGAGTCACTGAAGTGTAATATTTATTCAGTTGAAGTTAGTTCCACACATTCCTCACACTTCCCTTGAACCAGCATCAAAGATGAACTTAAAAGGTCACAAAGGAATTCAAAGTCAAGGTTTCTCCTGTCTGCCCCATCTCAATACTTCAAACTGAACGTAAACATATTCTGATGTCGCCCCACCTACAGCACTCACCTTTGCAAGGAGCTCTGAAAGAAAATGCCCCGCAGGTGGATTTCTGGCGGGTGAAGCTTGCAGGGGCAACAATACAGCGGCCTTGCAGCTCAGTTACTGCTCCCTCAACACAAATAAATCAGGAGAGTTTGAATCCTACGAGCAATTAAGGTCAAAACTAAATGTTCTCAAAACAATTTTACACAGCTCTTTTAAAATGTTCTTCATTAAATTTAATAAGAATGACAAATAGGTGTTTTTACGAATCCTGTGAAGAAATTATTTAAAGGTAAAAATGAAGTATACAAATCAAATATAACAACTTCTAAATGAGGGTAGGACTGGCAATGCCTGTACTGGAGAGGACTTTCCTGGCATCTCCGTCACCACGCCCCCTTCTGAGACAGCCCTCAGGAGTCAGGTCTCACCATTTGCTGACTCAATGACCGATATTCAAATAGTGCCCCTCTGAGACTCTGTGCTCAACCTCTGACTGCCTGGTGCCTGACTCTGCACAGATGTCACACACAGAGAAGAATAACTGCTAGCCACCTCTCAGCAATTCTAGAAGATTTAATGAGACAAGGGAGCCAGACCTCCATGGTGAGTCAATAATTCCCTGGGTGGAAGCTGTTATTTGTGAGTGCCGTAACTCAGAGGATAGCAGTGTTGTACAGCATCACAAGTGCCTGTTTCTCGATGCTCCCAAGTGCTTACACTAAAGCTTACAGGATGATGTACTCACCGAGTAATGAATGGGTCCAGTGTTTTACTAAAAGGGTTGAATTTGATGGAATGAAATTATCATACAGATATTATGTTGTTTCTCTTCTGACTATTAATAGGAGAGAACACCAATCTTCAAGAACAAATGAGTTTAAGGGAACAGACAGATAAGCAGGAAATATTCTGAGTCCAGACCTACTAACTAAAGTGGCCTGGTACCATGAACTGTGTGTTTCACCGAGTCCAGTCCAGTTAGAGTCTGCTAACTTCAGTTTACCTGAGCAACATTAGAATACTGCTCTGGAATGAAAAAAATATGAATCTGCTGATGAAATACAAATCAATTCTTTAAAAAATTACGGGGCAATATTAGTTGACATCATTAATATAATATATATAATAACAAACACTTAAATTTGGATTAGTGAAGTCACAGGCTCTTTAAATAGTTCACACAGGACGGTCATGCTCTCATAAGTTAAAATGGATAAAATTGATTTTTTACACCAGATTAGCTACACAATATTAATCATATAAAATATTTCCCTGTAAGTCTTGGCACAAAAATAGACCAATGTGTTCTGTTAGGGAGATTTTTTCCCCAAAGTAAATTTAGATCAGGAAAGAAAACTTCAGAAAGCAATCACAAATTTCAAAATCAATAAATTCAAATTGTTTTTCAGGCGGTGCAGACACAGGCCTGCCAAATACTGCAGGAAACTGATGTATGATCTGTCTGGCAGCTGGAACACATGAAAAAAATTTAGGAGCCTTAAAATAACCTGGACTCTGAAGCCATCAACAAACCTTGTCCTAGTAAGACCACTTTCCAGGTTCACAAAAAGGATAAGGAAGTAAGGGGTGGGATAACCAACGTAATTAAGGGTGTGGTTAATTGGGCATCTTTGATTGGCACTTTCATTTGGGCCTGGGCTCAGAAGGAATAGTTTACCATCATCGAGACCAGCTGCTCGGTGTCATGGAATTAAATCACCCAAGAGAACTCAGGGGTTTGAAAACAGGGTGTGGGGCAGCTCCCAAAAAACTAGGATTCTGGTCAATGAAAATTAGTTTCTTACTACCTGTTGAAAGCTGCCTCTACTGACATGGCCTTGAACATGAACAGACGAATGAGAAGATTCAGTTTCCCAACACACGTGCCACCATGGCTTAAAGCTTTAATCCAGTCCACTTTATTCCAAGTGCTCCAATTTTTCAAAAGGACCAGGAAACATTTAAACAAAGAAAATAATTTCTTTTCCGCAAAAATTGAGGGTGTGGAGTAAATGCCAAAGTTCATCTTTAAAAACAGTTTTAGGTTGTTACTAAAGTATCATTAGCACTTTGAACAGAAGCACTAAAATATTTCATGTTACTGTTCACTTAAAATTACAAAATGGTGCGCATTTAATAAAAATTTCAAAAAATCCCAATACGAAAATGTACCAGTGGAAGTCCACTTCTGACTCTCCATCCCCAGACATACAACTCACCTGGAACACCGATTTGGCGCATACCTCCTCCCGGCACACATGCGCACGCACATTTTTATAAAAATAGAAGCATTTTTTCTGTCCTGCAACCTGTTTTTATTTCACTAGAGAACGCTCTCCATAAACAGCCTTGTGTATCTGTACATACAAACCTGTATTTAATTGCTAAGTTCTTTCACTTGTTTATTCGCTCTACAAACCCTTACTGAATGTCTGCGTGGGACAGACATGGCGCCAAGCCGGGCAGGACAACCGCCAGAGCGGAACCACAGCAACCGCGGGTGCTGCTGACACAGACGGGGAGGGGGAGCCTTCCTGGGGGAGGGAGACTGGAGATGAGTCTCACAGGGCAGAAGACCGCTAGGTAAAGAGTGAACAGTCCGTATCAAGTTGAGAATATAAAGATGTAAGATTACGAACTTTTTATACCAATATATGTGCTTCCAGGTGAATGAACTATTTCACCATATTATATTGTTTGCTTTCTCAAAAACAAAAATATAAAGAAAACAATACTGGAACTAGATTTTCACTGGTATAATTGACAAGGACCAATCTAAAAATACTTCACATAATGGAAAATATAAAATTAAAAAATTTTAGACCTTTTCTTCATACCTGCATATATAGAACACACACATGTGTACAAGCTCACAGGCACAAACAATATATAGTATAGCATACAGAATACTGCAGGATAAAATAAGTCTAATCTTTTCTGGGATTCTTGGCAAAAGCAGGCTTAGTCATTTGATTTACATAGAAGGATTTTATGTACAAATCCAATGCTTTAATGGCAGGCCCAGAGACAACCCGCATTCAACTAGTCAATTTGAATTTTACACAGAACCATTATTGTTGCCCTAGAAGCCAGACTCATCCAGTCTTACGGAGTATTTTTATAAACAAATTATTGTAGGAAGATCATGGAAATGGTGAGCTGAAGACACAGTCCTCACTCTCAAGGGGTTCCAGTGTTATCACAGGGACTATACGGTCACAGACGAGTACAATACAGAAGTGGCACACAGAGAAAGAGATTAATTCCAAGGGAAAATCGGACACCATTTAATGGAAGGGACAGGGTTAAGCTGGGTGGAATGTCAGCCCTAGCAAACCAGGACTGAAGGGAGCCCCACAGAAGCTGGATGCTGCCGTGGCCATGTAGATGAGAGTGAAGCTGTAGGATGAGAGTGAACTGGAGTTCAGGGCACACCGTGAAAGCAGGAGTGAAAACAGGCTGGAGAGGTAATGGGGGCAGATTATCAAGCAGAACAGTTACATACCACACAGTTTGGGTTTCGTCCTCCAGGAAGTGAGGAGCCATCACAGATTTCTCAAAGGACATGACATGATCAGATAACGATGCGTGAGCAGGAATGAAAAAGAAGACACCACTGGGAGACTGAATGGGGACTACGACAGAACTCTGAGGCAGAGGGAATAAACTGCTGATTAAGGACTGCAGCAGTGGAAACGGGAAGACACATTTCGGAGGCAGAATGAAAAAGGTAAAGAACGTGGGATTGGAAAAGCCCTGGATGTGAATTCTGGCTCCCCCACCTATTCATTTGCTGACATTAGGCAAGGTTAACTCCTTTAAGCTATAAGTTCTTCAACTACGAAGAAGGAGTAATGCATCTACCTGTGTTAAGAAAACTGTAAGAGAAACACAGGAAGTTGAGTAAATCATATCCACACATTTATTTATTCAACAATATATAACAAAACAAAGAAGAATAAAATGTAGCCCCTATCCGTTTGGGGAAACAGATATCTAAACTAAAGTTACAATAATATAATTACTAGAAGTAAGATCAAACAGGAATACAAAGAAGACAGACTGTGTAAGTCACTAAAGATTGTGTCAAAAACAGTTAAGAGACTCAAGGACGTTTTCACAGAGGTGATGTCTGAACCTAGCTACTTACAACTTTGCGCTGTTTTATTTTCACCTTGAATTACCAGGTTCTCCACTTTACCGTGTCTATTGTATTATACAACTCCTAGGACACTGCGTTGTTTGCATTTTAGAGGGTGGAAGTCAGGAGAAAGTGGTAGGAAAAAGGTGGGGCAGAGGGAGGAAGGAGAAAGGAAGATTGGAGGAATATGAAAGAATTTTAGGCCAAGTAACTTTTCAGGAAGCAATACTTGAAAGAAAGCCAGGTACTATTTAGATTCCTAGTATGATATAATGTCAAGGGAGCAAAATGCAAATAAAAGAATCTAACGAGTTCCAGGTGGCAGATCGGCAGTTTGTTTTTTTTCCAGGTGAAGCTGAGTGGAGGTGGCTACTGCCAGTGTCAGCGCCCCGTCTGAACAAGGTGTAATTTAACTTCAAGCCACAAATATACACACTTTTGTTTAGACTGTTTGCATGCATTTGTCTACTGTGAATCAAAGTAACCTTTCCAGAGAAGAGAAATACATGGTTGCCAAGATCTGTCCTCAGTTCTTTCCTGTATTAGGTAGTTTCTTCTCACTTATTCAACAAAGGTTAAATGAACACTCTGGAAGGTCCAGTGGGGGGTATAACAGTGAACACGATATAGACCTTGCTATGGAGAATCTCATCAGTTCACTACAGAGTAGAAAGTGACATGTTCCATGAGAGGTACAGATAAAATTCTACACAGAGTAAAGCAGGGAAAGACTGGGAAGATGAAGGATGTGGCACTGGCATTAGGACAGAGGGGACTGTGCTATGATGTTCACTTGACAAATGCCAATGAGTACATACAACATAAAAGCCACTCACCTAAAAGGCAACGAGATTGAGGTGATTCAGCTCAATTCCTTCATTTAATTCGCTAGGAGAGGAAAGCCCAGAGACTCAAACCGCTAACTCAAGCACATAAACAGAGCTAAAATTAGAGCTGATATCTCCAGGCTGCAAGTCCAGTATTTCCTACTACTTGACTCTATCTCCTTCAAAATACTCGGTATGAATATTTTGTGATGGAAAAAATATTCACCACACATCCCCATCCATTTCTGAACAGTCTCATTTGCTGTGAAATGCCTCCTCTAACGTTTGGTTTAAATTTCCCTTTATTTCTACCCAGTGGCCCCCTCCAGAGATACACAGAACACAGGAAATCCTCTGGTCATATGACCATCATTCACATAGATGAAGACAATCCTCACGTCTCCACTCCATTCATTATTGGGGATTCAGTACATCCCTGTAGTTGGGGAACAGACACTGGAATTAGGTGACTAGCAGATGTCAGACCCATGTCCAAAGGTCTTTAATATTAGGTCCTGTCAAAAACATCCATGCTTAGAAAACATCCATGCTTAGAAAGCATCCCTGGGCTCAAAGAGCCAATGCTGTTTATTTATACATTCAATTTATAAGATTAATAAATAAAAATACTAGCATACTTCATTGGTCCAATAACTGTGTTCTGGCTGTGTATTGCCAATAATAACCATTCTCACCTTGGTGGCCTAACAGGTAATGGGGTAAGATCGATGGGTTGGGGTTTAAACATGCAGAAAAACAGGATTTCAATATCAAGAACCTTCTGGTGTGGACCAATTGTCCCTCCAGGGAAACAGGCAGACCTGGGTTTGAACCCCAGCTTCAGCACTCACTAGGGGCGTGATCATGAACAGAGTCACTGAATTTATACAATGTGTGTACTCGTTCAGGGAATGGGACAGTTATGTCATCCACGTCTTCCATAGAATGCGATAGCTAATAACTATTATGGAGTACTGGTATGACTTTGGGTATAATTATTGAAATACTAGAGTTTCTTTATGTACAAGTAAGCTAGCACTGACTCATTTGAGGGAAAAGTTACAAAACTGAAAAAGATGAGTGTGTGTTCCCCTCCCCCCCAGTTTCTCTCCTTCTCTGGCACAGACCAGTCAATGAGTGACAGCTGTGAAATATTAAAGACAAGCTCGATAACTGCAGCATTACTGAGATAAAATACGGAAAAAATACTTCGCTATCATACAAGGCACAAACATGCTTAAAAAACTAGAAAGATTGTCAACAGTGGAATTCATATACAGTTTATAAAGTGTACTGTGTCTTAAATGCATTAAAAGACAGAAAATGGCATAAGGATGACTTTTCTATGTTCTGAAGTTTTCCTAAACAATGCAGTACAAAGCTGACAGTGTTTCCTAGTTACTCGGGTAGGGTGGGAGGGAGTGGAAAGGGAGAACAGAAGAATTAGAGTTGATTCTTTCCCTACTTCCAAATGTTACAAACCAGCTGGTAATGTTTAGTGGCAATAACCTCATCTGCTAGGCACTGCAACTAACTTCCCATATATGGGTAGGAAAAACGCATCATGTCTCAAAGAATGACATACTGACAGGGAATTTGGTGACTGACTAAAGGTAGACATAGAGCTCCCGGATGCGAGAAAGAGAGTTAAAACTCACTTAGATAATCTACAGATTGGATACACAGCCTGTGGAAGCAGAGACAGAATGAGTCAGGGCTCTCCAAACAAGGGCCACACTAAGAAATGGAAGATGCAAATGCCGAGGAGAAGTAGGCAGTGCAGTGGACTGGCAGCTCTCTGCCAAAACCTCTTCTATCTTTCCTCCACAGAAATGACACTTTCCGCTGGGCACATGGCCATTCAGAATACAGACAACGTTTTCTGGTCTCTCTTGCAGCTAGGCGTAGCCATGACACCACGTAATGGGCAGTTTCCATAGGGCAGCTTCTGGGCACCTTCCTTAAGAGATGGCGGGGCGTGCCCTCTTTCATCCTCCCCTCCATTCTGCTCCCTGGCATGGAGATGCCTCCGCCTCCAGCCACGAAATGAATGGTGAGTTTCAAGGAGTGGGTCTCTAGACATATAAACTGTTTTCAGTTTTATTTAAACAATGCTATAAAGAGTGCCCTTGAAATTATCTTTTGCACATATTTACTTCCTTCGATTACATTCCTACAAGTAGGTAAAGGACTTAAAAACATTCTAAAGTTTTTGATACACATGGCCAAATTACTCTTCTGAAAGTTTAAATTTACGTGTGCTCTGCTCCTTCTCGCCCAATATTAGGAGTTAACAGTAATCTTAGCATCACCTGGGAAGAAAGCTCTTTTTATATTAAGGGTGCGGATACCGTATTATAAATACTTCTTCCCAATTTATTTACCTTTCAATTTAATTAATTTTGTTGTTGTGCAAAAACATCAAATCTTTATGTAGTCAAATGAAACCCTATTAAAAAAGTGGTTCCTGCCTTTACTGTCACATTTAAAAAGTCTTCCCCCACATATTCCACCAATTTTTCCTATTTTTTACTTTCAGTTGATCTTCACTCCAAATGGCCTTTTCCCCCACATATTTAGCTAATTGTACCTACACAAGATTCAACACATTCAGTAACATATCATTAAGTATCTCTTTTCCTAATAATTAAAAATTCCACTTTTATTTTACATTGATTTTTAAAAACTAGCATCATCCTTTGATTATTGCCATTTTTGGAAACTGTTAATACCTGCTCATAAAAGTAACTGACATTACTTTTTTTTTTTTTTTTTTTTGCAAAAGTCTGGTTTATTCCTCCAAGTGAACTTCGGATATGTATTGTCGGGTGTTGCAAAATGACAAAAAATACAAATGAAATTTTTATTGGAATTTTATTAAATGATAGAGAACAAGTGGGGGGATGTCTGACTTTAAAACATTAATTCTTTCCACCCACAGATATGTAATGTTTCCCTACTTATTAAATTGTTTTTATGTACTTTGGTTAGGTTCTATAGTTTATTTTGTAAAGTTAGCTCTATAGTTCACACAAGTTCTATAATTTACTTCATTAGGCAAATTTCTTAAGTATGGCTGTAGATCTTATTTTATATTTGTGCTGTTATACTTAAGTAGGGTCTTTAAAAACACATTTCTCTATTGGTGTTGATATACTGATTTTTAAATTTCTTTTGTAACTGACAATGTTACTGGTATGCTTTTAATAGTGTTCATAAATGTTAGTTGATTATCTTGGTTTTTTTAGGTAGGCAGTAATATTCCAATTTTAATAATGATGGTATTTCTCACTTCTTTTGCATTACTTATACTTGACTTTTTTGGCGGGGGGGGGCGGGGGAGTCTTACTGCATTAGCTAGAACTTTCAAAAGACTCTGAAATCCTGGTTAATAAAGGTAATGGCTGACACTCTCACCTTTTATTTTCTAAACTTTTTTCCTTAGGACATCTTTCTCTTGTGCTCTCTGTAACAGCTGCTGTGTGTCGGTTTTTCCATCCTTTTTTATATTCCCCACTACCTCCAATTAGATTACAAATTCCTTGAAGGCAAATACTGTGTTTTAATAATCTTTCAAAAAACTCTAACACCCAGCACAGTGTCTTGCAAAGAGAAAATACAGCATCCAATGGGCGGTTCTCAAACCTGCTGGATCACTGGAATCACACGGGAACTTTTAAAACACTGACTGCAAGTTCCATGAACCTTTACAAACTCCAAATTCCCTGTTCCCGGGGAAAGGAATCCAGATGTTTTAAAAGCCTCAGAGGTGATTCTGATGATCCACCAGGTTTGAGAACCACTAGTCTAATGTTTCTATCACTCCTGGAGATTCTATTTCAGGGCCAGGAGTCTGTTTTAATAAATCTAACTAGATGATTCAGATACAGGTGGGTTTGGAAATTACTGATCTATACAGTAATTCAGAAAAGGGATAAGAGTTTTACTTTTTCTTTATGTTTTCCATAAAGCAATCACCGATAACCGCCTGGTGTGCCCTTCCACAGTGTTTGTCTTGCTTACATAATAAAACAAACACAAGACAGTGTGTGTCTCTGTGTGTGTTGTTTTTTTGTTTGTTTGTTTTTCACCAAAACAAAATAAGAGCCAACCAATTATTCTGTAATTTGGTAGTTTATTTCTATTTATTTATTTATTTATTTACTTACTTATTTAATTTATGGGGGTGACACTGGTGGTAGCATATTTAAAATGTTACTGTAAAAATAATAATAAATGCTCTCAGGACCATTTAGTATACTTACTAAAAATGAAAACCAATGATCTATTTTCTCATCTAGTAAAGACTTAAAAATAGCTATACAAAGATAAATACCATATGATCTCACCTATCAGTGGAACCTAATCAACAAAACAAACAAGCAAGCAAAATATAACCAGAGACACTGAAATAAAGAACAAACAGTGAGGGAGGGGATAACAGGAAAAAGAAGGGGAAAGGTCGTCAAGGAATATGTATGAAGGGCCCATGGACAAAGCCAACATTAGGGTAGGACTGAGGGTGGGGGTGGGTGGAAAAATGGAGACAGCCGTACTTGAACAACAATAAAAAATATAAATTAAAAAAATAGCAATACGTATAAAAACGTTTTCATTTCATTTTTAATTCTTTAACAACTATAGGAACAATTTTGGAAAACTCATTTAGGAGGTTCAAAAACTATAAGTAAAGCTACCATACCAAAGGATGGGTTCATAGATCAAAATAGCATCTCAAAAACCATGAGAATAGTATTAATAGAGGAAGGCTAAAAATGACACATAAAGCTTTCTTTTTTGCACAGCTAATAAAGTGATTAAAAACTACAAAAAGAAATCCTATTACAGATGTTACTTATACTTAGCTATTATTACTCATCTTCTAGATAAAAGCTATTTTTAATACACATGCAAAATTAAGGCTCAACTGATCTCTACTTAAGCTTTGACAAAACATAAAAGGGAGCACTCAAATGCATTCCCAAAATAAAAATTTCTAAAATCGAACTGCTAATAAAAGGGGAAAAAAAGCAAATTACTGGCTAAAACAGAAAGATTATATTCTAAAAGACTAAGTCGTGACTGGTGAAATCACAGTATTCATTTGTTATTGCTAAAGTTTTGTAAAGTTTCTTCTCCAAAAAGCTTGATAAAACACACTAATGATTATTAAATGGTGCAAATGAATAATTCCAAATTTTTCAATACTGAAAATTAGAAGATAGTGTAGGAGTGGCAGAGAAGAAAAGTAAAAATAAAAGCAACAAGCAAAAAAAAAAATCTTGCTCTATCAAAAATGAATCAAACTGCAATTTCTGATTCATTCCACAAGGATCTTTTTATAAAAGCAGGATTCATCAAGAGTTTTAGGTAAATGATGTATTTCTGGTTGTCACGAGTTTGTTAGAACTATACTGAATTCTGTTGAGTTGGAATGAAAGAGAGAACATAGTGAACTAAGTTAATCTAAAAGAGGTGTGAAATTGGAGAAAGGCCTAAAAAACAAGTGTAAATAGATGGAAAATAATAATAATTTACAGAGGGATTAGTTTGGAGAAAGGGAACACAACATTCAGTGTGATGGTTAAGGGAAGGGATCCTAAAAATAGTGTTTCTTTGGTGGAAATGGAATGGATTTTGTGGGTAGGGAAATCAGGAAGACCTACAATGGTAGGTCTTGGGTTTGGAACTGCTAGATCTTGGGCAAGAGGATAAATAAATGGGAAGGGGAGTAACCTTTAGGTGCTGTCCTCAACTAGACTCCTCTCCCCATCACCAGGCCAGCACCCACCCTTTTGCCCCAATTGCTCTGACTCAGAATAACACTTCTCCTCCTTCCCATCGAGACTTGGTTTCTCTACCAATGCTCTGGGTCTTATCGACCCTCTTTCCTTGGGGACTTCATTCCACCGATTATTTTTACTCAATCTTCAAACTCCTGTCATTAGTGCTTTCTTTTCAGCATGTAAAAATCCTGAAGTTTTTCTTATCTAGAGCTAAAACAAAGTAAAACGTTTCCTTAGCTTTATGTTCCCCTTTATCACCACCTCAGTTCTCCTTTTCACAAGCCACTCCTAGAAGGACGTCGACTTCCTTCCTTGATTCACTCCTCAGCCTGAAGCAATCTGGCTTCAGGCCTCGCACTCTCTGAGGCTGCTTCACTTAAAAGCAACACTGACCTTCTAAATGTCAAACCCAATCTCCGGTTTTTAGCTCTCATGATTTAATTTTGCAGAAGCTTTTTACACATTCACCTTCTCTTTCTTGAAAAGCTGCCAGCCTCAATATCTAAGATGTCATGTTCCTTCTTCTGCTGATATTCCACAGGGACATATCTCAGCCCATCTATTATTATTCTCCCTCTATATTCACGACTTCTTTTACACTGGTTAAAAAGTGACCCACAATTCCAAATCTCTAGTCCAGATAGATGTTTCTGTGGCGTTCCCTTTTGGGATATGTCTAAAAAAACAGGTATCTCTGAATAGGTGTATGTCCAGGGCTAAGTCATCACGTTCCCCCTTAAATCACTACTATTCCTTAATGCAGCAAATGGAACCATCACTCACCTAGTGGTTCAAGTAAAACATCTGGAATCCATCTGAGATTCTTCCCTCAACTCCCAGATCTAATCATGAAGGACTAGAGATTCTCTCAAACTGTCCCTTTTCACCCATTCCAGTGCCTTCCTTCATTCATCTCTCATTTGGACTACGTCGCACTGCAACAGTGTCCCTAAAGATGGCTCTACCTCTAATAGCAATCCCTCGCAATCTAGTTTCTACAGATCACTTTATTTTACTTTTTCAGTGGTTCTCAGTTATCCAGCTGAACTCTCAACTTGTTTATATGTCACAAATGTACCTGCCCGTCTCCTTCCTCATTCCCAGGACTTCCCAACGTAATGTCAGGCTCCAGCAACACTGAACATGCTATCCCAATCCCGATTCTTCTGTCCACGCTATGACATTGTCTTCTCACTTGTCTGCTTGGTACATTCTTACCCATTTCTAGGCGTCTGTTTAAATGCTAACTTTTTAAACAGCATCCCCTTTATCAGACAGACTCTGGTGGTCTCTGCACATATTCAATTGCAGTTTTGAAGATTCTTCCATTATACAATGACCTTATTGCATAATCATTGTTTGCATGGGCATGTTAACTACCTAAGTGGCTTGGATTAGGAAATTAAAAATAGGTCTTATATCTCAGATCAATAGTTACTGAACTATTCTCCTAACTTAAAAATTTTTATAACTACATATGCTCAGAAAGAAAGGTTTTTAAATTAATTTAAACTATTTCAGAATAAAGAATAAGACACTACTTATTATTTTTGTTTTACCATTGCCTAGTACAGTGTCTAGGCAGAGATTAGATTTTTAATACATGTATTATTTTGATTTCAATCTATTTTAAATTATAGATCTGTAGCATTTACCTAGCAACTATTTCACTGAACAAATATTGTTTGAGCAACTATTATTAGCCCAGCCACCCATGCTGCTAGGATACAGTGCTGAGCATGGCAGTCATGACAGGGCGGTGATGCGGGAGCTGGGAGAACTGTTAGCGGGGAGCTGGAGAGGCACCAGGAGTCACATTGTGAAGGGATTTCCAAGAGAAGTTTAAGCTCAGTGCTTCCAGTAACCAATTCTAGTTTTCTCCATAAATCAAACCACCAAATAAAACACCTGTTTTCTAAAAGCACCACATCCCTGAATCACAAAAAGAAAAACCACGCTAACTAAAACCCTTCCCACTCTCCCCATCCCAGGGCTCCACGGTGACTAAGCTATGAGGAAACAGACTGAACCAGAGATGTTTTCCTTGCACATCTCCAGGGTGTGCGAGCATGAAAACAACTGAGACTCGGAACTCTCAAAAGTTATCAACAGTTTTAATTGTGAACTCAGTATGCCAAGCAACATAATAAATGTTCACTTTTGAAGCAGAAGGAGTACAGTTTACCTTTTTACTTGGGATAGAAGATTAGATTCTAATCTTCTTTGGTTTTCCATTTAGATGAGCACAGGTACCTTTTTCTGAAGGTCTGTGAATATTTTAATTTAAAAGCCATGGACGGCAACCTAGAGCAGCTCTGACCATGGAAAATGTTTTATAAATAGTTCCATGTGCTCTGCTCATCTGGAGTCTCACTGGAGATGGATAATGACCCTGTATTTTGTAGTCATTTACTGAGAATTAGCCAAACCTTCTGTTTTTAATTGCATACTTAATTCACCTAGCATGGTCTAATTACAGAAAACAAAACATCATTTAAACAAAAGGTGGCCTTGAACTTAATCTATCAAAACACCAGTTAGTTTTAAAGTTTTCAGCTCTCAACAAACGGCCAAGACACGCAACAGCAATTTCCAAACGGATCACACGCTTTTCCAGCAGCACGTTCACGACAAACCGAACGTCTGCGTGCACTCACACTTTGAAAACTCAAACTGTCATCTCACTATCAATGCAAACTTGCTTAAATTTTGATAGACCTAAAAATCTTAAAGCTAAAGCACTACACAATGGTTTTTAAGTATCCAAGGTCATTGTGGCCTTGACATGATGAGTTAACATAACTGTGGCTACTTATCTACAAAGTAGTCCAAACTCTGTAAGAACTCACATGTGCAACTCTTCCCAACCCCCCAGAGTAGCAGCCCTTCTCCTCGTGCTACCACAGCACCTTACCCATCTCCCAGTCATAGTACTGACGATGCTCGGTTGTGCTGCTGGCTTAAAGATCTGTCCCCTAACTAGATGACAAATGTTCATGGCAGCGGAGTCTGTGGTGTTTATTTCTGTACTCCCAACGTGCGGCACAGGGCCTGGCACAGGGCCAAGTCCTCCATACATGTTTGCTGAATTACTTTAAACACAATATCGTAAAACTATCTCTATTTGTGAATGACATGATCTTGTATGCAGAAAATCCTAAGAAATCCGCAAAAAAAGCTACTACAACTAATGAATAAGTTCAAAGGTTTGCAGAATACAAGATCAATACACATAATCAATTGCATTTCCATATACTAGCAATGAGAAAACCAAAAATGAAAATAAGAAAAACAATTCCATTTATAATAGCATCGAAAAGAATAAAATATTTGGGAATAAATTTAACAAAAGCAGTATAAAACTTATGTTATGAAAACAACAAGACATTGGTGAAAGAAATTAAAGAAGACATTCCATGTTCATAGGTTGGAAGACTCAATATTGTTAACATGTAGATATTGTTAACATGTAACATGTAAATACTCCCCAAATTGATCTACAGAATCCAGAGATTCAATCCTTATCAAATCTCAGCTGACTTCTTTGCAAAAACTGACAAGGTAATCCTAAAATTCATCTGGAAATTCAAGAAATTCAAAAAAGCCAAAACATACACTGGAGTAGTATTCAGCTTTAGAAAGGAAGGGCATCTTGTCACAAGCTACATCGATGAACTCTGAGGACATTATATGCTAAGTGAAGTAAACCAGTCACAAAAAGACAAATACTGCATGACTGAGGAACTGTCCAAGCTGTTTTCCAAAGCAGCTGCACTTTTATAAAAGGTATCTAAAGTAGCTGAATTCACAGAAACAGAAAGGAGACTAGTAACTGGGAGCGAGAAGGAGTGAGAAATGCAAGCTGCTTAGTGGGTGCAGAGTTCCAGTTTAGCAAGAGGAAAAGAGTTCTAGAGATTGGCTGCACAACAATCATGTGGGCTGAACACTACTGATCCGTACATTTACCAGTGGTTAAGATGCTATTTTTTTACTGAAATTTAAAAAAAGCCAAAACAATGTTGGAAAAGAACAACAAAATTGAAGGACAAACTACACTTCCTGATTCTAAAACCTACTAGAGAGCTGCAGGAATCAGGACAGCAGCGTGGCACTGGCAGGAGAAGAGGCATACAACACAGGTGGGGCAAAAGCACGCCTACGGTGGTGAGTGTGGGAAACTCAGAGTTTATTCTTGTACTACTGTTTACCAATTATTGTATTGTTTTTCATACGTATAACTATAAACCTACTTTTGCATACCCCCTCTACCGCACATTTTTTATTACGGCCACCCTAGTGAATGTCAAGTGGTATCTCAGTACGACTTCTGTCTGCATTTCTCCAGTGGCTAATGATTATCTTTTCACTTGCTTACTTCCCATTTGCACATATTCTTTGGAGAAATATCTACTCAGATCCTCTGCCGAATTTTTAATTGGGTTCTTAGTATTTTTGTTGAGTTATAAATGCAAGTTCTTTAGTACTCTACATCAAGTTGCGCATCAGATGTACGGTTTGCAGGCATTTTCTTCCATCCTGTGGTCATCTTCTCACTGCTGTTATGGGGTCCTTTGAAGTAAAAAAGCTGCTAATTTTGATAAAGTCCATTTTTTTCATCAGTCTGGGTTTTGTTTTGTTTTGTTGTTGTTCTGCTTGTGCTTTTGGTGTCACATTTAAGAAACTATTGTCTCATCTGAGGTCATGAAGATTCACACTTATGTTTACTTCTAAGAGCCTTAAGAGTTCTGGCTATTACATGAGTTAATTGACATAAAACCTACTCCTGCCCCACCTGCACAGATAACAGCAAGTGTGGAGGAGGATGTGGATAAACTGGAACCACCATACACTGATGGTGGGGATGTAAAATGGTGCAGCCACTTTGGAGAACAGCCTGATGGTTCTTCAAGAGGTTAAACCCACCACTACCATGTGATTCGGCAATTCCATTCCTAGTTATATTCCCAAGAGAAACGAAACCGTGTGTCTCTTTGAACACTTGCACAAAATTTTTCACCGAAGCATTATTCATTAACTAAAAGGCAGAAATGATCTAACTGCCCATCAATTGATAAATGGATTAACAAAATGTGGCAAATTTGTAAAACAGAATATTATTCAACTATAAACAAGAAAGAAGGTCTGACACATGCTATATATAACGTGGATGGACCTTGAAAACATTCTAACTAAAAGATACCAGACACAAAAACCCTCCTATCACGTTTCCATGTAGATGAAATGTCCAGAATAGGCAAATCTGCAGATTTACAAGATTAAAAGTACAATTAGTGATTGCCTGCATGTGGGGATGGCGGCTACGAATGGCTAGGGGTGCTGATTTCTTTTTAGGGTGAATGAAAGTGTCCTGAAATTGTGGTGATGGGTGTCCAATTCTGTGAATATACTAAATGTCATTGAATTATACACTTTAAGTGAGTGAATTGTGAGTTAGATCTCAATAAAGCTGTTAAACACACACCATGCTTAGAATATTAAATGACCAAAATGTGTTTCTGGGAGAGCAGCAAACGGTGATGTGAAAGTACATGAAACAAATCGCAACAGAATATTCAAAATGCTCACAGAGCAAATGGTAGCAGCAATTACGAAGAAAAGTGGTCACTGAATGAGAGAGGCCACAAGAATTTTGTGAGGCAGTTTCAGCTTAGTGAAATGAAAAACTAGGTGTGACTCCAGTAAAGAGAGAGCTGGAGAACTAAAAGAGAATTCACAAAAGAGTAAGCCGAGAAGTATGTAACAAGATAAGGAACAGTCAAAGAGGTAAGGCATAGGAAGGCAAGCAATTAGGGAGAGCTATGGCTTAGAATGGTATTTTTTAAAATATATAAAAAAAATCTCCCAAATCTTTTTCTTTTACAATACCTGTGTGAAGATCTCATCTGAGTCAGGGGCAGAGAAAATGCCTGCTATTACATCCTAGTGTGGCTTGGGCAGGGAGAAAAGAGGTGAGCTCTAAACTAGCCGTGAATGAGAGAGATCGCAGAAACAACTGGGTTGGCTGAAAAGTTCATCGATTTTTTAAATATAATGGCTCTAGTAGTGCTTAGTTGTCTTTAACTTCATTTGAAACAATTTTGTTAGATTGTATTGAGACAGCTGTCACATCAGCATGCATTAAAAAACATCAAAATTGGTGAACTTTTGTGTAGTCATTTTAATATTCAAGATGGAAGAAAATATGCAACATTTTTGGCACATTATGCTTTATTATTTCAAGAAAGGTAAAAACGCACCTGAAATGCAGAAAGATTTGTACATGGTACAGAGAAGGTGCTGTGACTGACTGAATGTGTCAAAAGTGGTTTGCAAAGTTTCTTGGTACTACTGACATTGTGGTCAAATAAGTCTCTGCTGTGCGGCTGTCTCATGCACTGGAAGATGTTTAGCAGCACCCCTGGCCTCGACCCACTAGAAGCCAATAGCGGCAGAGAGCTAACATACTCAAAATAACCAAATCAATACAGGTATTGATGAAAATGAAAAATGTATCCTTTATGGGAAACACTAAACGGACTTTTTGGCCAACCCGAGTACTTACGTTCCATTCTGGAGTCACAATGTCTCTCCACTGTGAGTGATGAACAGGAGAGGTGAAAACCCTCACCGAGGTAGATGCCACGCAAAGCATGACATGGCCCTGCCCTTCAAGAGATTTTGTTCATAAAATAAATCATTCTCTCATGTTACTGTAATTTTTCTTCATCTTCATTTGGACCACTGGGAAGAGACGAGGAACATTTTATTGGAAGCCGGAGGAAAGATGATTCTTGTTATATAGTGGCAGAAAATTTAGCTGAAATGTGTCCTGCAGTTATGTGGAAAGCAGAACTTGTAAGTGATGTTATACAGCTGAGGAAATTTCCAAGCAAAGTACTAAAGGCACACTCTGGATTCCTTTTGCAGCTTATAATAAATTGTAAGAAGGAAGAGAGTGGTGGGAAGAACTGAACAAAAATCTAAGCAGAAAAGAAAAGAAAACAAAAAACCCAGTACTTGATGATTTGGGAAATTCTCAGCCTATGCAGATTTCAAAATATGTTCAAATTAGAAGATGCACATTAGGAAAGCATATCCTGGCAAGAAGGTCAAGGGTGTGTGCCTGGACATTTTGCTACCGCTGAAGAGATTAGGTGTGTAACATGGATCTCCTCAACTCTCTCATATGCCGCAGACTCTCCAAATCTACTACTTAGCTACAAATATGTGTTACCCTTCAAGAAAAGAAAGGGTGACTCAGAGGGTGGAGTATTCGACCCAGATGCCAGAGCCTCAAACCAGAGAAGCGTAATGGAATTTCCACTATGAGATTTCAAAGTCACTTGGCACCAGTGACTGACTCCTTTCTTCCATCCATCTTCTCCATTTTGTACTATCTCTAACGATTATGCTATACCTGTCCCACTATTGTATTTTGGGGGTAGATACCTTGTTTTCTCACTTAATAGTTCTGCAATGGAGATACTAGATCTAGATGATGGGATTTTGGATTTATGAGCGGATAATATTTAAATGAGATTCTTAACTTTGACTTGATGCTGCAATGGGTTGAGACTTCGAGAGATGTTGGGCTAGGGTGGCTATATTTTACATGTATAATCTGACCAACTCTTCTGCCTCCAGTGCTGTCTTCGAGGATGATTGTAACAGCCTTCTAACTAGTCTCCCTGCTTCCACTCTCGTTCCACTGGGTTGATTCTCAAATGTGGCCAGAGGAAACTCTTTAAAGTCAGTCAGTTATCGATCAAATCTTTCTCTTAGAATAAATGCCCAAACCCTCACAATTCCTTCAAGAACCTACCACTGGCCGACCACTCCCACTTCCCCACCCTGTTCTCTGATTTTATCTTCTTAGGATATGGCCTTCATTCGTTCATTCAGCTTCCCCAAACAAGCGTGTCACTTTGCTGTTCGCCAACACACTGAAGGAAGTTTATATTTCAGACTTTTTGCAATGGCTGGTCACTCTACTTGGAACGTTCTTCTTCCACATATTCCTGTGGCTCACTCCCTGCTTGATCCTTACCTCTTCCAAGTCTTTACTCAAATGTCACTTTCTCAATGAAGCCTTCCCCAACAATTGTGTTCAAAATTATATACACCCTCCCAACACTGGCCTCATCTCCTTAGCTGGCTTATTTGTCTTCTGTCATACTCTGTAATTTACTGACTCATTGTGGTCATTGACTATTTCCTCCATTAGAATGGAAGCTCTGTGAGAGTAGAGATTCTTGTCTGGTGTATTTATTGATTTATAAGTAGTATCTAGAACAATACCAGGCACATATTAGTAATTTTTGGCTAGTCTTGATCCCTTGCAGTTCCATATAAAATTTAGAATCAACATGTCAAATTCCACAAAAGTCACTGTGATATTTATGAATGAACAATCGTAAAAGCTCATCAGCATCACCACCTACCAAAAAACAAAGACAAAATATGGCCAAGTGGTTCCATATCCTTGGAAACTTTTCACTGCTTAGAAATATATACACTAATTCCATATCCCTGTATTTTTAACTGTGAGGCTCCATTTACATTAAAATTTTTTCAATTAACCACAGTTCAATTGATCAAGCCCTGTTGTTTAAGGGTCAACTTGGAAGTTGGAACCCACATATACACAGGGTAGACTATAGTAAATAGTATGTGAATTACAGCTCAATAAAGTTGTTACAAAATTTAAAAAATAGTTGTGGCTGATAGTTTTAGATTAATTAAGAACATGACAATTTAGCAAAAAACATTATGGGAAAATTAATTTAAAATAAAATCCTCAACTTAAGACTAAGAATTACTATCATAATTTGACAGGAATTAAAGTAAGAAAAATTAGTGGTACACATATTCTAAAAAGCTTTCCAATAAATATTTTAACCATATGGTCTTGGTCTCTTTTAAAATGCAAAAGAATTAGTAAAGTTCAAGTAAAAAAAACTAATGATGTATTCTTACATGCTTTATAAAATGAGTAAACAAAAGCTCAAGGAAATCGGTCTAAAAAAATAAAAAGCTTTCCAAAACCCATCCCAAGTTTGCCCAATCAAGTCTTTTCCTAATCACATACCTTAGACTTTTTTTAATCTTAGAAGTTTGTTTAACGATCTAACCTGAGATTCAGCCTATGATGAAAGGGAACTTGAAAAAAAGTAAAATAATTATAGGAACAAAATACCTTTCCTTCTCTTCACTTGGACAAAATATATTTAGACAGGATTCAGTAGCAATTTCTTGGGCTGTTTTCTAAGGTTTTCCTAAGCACTCTTAAAGTTGGCACATCAATATAAATTTTATCTTAGTTTTAAACCTTTTTAAATGACACATAATTTAGGGCCATATTTTCAAATTGAGGTTAGGGTGTGTGTGTATACAAAATGTATATTCATTTAAAAATCTAATTCATAGCATTTACAATATTTAGGCTATTTATCTAGCTACCCTGTGAACCTTGTGTTCACTTAGATGGCATGTTTCTTGAATGCCTCATCTTATATAGTCACCATTTCTTTTTAGAATTTATTATGATAATGAATTCAGGAAGTATATTAGTATGTAAATACAATCCACTTTCCCCTGTGATATATTATCAATCTAAGCACAGAAACAGAACTTGATTAGAAAAGTTCAATTGTTTTAAAAGTACTTCCCCTGTCATTAAAGGCTGGTTTTATTTTGTTGATACTTATTTTAAATATTAATATAAAATGAGTTTTCCCTCAGTTATAAAATGAAGGTGACTTCAGAGAAACATGCATTTAACTTAGAGAATATGCATTAATTACACTGTTAAAGCAAAACTGATACACATGAAATGTTTAAGCATTTTAGTTATGAAACAGAAACTTTAATTTTAAAAAAGCCTATGTATCTATTTTAAAATAGCCTATAGCTTTTAAAATGGATGTGATTTTTTTACCTTTCAGAATAACAGCCATAAATGGAGATGCTGTTGTTTGGCCTAATTTTTTCTAAGCTACTTCATATGAATTCTGTTCATTTTCACAGTTAAACCTTCAGACTCAACTTTTGTAGAGTAAGCTGACGAACTGTGAAATATTAGTATTACCTTGGAGACAAAAGGTAAGTATAATCTTTGAAGTCTCATAGAATTCTAGATGGTATGAACTAGAGCTAAATAAACACATGACACATATGGGCAGTACCCACTCAGTATTTCACTAGCATAAAGCTAAAAACTTCATAGCAAAAGTTGGTAAAAGAAGACCTGAGTTTACCTTATTTCAATTCCTCTCAAAGAAACTTAAAACTAAATCTTCAAGTAAATGATCTATAAGAGTTGTCAGTCTGGTCCATATGATTCATGGTTCTACGTACCTGAGGCCACCAGAAATTCTGTAATCAGAGATAGTATGAATTCTGATTGTTGGCCAAACATTGCTGTGTAGTCAAAAATAACTTCAGTTAAATTCCACATTTTCAGTTTCATTTGTTATGCTTGAGCCATTGATTCAACAACAATTAGATTTTTCAGATTAGTGGGCCTGGTCACTTTATGTACGGGTGAAATCATTAAGTGTGCACATGCGGTCTGGGGGCTCCTCTGGGGCAGCAACTTGTTGCAGTAGCAGTGCAGAGCATGTATGTGATTACAGAGCATGTATGTGATTACAGAGCATGTATGTGATTACAGAGCATGTATGTGATTACAGAGCATGTATGTGATTACAGAGCATGTATGTGATTACAAGAGCATGTATGTGATTACAGAGCATGTATGTGATTACAGAGCATGTATGTGATTACAGAGCATGTATGTGATTACAGAGCATGTATGTGATTACAGAGGATGTATGTGATTACAAGAGCATGGCACATAGCAAGGACATAAAAGAATGTTCCCTTGATAAATGATGAAGGAAGTAAAATATTTCTGTAGATAGAAACCTGACATGCTCTAAAATGTATTATCAAATCGGTCAAGTTTGTTCTGACGAGAGAATGCTGACTGGGGGTTTCTGGCTGCCCCTGAACTGAACATAGGGCTGGCAGAAAAGACAGAGACGCACAAGCACCCTCCGCTGAAGACGGCCCTGGGCCAAACCACTGCGCCTCACCGTACTGAGGAGTTGCAGAAGGAGCCCACGACTCCCAGCCGGGAGACGGGTGAGTCAGGAACACAGGTCAGTGTTGATGAGAGAGAGTTTCCTCACTCAAACCAAGCTGGGACGCACCAGGAAATTCCATCACAGACATTGTGGGTCCCTGCAAAGAGGGGAGACTGGCCCTTCCCCCCCAGCTGACTGAGCACTAAAAAGGGGACCTGCAAACTTGTGTGGTGCTGCCACCGGAAAGGAATTTAGCCTGGTGAAAATGTTCTTACAAGACCTAACATATGCCCCTGGAAGTGTGTTAGGGTGGGGGAAACTGTTTCTGCAGATGGGAGGCTTGATGGAGCAGCTTGCACCTGCAGACAGAAATGGGCCACAGAAATAATGTATCAGGGAAGGAGAGAATGGGAGATTAACTCTCCCACTCCCCCACCTACCCACTCATTCCCTGAGGCCCTACAAACAGAACATCACTGATTCCCAGGGCTCCAAGTTAAGGAAACGCAGATTAAAGGAAGAAGGCAGGCTGATGATCAAGTGCATCCAACGACCTATCTAGAGAGGGGTTTAAATTGTTGGAAGAGGAAGGAGATGAGCTGCCCATTTCTAAAGGAGGGTTCAGAGAGAAAGGAAGCCAGGATAAGACTTACTGTCCCAGAAAACCACACATACTGTCCCCATGAGAATTACATCGGCCAAGACTTTCTGCAGCAGTTGGACCGGATTGTGCCTGAGTGGGACACACCGTCTCCAGATGGCCAGATTCAAATGATGAGCCCTGTCTCTCCCGTCCGTCCTCTAACCCACCCCTCGCCCCGAACCATGCCCCGCCCCCATCTTTCAGGCCTGGGAGAGGGGAAAGCTCACACCATCTACCTTAAACCACATTGGTGTCCTGCCCTGAGATGTAGGGTACGGAACAATCAGGTAAGATTTAAGTCAAAGTCGAGATTAAAATTTTAAACTAGTCAGACTTTTACTAAGCAAAAGTGATCAGAAATTTGTAGCATTTATCCGAAGGCATAGTTAAGGGACAGAAAAGGAAGCTTAGAGACTGCATGGTTCAAAATGGGTTTGGAGGAAAGGTTTCAGGTTTATCCCCAGAGAGTTGTAACGGTTTAAACAGTGTTTACCTACTTATATATCCGATACATAACCAATTTTTAAAAAACCAAAATGTCACCCATAGTAAATTCTCAGGTGACAGCTGCTACGTGCCTGCTGAAGCTTGGTTCAACTGATATCCACGGCTAGACAAAGCCAGTCTCCTCTCTCCGCCTCAAATTTGGAATTCCCTGTCTCTGGGTGATCTCGCACATCCTTTTCAAGCCAAATACTCCCGATTTCATTGCTTCATCCTATGTTTTCAATTACTTAGCAGATTTACATGTCCCACAGGCATTACAAACTTAATACATCCACAACAAACTCACTAGCTCACCCCCTCCATACATTACCTCCAAAACTTGTTCTCCCTTCCTTTTCTATTTTTTATCTTATTCAATAGCAACACAATCGATCTAATCCTCTAAATCAGGAAACTTCTTCACCCTAATCCCCTGCACACAACTGGTTATTATATCTAATCTAATCCACATGATTTCTTAAAGGTAGCCTCTCTTCTCTAATTCCACTATCTTTGCCTTATCAACTCTGATAACTTCAATAGTCTTTAGTCCAGCCCTCCTAGGTCTCCATTCTCTCCAATTCCTGTCTATGCTTCCCCTGGACTCTAAAAAAAAGTGTGATCAGTTACTTTCCTGATAGAAATGGTGCACTAGCTATCTGCTGACCACAGGATTAAGGCTAAATACGTGCCAGAAGCCTCAGCTTGGCAATTCAGGCCTTCACAAACTAGCTCACTCTTGGATCATAATCAGTATTACTCTGTCCAGTGTGCATTATCTCCTTCAGGAACCATTCTCTGGGGAGGTGTGCAGAAAAGTTTTCCATGTGGGCTATGCCAACTCACCTTGACCCTGCATCTCTGCCTGGCCCATGTCTGAACCTTTATTCTAATGTCTGAACTTTATTCTAATGGTTCCAGTTTGGGTTCTGAGCCATGGTTTACCTGTCTCCTCTTCCTCTTGATTTAATAGCTTTATGTTATGATTCAAACTAACCTCCTCACTAAAGGCCTAGTAACAGTATAATAAATTGTTAAATTACAGGGCAAACTCTGAAGTTACATTTCCTAGGTTCAAATTTGGCTCTGCCACTTAGAAGCTAGGAGACTTTGACCACCAAACTCAATGTTTCTGTACCTTAGTTTCCTCAGTTGTAAAAACAGAAGGGGGTGGTGGTGTGGGATAACAATATGATCATCAAAGGATCTTCGTCAGAACAGTGCTTTGAGATGTACTGAGCACGTAGTAAGCTCTCAATATGTAGTAGCTACTGTTTTTTTGACCAATATCTAGTTTATTAGCTAGAAATAAAATGACAGAAAATTTCTGAGCAGTAAAATTATACCTGCAGACAAAAATGTCCATACCTTTAAGAAATGGCTAGTTGGAAAAACATGCTGAAGTTTTAAACTTGATGTGGCTGCCTATCACGAGTCACGGCATAGCAACCAAAACAAATGGAAGCCTGATCGTTTTAACATGGAGTCAAGAGGGGAAAAATGAATGACTACAGAGCAAGAAAACATTCTTACAGGTGAGGGCAACTGATGTAAAATACAAAAATGAGCTCACGGTTGACTAAACTAAAAATGATGCTTTAAAGATGACGACAGTCTATCTAAAGAGCTGCTGCTAAATGATGGCCTCTGGACTGCTAAGGGTTGCTGCATAATAATAATTTCTGTAACTGAGCCATTTAAAGAATATTTTCCAGAAGATTATACCTATAATTCTATAGAAAAGGAGAATGGAAAAATGATTTGTTTGCAGACATTAGCTACAATTCACTGATTTCTGCAAACCAAGGGGTACTTATCTGCATTTTGTTTCTACTGCGCCTCACACAGATCCACTAAGGGAAGCCTTTCAGCGTGCACAGTCAAGGCAAGATGATGAAATGTTTAAAATCAAAAGTAAGGCAATTTCAGACATTTTATACTGTCAATGAAGTTCTAATGAGTTAAAGACAGTAAATTTCTTTTCATTAAAGAATACAATCACTAAAATGATTACCTGTTTTAGGTTTTCCTTTAGCAATGACAATCCACAACTGACTACTCCTTTCATTTGACCACTTAGTAAAGGAGTACGGCTGGTTATTAGCCTTTTACATATTTTTATATTTATATCCTTGGCTATTATGTAGCTTCACCTGCATTCTCACATTATGACAGATAGTTAAAAACTAAACTGAAGGACTACAGATTACAACCTGATACTCTAACCCAGGTTGCTGAGCCTTTCCCAAGACACCTTAATAATTAACAACAGCTTTACTAACAATTTGATAATATACTATCAAATTAAACATGTACCATGCCTTAATTCATAAAGAAAAAAATAGTTCCTTTGTTAAGAACCATGAAAATATATCTTCAAAATAAATTAATTATCTGTCCTCCAAAATTCTTTTACCTCTTACTAAACATTAGTTTGATATCCTTTTACATATCTCCTTACTATCTGTCTATATTCCTGGAAAGGTGTTTTCTGCTACTGATGGACAAAATTACAAACCAAAACTAGTTTGGCACTTTTTTTAAAATTCAAATAAAGACATTATTTATTGGAAAGTCTTCCAACATGATGAATCCAACCTAATGAAAGTTTTCTGTTTTAATGAGTGAGTGGCATACAGAAAAGTTGCCAACCTACTGTCAGGACAGGAGGGAAAGGTGTCAGTAGTAGTTTTCACCCGGGCCATCGAATCTAACAAGCGCCCAAAAGACTAGGTACTTCCTCCTGAAAGACACATGTCAGGAGGCGGGATGGAAGTTAGTAGTAGGAAGGGTTCTGACACGACACCACTATGTGTGTTCTGGAAACCTGAACTAAGTTGGAAAGTACAAAAATAATTTCAGATTTAAAACACTCATTTAGGACAGTGAAAGTAAAAAAGAACTATTATCAAGTAAAAAAGAACGTAATTATCAACGTAACTTGTACAGGCATTACCAGTAACCTCAATCAACCCTAACAGAGTGCTTGAAAGCAAACGGTTTATTTAAGGAAGCAAACACCTTGGGGCGTCAGTCTAACAGCAGAAGGTAATAAATCACATCGTCCACTCTGGGTTCTTAACATTGCTTTTGATGTAATCCCCCCTTGATTACTGACTGAACATTCGAAATGAGGTTATGAACGTCAAGTCCACACAGTCAAAACAACTCCCGCAGATGCCGACATTAGTCATAACATATGCTTGGAGTGCAGTATCTTTGTTTTAAAGTAGCCAATTTTTCAAAACAACCTTCTAAAACAACGGCATTTCCCCCCTCTTTGTTTGTTGCTTTGTATTAATGGCATTTTAAAATAAATTAGTATTAGCAAAGTTTATGCTTTTTAGAATTCTTTTTGATAAGCCATTTTTCTTTTTGCTATGTGCTTTAAATATCTTAATAAATTCCAACATGGTGACAAGAAACCACATACTGCACCTGTGCTTTGTCTTAATTAATCCAATAAGTATGGGCCTGCTCACTTTAATTTGTAAAGGAAATGATGATATAGTGCATTTTAACGTAAGGTATTAATTACCTAAATAAGCGAAATTAGCTTAATGTTTCAGTAGATGATGCAAGTAAAAATTTCTGAAATTATGGAAGACAAACAGCACATTTAGGAATAAGAAAGCAAAATGCTCATTCTACCTCAGGTGGCCGAATGGACTAAATGATACAGAGGGGAAAAAATAACCAGTGTAGCAGTTCAGAGACACTCAAGTTTTTGTGTTTAACTACTAAAGAATCAATTAAATCCAGCTTAGTTTCCCAGTGACTAACTTCTAATGTTTTTTTCCTTCTTGTAGATAAGTGCATTTGAAGAAGGCACCCTCCTTTCAAAACAAAGCTTATGAGTGTCTTAAACGCCTCAGTAGATTGATGGTCAAAGTCTTATAAATATTCTGCATGGACTAGACAGTCACATGGCGCGGCTGCGCACACGCCACACCATCTGTGGGATATGGCTGCCAGTACAGATTTCGTGAGCTGGCAAAGGACTGAATAGTCAAGAATTCTGCAAGTATTTCAAAGCGCAGGCTTCTCATTAATTTTAATTTCCTGTTGGCTCTACGAGGAAAGAGTGAGTTGTGAAAGCACGACGCGCCACATACATTCAATTCCTGCCACACGTACACCTGTAACCATAAACTCCCATCCAGGGCTCTCCACTAAAGTACTCGAGATGCTGCGTTTGTTTCTTTTTTACACTAGAAGAAATAAACCTGAACTATCTCTAGTTATCTTTTAATCCTTTATCACTCTTGCAAACATCTGGAAATACTTGACAATAATCATTTAATTAATGCAAAGCTAATTGATGACAATACACTTAAATACTTCACTCGATGAAGTGGTTTCACACAATTCAGGGCTGAAGAGAACAAGAAGTTCTTTGACTAAGGAGAACACTGTGAGGGAAGCTTCTAACCAACATGTCTTTGCAAAGCAAAAAACATTATTGTATTTAAGTAAATAATGCAGTTGGTAGCACACAGCCACACTGGTAAACACTCACAGAGGCTGCTGGCTTACGTTTTTCTCTCAGGACTTTCCACAGAGCCTGAGTTGCTGAGGGCTTTCCAAAGAGCTGGCATTACTGCAGTGTTTTTTGGGCGCTTGTACTCCACCACTGTCTCCACTTTATTCCCCTGCACAACTGTTGGCTGCTCTTGGAGGGTGGAAAGGCCCTGAGGAAACATTTCTCCAGCACTAGGGACGATCCCTAGAATGCCCAGGGTGGCTCCAGCAGCAGGGCTGGTACTTTCTCTGGGTTCACTGCTCTCTGTGTTTTGAAGCAGTGAGGATTTTGTTGTTGTTGTTTGCATGTGTTTTTGTTGTTTTTCTTTTTGGCTTCCCTATAACCATCCTGACTCGCCAATCCAGGAATCAGAGGTAAGACTGTAAAAAAAATTAGAAGTCCAAGACAAATTTACACTTGGAGGAGAGGACTTCTTCCTTCTGACACAACAATTGAGACGTTTTATCCAATGCTGCCCTGGAGAATTGTGTCCCTTCGCTCAAAAGAATGCTGCCTATTAAAAAAATATTGAAGAATCACAGTAACAAAGAAATGTTAACTTACAATTTAGTTTGAGTCAAAAACAAACAATGGTTAATTTACTGAATTCTTCTTATACTAGTAATGATTGTCAATCTGATTCCTTTTATTTTTAATTTGGAACGAATATAGTGGGTTAACAGATGGCTTTTTAAAAGTTTCTATTCTTTCTCCAAAATCTTTATGTTACCCAAAATATATCTATTTAAGAATAGATACTGCAAAACATGATCGACATACTCTCTATTTAACACTAACCAATCTGGAGGCTAAGGCTGTTTGGAAATAATTCTGACAAAAACTCAAACATTAGACTAGTGCTATAATAAACAGATTTGCCTTTTATATTTGTTTTATAAATCTTCACAGGCACACCCGAAACAGAATTTTCTTAGTAGCATTCAAATAATTGATCCAATTAGCTCCAATACATTTTCTCCTATTGTTATGATACCCCCAAGTTGGTAAACATAAATTAATTCTCCTATTATCTCATAACATGCAAGAACATAATATGAAACAAGAGCTCAGAGAAAATCCGAAGGGCACATGCTAAAAGAAAACACACACACTATGTTGCAGAGAGGCTTTAAGATAAAGAAAGTTTCCCACTCGGCACATCTGTCCAGCAGGTGCCTCTGAGTAAGTGCTGTCCTTTTGGAACCTGCTCTGAGTATGACAAAAGACAATGAAGTGTTCTCTTTCATTTTTCTTTCTTAAGACCTATTTTCCTCAGTGCAGAAGGATAAGATTTCTACATTTTGGAATACGGTCAGAACAACTCAGGGTTATTTTAAGCAACTTTTATTTACTAGACATAGGAACCACATAAAGCTCAGTTGTTTTGGAAGGTAGCCCTGAATACATCACATAGAAGGATGATAAACCCATAAACCTTAGTGCACTGTTTACTTTGATGAGTCAATTTTTTAAATATTATACATCCAATGTATGATGGAATGAGTGAGACCAGACTTCCCTTATCATTACTGGCTGGTGTCTTAAGTGGAAATCTGTTTCTGCTTTTATTGCACTTCCTTACTTTGTAAGCGAAGTATTCCATCAACCTCTTTGCGCTTTGCCCTACCCTTTTCCTACCCTCTTTTAAGCTCCTCCTACACACTTTTCTTTGTATTTTACCACACTCACTACTACTTCTAATAATTCTTTATTCATCTGGCATTCCTTCCTTTACTTATCTCCTATTTATTCCCATTTACACTATCCTCAGGAGCTATTTCAAACATTCTCTGCTTTCCACGAAGTGATGAGAGGGCCAGGCAGTTCCTGTTGACAGGTGTAGTAAATGCTGGAGAAGGGAGAAGGGCTCTAGTCCAGTCCCTGCTCTCCTCCCTTTTAAGGCTCCGTGCCCTGTAGAAGTCGGAAAAGAAAGAATCCTGCAAACATGGGGTCCAGGCACAGGATCTCTTGAAGCCTCTTTCCTACTGTATTTCTTTTCTTTTCTTTCACTTTCTATTGTTTTGTTACTCACCTTAACCAAAACAGTACTCTTTAATCTAGCAAGTCAGCTATTTCTGCTGATTAACCTTTGGTAATGTATCCTACATCTATCCCTGGTTTTGTTTCTTTTTCTCCATTTTATTTCTCCTTGACTTGCAACAGAGTTATTTCCCAAGAACCCCATCGTAAGTGAAAATATCAAATCAATGTGCACATGCATTTAACACACCTAACCTACCTGAACAGCATAGCTTAGCCTAGCCTATCTTAAACATGCTCAGAACACAATATCCCCAAGACACGGTACACAGCACAGTGCAAAGTACCAGCTGTCTACCCTCATGAGCACATGTCCGACTGGGAGCTGCAGCTCACTGCCACAGCCAAGCACTGTTGAGAAAGCACCTCACTGCATATCCCCAGCCCAGGAAAAGATCAAAATTCCAAATTCAAAGTATGGTTTATACTGAGTGTGAAAGGTATCATTTTCACATCATCTAAAGCTGAAAGTCATACGTCAAACCATTGTTAAGCCAAGTCTATTTCACATAACAGGTTTTTCCTACCACCAGTCTCTCCCTATCAATCAAATCCTGCATGCTGCCATCAAGATTAGTATCTTAAACACTTCATCATGTCATTCTCCAACCTGAAAACCTTCAGTGGCTTTCTACTATGAAATAGAATTCATACTCTGTCATCTTGCACTCAGGGTCCACACCATCTGACCCTTTCCACTTTATCTCCTTGATGCAAACGAACTCCATTTCATTGCGGCCCAACACAATTGTGGTTTCCTGTCTAAGCTCCTTAATCACATGCATCATTCTTTGTAGTGCCTACATTCCCTCCTTCAGTTCTTAGATGAAGCCCCCTTCCCAGTAGTGTAATTTCATTAACTACTCCAACCTTTGTGGAGTCCCTTTCTTATGTGAAACCACATGACATCAGAATTATTGTTCTGGATTGCAGCTTCATACTTAATTTATACCTTGCCTTCTTGACTTGATAGATATTATAAGTGAGTGTGTGTGTGTATTCCATAGTGCCTTCCACAATCTAAAGCAAAAAGCAGGACATTTATTAAATTAGTATGCTTTCTAAGAAGTTTTGAAGTTTTCAGATAGAAGGACTCCAAAATCTTGAAGCTTGACTGGCCTTGTGATGGATTTTGACTAACAAAATATGGCAGAAGTGACACTATGCATATTCTTTCTCCCCCATCTTATTTTTTTTATTGTGGTAAAATATCCTGAAGTTAAAATCCACCACTCTAACCATGTTAAGTGCGCAGTTCAGCAGCATTAAGTGCACTCACACTGCTGTGCCACAGTCACGACCGTCTGTCCCTGGAACTGTTTCCGTCTTGTGAAACCGGAACTCTGTACCCATTTAAGAGTATTTCCCCATCTCTTCTCTACCCTGGCCCCCGGCAGCCGCCATTCTATTTCCTACCCAGGCAAATCTGACTACTTCACGAAATCAGTACTTCATGTAAGTAGAACCACACAGCCTTTGTCCTTTTGTGACTATTTCACCTAGCATAACATCTGCAAGGTTTGTCCATATCACCGGCATGTGTGAGAATTTCCTTTCTTTTCAGGCTGAATAATATTCCATTGTATGTATATACAACATTTTGTTAATCCATTCATTGATGGACACTTTTGGTAACTGCGAATGATGTTGCTATGAACATGGACGTACAAATATCTGTCTGAGTTCCTGCTTTCACTTCTTTTGTGTATATGCCCAGAATTGGAATTGCTGGAACACATGGTCATTCTGTTTAATTTTTTGAAGGAATGCCATACTGTTTACCCAATAGCTAACCCATTTTACATTCCCATCTACAGTGTACAAGGAAGGCTTCCAATTTCTCCAAATCCTCACCAACACTTGTTATTTTCTCTCTCGCTCTCTCTGTGTATGTGTGTTTATATGACAGTCATCTTAATGGGTGTGAAGTGGTATCTTATGGTTTGAGTTGCATTTTCCTAATAGTAAGTGATATTAAGCATCTTTTCATTTGTATATCTTCTTTGGAAAAGTTTAATCATTTGTGTATCTTCTTTGGAGAAACAGCTATACATTTCTTTAATGGGTTTTTGTTGCTGAGTTGTGGAAGTGCTTATCTAGGGTGGGGCAAAAGTGACGTACAGTTCTGAGTACCTGAAACACAGTTTATTCTTATATTCTTACTTATTAATTACTGTAATATTTTCCAAATAAAGAACTGTAAACCTACTTTTTCACCACCCTGCACATATTGGATGTTAATTCCTTATCAAATATACAATTTGCAATGTTTTCTCGCATTCCATGGGTTGCCTTTTCACTCTGTTAATATGTCGCTTGACACACAAAAGTTTTAATTTTGGTATAGTCCAACTTATCTATTTCTTCTTTTGTGGCCTGGTATCCTATCCAAGAAATCACCGTCAAACCCAATAGCATGAAGCTTTTCCTCTAGTTTTTTTTTTTCCTAGTTTTAGTTCTTAAGTATAGATCTATGATTCATTTTCAGTTACTTTTTGCACATGGTGGAAGGTAAAGGCCCAACGTCACATGGTGGGCCATTTTTCACACGGATATCCAGTTTTCCCAGCATCAACTGTTGACAAGACTTTCCTTTCCCCACTGAATGGTCTTGGTACTACTGTCAAAAATCATTGGTTCTGTATGTTTATTTCTGGGCTTTCTATTCTAATCCACTGGTCTATAGAACTGTGTGTTTTGATTACTGTAGCTTTGTAGGAAGTTTTGAAATTAAGAAGTAGGAGACCTCCAACTTTGTTCTCCTTTTCAAGATTATTTGACTATTTGAGTCTGTTGAAATTCCATATGAGCCTTAGGATGGATTTTTCTATTTTTGCAAAAAAAAGTCATCAGGATTTTTATGGAAATTATATTAAATCTATAGATTGCTTTGGAGAATACTGGAGAATTTGGAGACATTTTAATAACATTGTTTTCCAATCCATGAACATGAGATGTCTTTCCATGTTTTGGTGTTTTTAATTTCTTTCAGCAATGTTTTAAGTTTTCAGTATATAAGTCTTTCACCTCCTTGGCTAAGATTTTCCTAAGTGTTCATTCTTTTTGATGCTATTATAAATGGACACATGCAGATCCTAAGTAGGTCTCACCAGGCCTTACACCTTCTGCTATTACCCTCTTAGCAGGTTACTATTACCACCTAAAAACCCCAGGTCAACCTGATAGGGTCACATGGCCTAGCACACTGATGGCACAACTGCCAGACACAAGAGTGAGGCAACTTTAGATCATTCAGCTCCAGTCAAGCTGTCAGAGGACCACAGCCGCGTGTGACGCACCAGATGAGACCAGCAGAAGGATCTCTCAGCGGAACCAAGTCCAACTGCTCACCCACAGAAATGTGGGCAAATAAACGCTGTTACTTTAAGCCAGTGAGTTTGCGGGGTGGTAGCAAAAACCAACTGAAACAATTAAGTAATGGTATTTAATATTTCTTATCTATGATAATTTATTCATTACTTTGTAGCCTCTTTCAAACTGTTTCTCAGAGGTTATTAAGATTTATTCTAACTCAGACAAGACCGAGTTACTTTGATGCTAAATACATAATTCAACATGTTCATGAATGATTTAAAGTCTGAATGTCAGCATTCTAAATAATTTATAATTTTTAACAAGTAGATTAGCTTAATATTTTACAAGAACTATAGAAATAAAGATTTTATTTTTCTTATTTGTAACTTGAAAACTGAAAAAAACAGTAAATATTATAATTAATGTTTTCAAGCTAACCTGTGCTATTACTAATATTTGCTAGCAATTAATACTAAATTTATTGAGGACAGACTTTGAAACTATATGATGTGATTATTTAAAAAACTTAGATAATCACAATATCTAGGAAGAAAGTATTTAAGATTAAAAATATTTATAATCTCAAAGCATTTAGAGGCACGTTGACTAAGCAAAATGGCTTAAAATTACCTAAAAATTTTATTTGCTTAAAAATAAATGTTATTTATTAATAAATAAAGTTATGAAACATTATAGTTCATGTAGGAAAAAATAATCCCACAGAATAATATCCAAAAGTAACACACTATTTAAAACATGCTAAAGCAAAAATCTACTTCATAAAAATTCCTACTGCATTAAAAAATTCATTTTGAGTCCTTGGCTGGTGTGGCTCAGTGGATTGAACACCAGCCTGCAAATCAAAGGGTTACCGGTTTGATTCCCAGTCGGGGCACATGCCTGGGTTGCAGGCCGGGTCCCTGGTGGGAGGTGCACGAAAGGCAGCCACACACTGATGTTTCTCTCCCTCTCTTTCTCCCTCCCTTCCCTTCTGTCTAAAAAAAAACCCAACAACAACAACAAAAGACAATAACAACAACAAAACAATTCATTTTGAGAATGTGCTCTCTCTAGTGTGGAAATAGTTGATTTAGAATTGTTTATTTGTATTATACGCATTCTTTAAAAGAAATATAAAGAAGCAAGACACAAGGGATAAAGAGAAAATGTAATAAAAGAAGTATTAAGGTACGGTTTTAAATGCTAACTAGATAAAAAATAGGATAATTATTTCTGACAAACTAACTGGAATTAATGCTTACTCAAGTAGAAACAAATTTAGTTAACTTTTAAAGTTGAGGCAAATTTCTCCAAGTTTATGTCATAAATGTCTGTGTATCATTTGTTTTAGAAACTGAATCTACTGTCAGAAGTATCTCATATTTGCATTATTAAAAACATCTTTTGAGATGGTTGTCATTTTAATTTTAAAGAGTCCTAAATATTTCTCTAAGTGTGGGCTATGGTTTATTTAACTATAATCAATCATTTACATTTCTCTGTAAGTACATTTCTACAGGAAAACTACAACTGCACCATTCCCCTATTCACATTTATGACTATATATTGAATATGAAAATATAGTCTATAATTTTATACGTACACAAGACTGTGCTATCGACTGTGCTTCTCAATTTAACGATAAAATAAAGGAGGAAATACAAGGAGAGAATTAAAATGTACTTACAAAGTCGAAGTCTCCATCTTGAGGAACTTTCCAGTTATCAGGGAAAACATTTTTGGACACGGGGAAGGGTTCATGCATGTTCTGATTACAGTTTTCATGACTCTTGTTCTTGAAGTCCTGTTTATCAAAGTAGTCCATGAAAGACGGTCTTTGTACTTGTGGGGACGTTGCGTTTCCTTCGGTAAACAAAGAACAAGAGGAGGGCCTAAGTTCTCACATTTTAAGAAGTATGATTTTTATTGAAGTGTAATTTTTTTATTGAGCTATATAATAAATTTTCACTGATTAGATTTAAGGCCAACATAGTCAATTTAATGAAGAACAAAGTAAAACAAAATAAGACGAGAATGAAAAAACAAATATATCCAGGCCAAATAAAAATTCAAATGACTAGGCAGAGATCTGCAATATTCTTAGGTTGTAGAAACATTTTAGGATTTTGGTAGATCTTTATCACAATCTTATTTAAGATCATTTCAGATGTATTTGAAATCTGCCAGAGAAGGCCAATCTTTAAAACCTGTTTTATTCTGCACAGCTAGGCCTGAACTGTTCTTGTCACTGTGCACCACTATCAGCTATAAAAGGTTATGAGGACTTACCAAGGTTCCTCCTTTATCTCTTCACTTCCTCTTAGTCTTTTTTTTTCTTTTTTACAGATTTTTTCTTGTTTTTCTTAGAGTATATTTTATTGATTATGCTATTACAGTTGTCCCAACTTTTCTCCCTTTTATCCTCCTCCCTCCAAAATTCCTCACCACTACCACCTTAGTTCATACCCATGGGCTGTACATATAAGTTCTTTGGTTTCTCCATTTCATATACTATTCTTAACCTCCTCCTGGCTATTTTATGCTTACCAATTATACTTCTAATTCCCTGTACCTTTTCCCCCCATTTTCTCCCTCCTCCTCCCCACTGATAACCCTCCATGTTATCAGTGATCTCCATTTCTGTAGTCTTTCTACCTAATTCCATCTCCCTGCAGACACCCCTGGCTTCACCTGTCACAATGTATCTGTGACTTCCGGCTCCATTTCTCCAGGCCAGATCTTGTTTCTAAGTTCTATACCTGACCTCCTACTGCTTACTATTAGACTACTGGATCTGAGGTGAGTTAGTTGCCTCAGACTTACCAGCTCTAAAGCTAAATTCAGGGTCTTTCCCTTCAAGCTCACTGCTAATCTAATAAAGTCAACATTATTTACTCTATCCCCAAAGTGATTAAGTGGAGAAATAACCCAGATTCCTTCCTCTCTTCCCCTCATACCACACTGATCATTGGGTCTTTTTAATTCTACTTCACAATACAGTTGTTTAAACCTAGCCCTTTTTTCTCTGTCTACCACTGCTGGTCTCAGAGTTTAGCTTCTAATCATTTCTTGTCTAGGCCACTGTAGCAACCTCCACACTGGTCTTACTGCTTCATCCAGTTTTGATTTCAGCTGCATACTGATAACACAGTGACCTTTCTAATGCACATGAAACCAAGTCATTCCTCTCCTTAGGACCTTTCAATGCTCCTCATTTCCACACCAATTGAAGTGGAAAATACACATTTGAAATAACTACATTCTTAAATCGAGACAGTATGGTCTTGATTAGTGATTTTCAAGCTGGATTCTGTAAAGCCCTAGAATTCCAAAAGAATGTCCCTGTCACTACCACAAAGACACTCTGACCCAGTTCTCCAGACAGTAAGTTACCTTCTTTCTTATTAAACAGTTCCTGTGCTGGGAAGGACACCTCCCCACAAGGAAGTGTGTTGGGCAACTCTGAGGTACAAAAAGTATTTTTAAATGTGAACCTGAAATTTGGCCTTCTATAATTTACACTCATGTTCCAAGTAAGTTATTCTTTTATATACCAGTACATCATATATCTGAAGACACAGTTAATGGCTCCTGACTCGGTGGTCTGTTTTTCAGGTGAACCATGCCTAGTTCCTTTCCATAGGACATGTTTTTCAGATTCATCATCACCTTGCTTACTTGCCTATGGACACATTCCAGTTGCTCCATGATCCTCTAATATCAGGTGTAATATTGCTAAGAGCACTCTGGCCAACGTAGAATGTATTTGCAATAGTACTAATGCAACTTAAAACAATAGTTACCATTATGACACCTAAGTAACACTGTTGGCTCATAAAGTAAACTTGGTCAAAAGAATATGATGCTAAAAAAAAACTATTTTTACCCTTTAGGAATAAGAGGTGAAAGTGAATTAATTGATACCTGCTCTAAATGGTGAATCAGCAAGTCTGGAATTCTTTAAATCAAAAGGGAGGGGCGAGGGGTTGTTAGGTAAGCACCCTGCTCCCCTCTCCTTTCCCCAGGGTTTAGACCTCAGTGTGCATTATTTGGTTTGAGAATTTAGATGAGTTGCTCAGGTAAAGACAGTGAGAGGCAGGCAATGACAGCATTTATTCATTTAAAATTTTCATTACATTACCTTAAAATGACATGATTTTCCCTATCAAAACAAAGTTTTTATTGACTTCTCATTATGTGTTTTTTAAAAGACTATGGTAAAATACACGTAACATACAATTGATCATCTTAACCACTTTTAAAGGGACAGTTCAGTACTGTTAAGTATATTCACGTCGTTGTGCAACCAATCTCCACCTTCCAAGACTGAAATTCTATACCCATTAAACAACAACCCCCCCGTTCTCTCCTCCCTGCCACCCCAGAAACTACCATTCTATTTTCAATATCTATGAATTAGATTACTCTAGCTATCTCATATAAGTGGAATCATTACAATATGTCTTTTTTATGACTGGATCATTTCACTTAGCTAGATGTCCTATAGGATATTGTATCATGTGTCAGAATTCCCTTCTTTCTTAAGCAAAATAATATTCCATTGTATGCATATATCACATTTGTTTATCCACTCACCTGTCAATGGACTCTAGGGCTACCTCCATCTTTTGGCTATTGTGAATGATGCTGCTATGAATATGGGTGTACCAATATCTCTCCAAGATGCTGCTGATCATGTTTTTAAGTTAACTATCCTTAGTTTTTCTCTATACACATGCAAATCCTGTGTGCAAGTGATCTTATTTTTTAATACCAACACAGAGGACTTTTTCATTTTCTTATGGGTGTTTTGATGGTTGAGCCTAATTTATAATAAAGTAAATCATTATGATACATTGTAAGTAAATATGAATATCAGCAAAAGTAATATATTTACTTTTATTTTCAGTTCATGTGTTTTTTTATATGTTTGTCTTTACTTTTGGTTATACTATAAGTTCCCTAACACAGGAACCCAAATACTTTACTCAAATAATTTCACAAACAACTATGACCATCAATGAGTGGTTTTGACTACACCCAGATGTTCAACATCAATGCCATGAGGAGGAGCTCATAAGATGGTATGTGGTTTTTCAACATCATTTCTTTTGAATTAGTAGAGGCTACTAGTATTTCATTACTAGCAACTGTGCATTGGCATAATAAATTTTAAAAAATCATATGACTACTACAATTTTAAAATGATCTGTCCCAGTAGAGTCAGAAGGAATTTGATATTCAGAATATGCATGCATTAGTGGAAAAACAGCAAACAAAGAAAAAGAAAAAAGAAAAAAAGCTGTTTATCCAAAGACTTGTTCTTTAATTAGTGCTGCTCAGGCTTTAGGAGATTTAAAATTAAGCATGACAAAACATCTGGGACCCAAATGATACCCACTGAAAAGATATTAGACATTCCATCTAAATTAGGATAAAATAAAACCACAGTATTCACAGTAAACCTTCAGAATTTACAACACTCTCACGGCCCACATACAAAACTCAAGAACAAGAAACTCCTTAGGGCGTTTAACAAGATACCAGGCAAAGCTGCCTTTAGATTCCCCGTCAGACCAGACTTTACTGGTAATATTATAAATGAATGAAATATATAGGAGAAAAGTATAATGTTTTAATGATCAATAAATGTTGTATAAAGATTCTGTGTTTCTGTTCTTTTATCTTCAACTTTCTTCCCCAAAATCTCCTATTATTTAAAAAAAAGGAACTGGTTAATTTGACAAGGCTACACCACTGACATCTGGACTGGACACATACATTCCATTAACATTTAAGAACCCCTGATTTGTCTCCGGGCTTCATCTTTACAAGAGATTTTATCGTCATAACTGAAATTTGGTTCCTATGGCAATCTTTTATTCCACAACAGAGTCCAAGAATTTAACCTCAATTACTTTCAACCTCTGACCTTTTCATGAAAATAAATAATAAAATGTTACAAGTGTAGTTCACTCAACAAATTGTCTTTAAATTGAGCAAATCAAATCATGTGGCGGGGTCAGATAACCCCGTAATGGAAGTCTTTGCTCAATATTCTTTTTTTTTTTAAGAGATGAATAATTTTGCAATAGAACTGCATATTTATTTGTGTTGTGAGTTCTCATTTTAGTCAGCCTGTCTTAAGATGGGTAACATTAAAAAAGATAGCTAAAAATCTTAACATTCAGTACAACAAGGGTTATCAATTTTTATGTAGTAAAATAAGGATCAGAGAGGAGAGTTTCTTTGGGAAATCACTACTGCAAAAAAACCCATGAATTTCACCACTATCAATCGCACTTGACAAAGGTGTAGAAAACGTTTCATTGAAACAAGTTTCTATACAGCATTCTTTTAAAAATAAATTTAGCTAATGTAAGTGCTTTGGTAAAAACAGCCCTGGCTGGTATGGCTCAGTAGACTGAATGCCAGCCTGTGAACCAAAGGGTCGCTGGTTCCATTCCCAGTCAGGGCACATGCCGGGGTTGCAGGCCAGGTCCCCAGTAGGGGGCACATGAGAGACAACCACACATTGATGCTTCTCTCCCTCTCTCTCTTTCTCCCTCCCTTCCCCTCTCTCTAAAAATAAATAAAATCTTAAAAGAAAAGACCCACATTATGGCACTACTAACCCACTGAAGAGAACAGCAGTCCCTGACCACTGCCCTCCCCGAGTCTCCCCCCGCAAGCACCCTCACCAGGCCAAGCCTGAACTGCTCTTCTTTTTTAAGTATATTTTATTGTTATGTTACTATAGTTGTCCCATTTTTTCTCCCCTTTATGCCCCTCCATCCAGTAACCCCACTCCTTCCCAGAATTCCCTGCCCCCCCCCCTTAGTTCACGTCCATGGGTCATGCATATATGGTCTCCGGCTTCTCCATTTCCCATACTGTTCTCTAACCTCCCCCCATCAATTTTGTATTATCCTTCCCTCCAGGCAGCACTGGCTTCACTGCAGAGACTAGTTACAGTCTTTTTTTCCTTAACTAGGAGGTGTGGAACTCTTCACCCTGAAACTTTACGAATACCCTGGTGCTGTAACAAAACAGTCAGTGGTATTTTGATTTACCAATGACTCTTCATTCAGACCTCTGTATTTGAGTAAATGGAAATTAACGTTTATAAAGCAGCAACTCTAACATAGCCTACATTTCAAGAGTAGCAACATACACAGAACAGGAGGAGAAAAATAGAATCTCAAAAGTTGCTTTTCTACTACAGAGAATAAAGTGGGGAAAACTTTAATCTTTTATAAAAACCCTCTCAACAAAAAGTAAGATAGGTTGAGTATGCACTTCCTTTAGCAACAGGGAGAGTAGGGAAAGGCTAAAAACAGATAAGTACTCTTCTGCAATGAGTCAGAGATATAAAAGTCCAGCTGGAAATAAGTAGTGGCAGTAGAAAGGGAAGAGGCAAACCAACCCTGGATTGACTTAAAAAAGAGAAAATCAGTAAGAATTTCATTCCAGGAATCTACTTGTGCATCTCCAGCAGTCCTGTGCTGCTCCCAACCGTACTTCACTCAGGAGCAGCCCATTGGTGTGTCCCAGGCTCTCACCACGAAAAGCTACCCTCCCTCCCTTGAGGTGATAAGATGTTTCTATTATAGGGAGGAGTGGCCATGTAACACATTTCTGGCCAATAACTGGAAAAATGAGGGTTTCTAGGAAAGCTCTATTTTCTTGATATAGGTGCCATCCACTGCTTCTCGCTCTTTCTCCTTGCCTGGAATACAGGTTTAATGGCTAAAGATCTAGTAATTATTCTGCAAGCAGGACGAGAAATAAAGATAATACCCTAAAGATGACGTCAAAGAGAGGATCTCTATCTAATTACATGAAATCAATCTACCCATGCAGGACACTCGGCTGCTGGATTTCTTACTAAATGAGACAAGAAATTAATCCTATTTTGTTTAATCACTGTTACTTGGATTTTCTGGTATGTATAGCTATGTATATAGCTATGTAAATGTATCAGTCCCTAACTGATACATTTTTTACTCACAAGTGGAGGGTGTAGGAATAGGTAGGAGGAGCTATCTTCAAGTTCACTATAGGAACACCCAATCTGAAACCTGAACTCCACTGTTAGTGGTTTTATTATCTCTACATTTCAGATGCATTATAGTTGTAGGGGTCTTTTTTAAGCTGACCTAATGTAAGAATCTATGGCAAAATGCCTGTTGGGTTCTACACTCAAAACTTGGAAAATAACCCATTCCTAGGTTAGAAATAAACATTTTGTTATTTAAAATAAAAAAGTATAAAAAATCAACAAATAAAAGACGGCAGTCTATTCCATTATATGTTTCTTTTCAGATGACTTTAAAGCAAGATAGGCTGGCACACAATTTTTTATTCAAATGTATGTGCTTATACCTCCAAATATTTTCTAATATTAAATCTAAAACAATATTAAAATTTAGAGTATATCTTTCTCACAGAGAACTTAAAAAACCCTTTTTATAAAAATTTCTGGGGAGGAAGATAGGTTACACTTGTTTTAAAAGTTAACGGCAGTGGGCAGCAGTGAAGGCCCAGCGATACTTGACTGCACAGCATTAAACACACGCTCACAGCGCGCGGTCACATCTCCAGGGAGACAGATGCAGACCCACAGGAGTAGAATGGAGAAGGATGCTTCTGACTAACAATTTATTTTTTAGAAAAGAAAAAAAGAAATAGTAGGCCCTTCAACAGGAGAGTGAAGCAAGAAATTTCAAGACAGCAATCACTGTCATATGTGGTTGTGGTTACTACAGCAAATTCTTTTTCTTTAAATAGAAAAAGAATAATCACAAAAAAAATAGCATCAATTTCTCCAGCTGCAGCTAAATTCTGACTCTAGCTTACAAAATACATTTTTTATTTTAACAATAAATTTAATGTTCAAAATTACCTCATTTACCAATTTTATCTCCAATTCTTTCAACCACTTGCTATAGAACTAAAAACCCATTAGCAATAAAGAATAAAATAATCACCATGCAATTCTTTGTGCATACAAAATTTTAAAGGAAAAAAGAAACTGTTCTCCCCTTCCTTCACACATTCCCCCCCACACACAAGGAAGACTAACTCATGTGAATATGATACCGTCAGAAAATGCGGCAGTCCACCCACAGCTGTAAATGTCCCTAATTGGCAGGTCTTCTATGCAGGTGAAAAGTCTTTATGGAAATTCAAATGTATAAAGGAACTTTTAAAACACTTTAACAAAATATAATTTGTTTAAATTTTAATTTCTTAGCATGATTATGACCAAGACAGTCAAGTGCAGGGATGAATAACAATCATAATTTTAGCATAATATATTTAGACATCAAGGGGATTTATGAATATTACCTAATCTGTTCTTCTTAAAATATTTTAAGATGTGGGTGATCCACCTGATTAATGATCTTGGAAATTTGTCCTTTAATTTGTTGCCAAGAAGGTAATGAATATATGAAAAAACAGAACGTTAATACAGAAGCTACTGACCTCAGCTTTTTCTTAACTTCGCCACACTGTATTTCATAACAAAGGAGGACAGAGACAACATGGAGAAGATCCAGAGGCTGCTCATAAAAAAGATTAAAAGCTTAGAAAATAATACCTGTACAAAGGTTAAAGGGATTGAAATTGTGCAGCCAGGAAAAGTCCAAGGATACAATTTAGTAAGTATCCAAGTATATCTGAAGGGTTCTCCCACGGAAAATAGTGACCAGCTGTTTTCCATCTCCAATGCGGGCAGAATGAAAGGAAACACAAATTGAAGCCAAGGGATTTCAGTTAAATAAAAGGAATGATTTCCTGTGTGAGTAATGAGCATTCAAATGGCCACTGTGTGTCTGTGGTAACCCTTTCTTCAGAGGCCTTTACAAGAAAGTCACATTTTCACTTGTACAAGGGAGACTAATACGTATATACTTGTTTGTGCTAGTAAAACAGGTACCCTAAAACCACAATAATCTATACTAACAGACCCGAGCTGGGACGTATCATCATTAAACATTCCACAGACCGAGGGAACGCAGACGGCAGACCAGATTCAGTACCCACAAGTGACTCCAAACCACTGCAGCCACTGATTAGCACCTCTGCAGAAACACTGAAGGGCTTCTAATTACGCGGTAATACTGCGGGTATTGGCACCAGCTGCAAGGGGGGCCTGTAGTTTACATACCGTTCTCACCTTTACTGTTACACTATGGACGAGATTAACATTACCAACTAAAGACACACGACAGTGTTTCATGAAACTGGTAAGATCTCCGGAGAAACAGGAAAGTGATTCTTCCTACATACTCGGCTATCCTGGTGGTATCTTGGCATTTCAAGTTCTATCCTTACTAATTTACTCCTTTGTCTCAAAGTTCTATGATTTTTGAAAAAAACGTAAATATTTCACGAACATTAAACATTATTAAGCATTCACATCTGCTTATCTATCCTCTGAAACGGACTTTGGGGGAAAGAAGGAAAGGGTCTGAAGCAGAGCCAGGAGGGACATTACCAAGCACAGAACGGAACATGAAAGGCCTTGCTCAGAGCACACGGTCTCATACTTACTTGTCCAGGGACACCAGATGGACTAAGGGGCAGGCTATCTAATGGTTTGTCTTCCCACCTTGCTTCTCTCTCCTAGACCCTTTTTGAATCAATCTAGAATCTATTTCCAGGATAAACTCCTAAATATCTAAAGCAGATCTTAATTTGCCTTCTCTTACTAATTAGGTGAAACTACTTATATGTACTGTCCAAAACAAAACAACAAACTGTAATATACTTTTAAAATCACTGTGTTATAGGCATATGCAAAGAAGAAACTTTATAAATATGTACTCGATTTAAATTACTTAACCCAACATCTAATCAATGGAAAACACAGTTATGAAAGGTGAACGTAAGTAAACGATATGAAACTTAAACATGACCTACACTTGTTCCTACACCATTCGTAGTCCAACACAGTCTCCACTGACTTCACCCGCCAGCTCACTCTCTGCTAGACATGCTCCCCTGGCTCCCTGTCCTTTCTAAACACTCCCGCTGTGTTCCGGGCACTGAGTAAAGCTGCTTATTTCCCTGTTCTAAAAAGTGGTGATCAGTCCTACCTCCACTTCAGAAATACTTGTAGAGATTATTGCTTTGATTTTTGAGTTATTGTTTAAAATAGAGATACAAAACCCTTCTCCGATTTACGGAACCATCATCTCCAAGGGGATGCTGCTGTGATGTACACATGTGAGGTGAGTTCCATGAACCCAAAACTGGGGTTTTCCTTATAAAGCAAGTCTACTGCTCCAGCCTGTGGAGATCTCTTAAGATCACGATTCTATCTCAGAAGGTATTTTTATTTTGCTCCACTTCATGTCATTTGTAATTCTAATGAACTTTCATTCTACAGCTTCATCAGGTTTCTATAAAAAGCGCTGAACTAGCCAGAGCTGAGGCCTACGCCCTATAGCACACAACGAGAACTCTGCTGTTGACGACAAGTTATTACTTCTTAACCCTGTGCCACTGCCTCTGGTGAGTCTTCTTTTCCTGGAGGCTGGGAAGCGCAGCCCTGCATTTCCCAGAATGCCTTGCACCTCATCCTGGATAAGTGCATTTCTCCACAACCAGGAAAGCAAGAACGGAGGTGGAGGCCCTGAGGCTGTTTCCTCAGTTATTTCCTTCTGCCAAGCACAGTTATGGAGACATGGAGCTTTCTGTTTTTGTTTTGTTTTTTAACAGCAGCATTCCATCATCCAGTCACCAGCCTCGCCAGCCTATGCTACGGGGTGGATGCCATGGCCGTGGTAGCTTCCTAATCCCTGCACAGCAACAGGGATTGAGATCAGTCTGGATCACTGAGCTCAACAGTGACAACAGCAGCCTCTGGGGGCACTGTCCTCCTATTGTAGCCCTAAGTAGTTACACTAGGGTCCTATGGGGGCTGGAGGGAGTCATTCCTGGAGGCCTAGCTTACCCAGCCCTCTCCTCCAACCTTTCCATTGATTTTACTGATATCTGCATTTCTGACTTAAATCTCTATATGTTTCAAATACCTAGAGTAGTTTCTGTTTCCTCCAATAATCCCTGACTGACACAGCCCATTTGGGAATAACCATTCAACGCTCAGAACTATCAACTAGGTCATACTACCTAGTGTCCACAAGGATACCATCAAAAGGCCTTGTCAAATGCTTTTCCAAAATCCGAAGACACAGAATTCAAACCCTGCATTTTCTCTAATCTAGATGTTCAGCAATGCTGTCAAGAAAAGGAAATTACATTATTCTGACATGATTTGTTCCCACTAACCTAAGTTGACTTATAATGATCCAAGTCTCCTTTCTTAAAGAACTCACAGATGTTCTGGTTCCACCACTTGCTATGAAATCTTCAACAAGTCATTTATCATTCCCCAGTCTCAGTTTCCTTAGTGGTAAATGGTAGTGACAATCCTACTCTGCAGGGTCCTTGTGAGGAGTCAAGAAATAATGAATGGGAATCTCTGAGCACAATGTTTGGCCCATACTACATCCTCATTTACTGACAGTTAAAACCTAAAAAATTCACTTTTTTCTCTTTTCTAAAAAAAAGTAAAATAAAATTTACTTTCATGTTTCCATGATACTTTTCTCATTTTCCCAGAGAGATATCAAATTCCACATATAATAGTTCTCTCACCTGCGACTTATCACAACATACATCACTGATCATACTCCTAGTCGGGAGATAGCAGATCAGCTGACTGCTCCCTTACTGCCTCCTCATCTTGCCATTCAAATCGCTCATATTTACGCTCGTGCTACTCTGTTCATTTTGGAGATGGCTATTCTCTACAGAATCCCCTCTGGCTGTCCTACTGAACAAAGAGAGATGAAGCACGGTCCTGGAGAGGCAGGGAAAGGTTGGGGCAAGGGTTTGCCTTGGGAAGGAAAAGAATGGAGCTGTTCGAAGGCTCAGCATCTCCAGTCCCAGGAGACCAGGCCTCCCTCACTGTGTGGGAAGCAGGGCTGGGCTCTCCAGATGCTCCCACTTTCCAAGTGGTTGAAGGGCAATCTGAGAGAGTATGCCGGGAAAGGGTAATCTTTATTGATTACCTGCTGTATTGAAAGCACTCTGCTCGGTGCTTTATGTATTTACCTAAATTAATCCACACTCACACATGCAGACAAATATACATCACTAAAGCTAAAAAAGATTAAGCAACACAATTAAAAGTGGCCTGACTTTTAATCTCACGCCATTTGCATTACGCTGCATCATTTGTTCAGAAAACATTTAATGAACTCTTATTACTGTGCTCAGTACTGTGTGTTAAGCCAGAGGTTTTCAACCATTTTCATCTCATGGCACACATAAACTAGTTACTAAAAATCTGCGGTACACCAAAAAATGTATTTTTTGCCAATCTAACAAAAAAGTAGGTATAATTTTGACTTACAAAATCAATCAAAGTGACTTAAAAAATCTTTTTGAAACAATTTATTCTGATACTTTGTAATAAAAATACTCAAAATTATTTAAAACAATTTTTATTTATTATTTTCCTCTAATTTACTTGCATTTAATATTTAACGAGGTATCTGAGAGCTTGACATTGTTTTAGGATCTCTTTTGTGTGAGGTCAAGTTTTGGACCAGCGTACGCTTCAGTCTGAGTTTCCAGAGCTTCCAGCCATGATCCGTTCTTGTCGTTAGTGTTATTCATGGCGGAAATGCTGGATTCACACAAATGTGACGTGGAGAAAGGAAGCAGTGCTTCTACTGCTCTTCCCTGCAATACTGGCAAGTTCACTTTTGAGAGATAACCAAAATGAAGTAGTATCTGTTGTTGAATGTTTAAGTTTTAATCCTCTGTCATTTCTTATCTCTGTTAACTTGTCCTCTTCTGCAATGTTTAATTTTGCCAATTTGCATGCACTTAAGACAAACAGATCTCTTCTACAATCCAGGGACGATATGTCAGGTGAGGGAAAATAATTTCCAATATTTCTCCCAAGTAATATTAAAGTTTGTAAAATTAAATTTCCATCCAGTCTGCACCTTTTTGTTAGCTTCCACATTTCTACTACACTTTCTCTTTTGAATATTTCTTCCCAAAGCATTAGTTTTTCTTCGAAAGTGTTAATTTTATAGGTGCAAGTAAGAGTATTTTCATGATCTCCTTCTACACTTTTATTAAGTATGTTCAAAGACTGAAACAAATCAGCAAGAAATGCAACCTTACTGCACCAGAGCTTATCACGGGGAAAACCAGCTAACTCAGAGTGCCTCTTCCAGTTCACGAAATCTGGATAGCACCCGACCACGAGACGACCACCTAACGCCTGTCTGTGGAAACAACTGCGTGTGAGAAGTTCCTTCCCTTGAGGAACACGGTGCTGCAGACAACCGTCACTGTGACGGCCTGCTTTCGCTATCACTGAAAACTGTGGTAGTCTCATCCAGTACTTTTTTCAGCTCAGGTACCAATGATTCTAACATGAGTACTTCTCTGTAGAGAAAACAATGAGTGAAAATAATTCTAAGATTCTTCTCTTGAGCCAGTGTAACGAATCCTTTTACACTTCCTGACACAAAGCAGGCAGGTACTCTGTACAAATACTGGTGCAGGGCTCCCAGGACAAGTTACGACAATTACAGTAATTACCTACAGCATCAAAAATACCTTGGCCCTTCACTGCTTCTGGGAGTGGTCGACAAAATGAAAACTGCAATCTCTTCTTTATAAATAACCCTACTGAGCGCCAGAAGCTGAGCGCTGCCAGCGACACCCGCTGATTCACTCGGCCGGGTCGCCAGCACATCTCCTTCTTTTGTGTGAGATGCCACTTGACATCTTGGGACAAATCCTGAATACGTCACAAATGGTACTGTCTGACATTGAAATTTTTAAAATCTCCCTTCATATTCTCCACCAAACCTGATTTTTACAAATTTACAGCCTGTGGGTAAAATTACAGATTCTGCAATTATGTGAGAGTTCATTTTTTATCAACAATTCCTGTGATTGTGTCACTCACTTCTTGCACTTTTTCTGATACCATTAAAAATTTAGTTCTTCTTTTTGCTTTATTAGTCTTATCCAGTATAAATCTTATAAAATATTCAACTGGCCTTTCACACAAGTGAGAATGTTTAGACTACAAATCTCTTTTAACATACTTGGAGACAAAGCCTGGTTTGCCCATTTTTCACCACGAACTACACATGTGGGGCATGGCGGGTTTTCTTCACCAGCTATAAAGCCAAATGACAAATAATTTTTGTCCTAATGGCAAACAATAGTTTTTATTTAGCTTTAGAAGGACCAGTGCCAATGAAGGTACTAGACGAGGTACCAGCTGCTGATGTGCTGAGCAAAGCAATACTCAATGTACCAGCAGCACCTTCTCGCCGTCTTCTAAGTTTCATTTTTTTCTTAGAAATTTGTCCATGTTAAATGGAATGCTATTGTCTAAAACTAATATGTGTGTGTGTGTGTGTATAAAAATAACTCATACGAGTCAAAAGAAAATATGGGCATTACTCGAAATTATTTGTGAATATACTTCTCAGAAGTTGAAAACTAAACCACTGAAATGAAATAAACCTTACATAATTTAAACCGTTTCACCATCCATAAATTTCTATGCATACAGACTGAAAACTTCAGATACCCAATAAATCTTTGCACTGATAATGCTACATGTTTAGAAAAACTCATGGCAAGGAAGGGTGGAGAGCCCCCCCAGCCAACACTGGGCCCTCCGTGGGAACTTTCAGACTATAGCTCAGACCTAGGGAAGGGAAAGAGCCCTGGCCACGTGTCCAAGTGGCTACAATGTTCTGAGCCCCGCCACAGAGGCTGTCTTTTAGACAGGGAACAGAGCTGAGCCGCAAAATGTGTAATTTATAATGAAAAAAAATTATGCAGCATACCAGTTGAAAATAGATGTATTAAGCACTGAGAATGCAGCGGGGAATAAACAGATAATCACATGGAAAAAGGCAATTATAATACAGTGTGACAACTGCTATTCAGAACAAAAGCTTGAAGTGAGATGGTTGCCTACAGGATTGGCAACCCTATGGGGTCAGTAAAGGAAGCAAACCTCTTAACTGAACCTGAGTAGATAAATATGAATTAGCTCGGAAGCAGAAATCTAAACAGAGGGAGGTACTGAGCAGTGCAAGACAGAGGGGTTTAGGCGGTATAAAAGCCCAAAGGTAAGGATGAGTATTTTAAGAGCTGAGGAGCTAGAGGAAGGAATAGTGAGACCTGAGAACCGAAAGGTAAGCAGAGACCAGAGAATATACTGCCTTTTATTCCATGTTGGGCTCCACACTAAGAGCAACGGGGAGTCGCTGGAGGGCGGAAGGCAAAAAGAGATGATGAGGTCTATGTGGAGGGCAGGGGACCAAGACTGGGGGTGGGGCATCAATCAGGAAGCAAGAGACTCAATGCTCATTCAGTGGCGGTGAGGGAAGAGAGAAAAGTTAAGATTAACTTTAATTTCCCTGTTTTACTCCAAATTCCACATTTCAAACACCTATCCAGCTTCTCTAATTCTCACATAACATTTAATTATTTTCCTGGAAGTAGGAAGCAAGGTCATCTACTGAAGCTGAGAGGAGAGGTGGCGGGAAGAGGTTTAGCAGAAGCTTAGAGTGGCCGCTCCGCAGAACGAGAAGTTGCGGAGCAGAGAAACAGGCCTGCAGGAAAGTTCTGAGGCCCCAGCAGGGCCAACAGATGTGGACTGGTGGTCCTCATCTGCACGTGCGCGAGACTGTCCCCATCAGCACTCAGCAGCCACGGCGAAGATGCAGAGCACGTGGACAACCAGATTGATTCACCGTCACATTTTGCCAGGAGAGGGAGAAAAGAAGGCTGATAGGGAAGAGGAGGTGAGGATATAAGAGTAGCTAAAGCCAAGAAACACAGCTTCTAACCTAACTGGAGAGTACAGCTCATCTGAGAGCAACAAAGGACATCCCTCTCAGGACAATGACAGCTACCAAACCAGCTGCAGCTCCGCAAGACTGGAAACGTAGTGCAGAGAGAGCCAAGCAGATCTGAGCTGAGGAAGGTAAAAGGCTCCAGTCTTCTCTTTGCTGAAACAACTGTTCTCTCAGGGTCACCCACAAAGAAATAATTTCTACGACCTCATCAATTCGATGACACTGGATCCCTTGACCTGGTCCTAATCTTCCTTTCAGGAGAAAAACTCTTAAATGTCGATTTACTTAATAATACCAGCCTACTTATACCCACTGTCAACCATTCATAATTCCAACTGACATACACCAATCCGGATAAAGCAGAGATGTATGTGCATCAATATTTGCTGCTGCCAGACTGTAAAAGATCGTGGCTAGCCAGCTGAACTCCAGCCATAGATAGATAATGAGGAGCCTTCGAGAGATGTAAATGGAAAGAACGGAAATCGGAGGGAAAAAGTAATGCTACCATTGCTGAAAACAGACTGGAGAGTTCTTCTTGGGACGTGCCCTCAGGGCCCATGCCATTGTTTTTTAAATAGATCAAATTTTTCAAAAAAATCTGTCACTTTCCTTCAAAAGATTTTTTAAAATAATTTTGCTTCCTAGAGTCAAATTAACACACTTCCAGAAGTAAGGAAAATAGGTTTGTAGTTTCTACCTTCATGGATAACAGTATAAAGACTATGAAAACAGCTTATATTGACAAGAATATTGAATCAGGTGATGCATTTGAAACTGTGATAGAAAAGGTGATAGAAATCAGAATCCTCAGCACGCAACACGACATTCTAGATATTTAAAAAATTAAGAATATATTGGTATAATCTCTCTAGGGAACAAAATCACTAAAGACACAGGACGCTTTGACTGACATGACATAACCTGAGAGCTCATACCAACTAGTCTAAGAAGTTTTAAAGAAGATTTAGATCACAAGGAAAACATAAAGTAATTAGGTGGTTTGAGGAAAAATAAGTCCAGCCTCAGTAACTTCTTCACATTTTCTACTACTGCTATACTACAGAACAAAAATCCCTGGGGGCTACATTAATATCATTTGACTGGATTTGGGGGAACACTATAGAATGATGTCTAAATTGCAAAAACTTGAAATATATGCACAGTTGGCTCATGGGATTTGGAACTTGCAGAAGCACATAAAACAACTCTGACTACATAAACTGCTTATCTGATCAACTTAAATATGGGCTTTTAATAAAATCTCAATAATATGATTACATAACTGTATCAGCATATTGAAATAAAATTTCAAAAGTATGATTTTTAAAAAATTCATATTTAGGACATAAAAGTATAACACATAGTGGATGATCTCTGTGGCTGTCAAAGCTAGAAGTAACTACACAAAATGTGTGGAAATCGGCAATGTAGTTCTAATGTCTGGTAAACTGTCACCACATATCTCTTCCTTGAAATATAAGCATCTAACATGAATTAGATTCCATAAAGACTCAGTTTTTAAACCACAGTTCACATGCTGATGCTCAGCTATACGATTACATGGAAAAGCTGTTTCTGCAGTTTCTTAGGGAGCTCAGAAGCTCACAAGAGGTATGAGAAAGCACTCAACGACCTGAACAGTCTGCTAAGAGTCATAAAGTTTGACTGAAAGAATGCTATCAGCTCGTGGAAAAACGATCTGTCTAGTGACAGGGTCTTCTTATGTACAGAGCACATGACTGGTACCACAATACTAGCGGGCTCTGGAGGCCACAGGACCATCCAGTGCAAGTGGGTAAGTATGTCAGGGAGGCAGAAAGCCTATCCTAGTCCAGGAGCCTAGCTGGAAATGAGAAAATCCAAGTCTTCAGCTGTTTTCGAGAGCAAAGTCTCAGAAGACACACCAGTTGTGGGATATGGAAAAATCCACTACCTCCCACCTCCCTGGGGTTAACTATATGGCAATCTGTCTGCATTTTGGGTTTCATGACCTTCCCTTTCAAAAACATACAATCATAATGGGCTATATGCTAGGAAATGTGAAGAACGCAACATCAGTGAGCCAAATGACTTAATACTATGGAGGTAAGATGTATCAAGCAGTCTAACAGGGTGAGTAGAAAAAAGAAAGAGGTAGGCAAAAACAAACAAAATAAAACAAAACAAAACAAAACAAAACAAAACACAAAGAAACAAAAACCCCAGAAATGTCAGAGAAGAAATTCCTACCTATATCCATTTTATAATACCAGCAAATTGGTAACTTTCCAGGCTCTACAATGCAAAAAGCCATGCAGTGGGTTTCTGCGCCCCTTAAAAGCAGTCCTACGAAGCAGAGCACTGTCTAGTGCTGAGGCTTTGATGTTAACCACACATGACTAGAGTGGTGGGGGAAGAGAAGGGTCAGTAGGCATGAAGAGGTAATTCATCTGTTTTTGCCTATAACTGAAATCACAGTGTCCTACATCATTAACTGCGATCTCAGAAAGATATATATATATTTATATATACATGTGCTAGTCTGTGAGACTATCTCTCTCTGCATCACTCTGTAAGCAATGGACATTAGAGAGAACGTCCTAATTGTCATTCTGGCCCTGCAGCAGCCCTGGCACTGTGCCTCACACATGACAGGCAGTAGTAGTAAATATGCACCAACATGAATTTTATGCATGAGTATCCCTGTCTCTTGATCTTTATTTCTAATGTTTCTTTTTGTCCCGCTTCGGCCCTTATTTTCTCTCACCTGCAACCCTGTGTCGCTGTGGTATAGCTGATAACTTAGACAACATGAAATAATATTATGTTGTATTTCCTGGAACAGAACTTTAGGTTCACTTTTTTATTGGAAAAGTAAATGTAAGAAACACTATCTTTTTATCTGTAATTTGTAAATATTTTACAAATTAAATTAAGTTATGGGTTAGTATCCTTCATCAAAAAAAGTTCCATAACCCTAAGTTAGAGATGTGCTGCTTTCTGCTATATTAAAACAAATATTTTAAAATTTATCTGTAGCGTATTCTTTTTATGGTGAAACAAAGCAAAGAAACAAAAATCCCACAGCTGGCTATAAAAAGTAATACAGAACTATCCTGGTTTCTATAGCAGTACAGTTTCAGAATAGAAAGGTAACATTCTGTGGGAAAAGCCACATACTTTTCATCGTGCCGTCCTCTTCTTCCTCGTCCTCACTGTTTATCACCATGGTCCCCAGGTCGGACTCTAACATCGTGCTGTTGTGTTCGATCATGGTCTGGGCCCCCTCGCTCATCGTGCTCGTGGCCCGCATCGTGCCCACGCCTTCCGAGCTAGTCTTCACCATGGTGTGGGAATCCAGTTCGTCTTCGTCCTGCAAGCAAAACACCGCAATGAAGGAAGACTTTTCCAAGACAGCTGGATTTCTTAACTCTTAACCATCGTACTAGCATATGGGGGGGAGGGGCAAAAAACCCCAGAACTTATTTATAAAAAAATTGTGTATTTATTCTTACATGTTCAAACGTCAGGCACCTTCAAAGTACCCCATTTAATGTAATGCACCTATCAAGATATTTTTTCCACTGCTCAAAATAGTTTTTGAACTTGCCGATTTAAATCCCTTTTAGTGCTTCTGCCATTTTTTGTTTCACCTCTTCAACACTGGAAAAATGTTGTGCTTTGAGGACCTTTTTCATCCAGGGAAAGAAACAAAAAAAAGTCACTTGGGCAGAGACCAGGTGAATAGGAAGGGTGGGGCATGGGGGTCATGCTGTTTTTGGTCAAAAACTGCTGACACTCAGTGGGGTGTGGACAGGTGCGCTGGTAAGTCACCCATCATGCAATGGGTAAACACGTTGAAAGAGTCTTCAAAAGATACGTTCACTGAAGGGGAACGCAGCCTCTCACAATAACACCACTGATACAGATGGGTTCCTAGAACACTCACCTAGTGGGGGAAGCCTGTATTACAAGGAGTCTGCCCTCCAGAAGATAATGACAGTTTTTGGGGGTCCCCCCTTCTATTATATATTTTTATTATATTTTAATAATGAAAAATACTACTATTACCACTAGTTTTAATGTAGGGACACACATACAAATGTTATCATAAGAGCCAAAGTTATCCCAAATAGCCTAAAACTTCAGATAAAGTTAAAGCAACCGAAATTCATGAAATGGAAGGCTGCTAGCTATTTTTAAAATAAGGACTAAGATAAATTATCAACAAATACAAAACAAAGAATATAGTGTGAAAATAAATAAAAGAAAGCGCATTAAAGTTAGCACACGTTGACACTATTGTAACAGCCATAAGACAACCTTATACAAAGGCCATTAGCTTTTGGAAATGTGATAAATACACACGACATACCATCTAACATTTTAATCACTTCTCAGTGTACAGTTCTGTGACACTGAGCGCACTCACAGTGTCGTGCTGCCAGCACCTACTCCCATCCCAGGGCACCCAGAACTACAGCATCATCCCGCACAGACACTCCGGACCCTTTGAAAAATTGCTCCTCAGTCCTCCCTTGCCCTAATACCTGGTAACTTCTATTCTCCGTTCTCGCGCTATGGATTTGCTATTTTAGGTACCTACATGATTCTATAAGTAGAATCATACAACATATGGCCCTTTGTGTCTGGCTTATTTCACTTAGCACAATGCTTTCAAGGCTCATCCATGTTGCATGTACCAGCATTTTTCAAGACTGAATAATATCCCATTGTATATATTTATGCCACATTTTCTGTATCCACTCACTTTTTTATGAATATTAGGTTGTTTACACCTTTTTCTTATAAATAATCTACTATAAATTATTATAAATAACGCTGTTATGAACACTGGTGTACAAGTATCTATTTTGAGCCCCTGCTTTCAATTCTTTGGGGTAGATACCTAGAATTGCAATTCTGTACCCCATGGTTATTCTATTTTTAATTTTGGGGGGGGCACTGCCCAACTGTTTTCCACAAGGCTACACTACTTCACACTTCCAGCACCAGTGCACAGTGCTCCCATTTCTCCACATCCTTGTCAACACTCACTGTATTCCCTTTTTTAAATAATAGCCATCCCGATGGATATGTGGGTTATGTGCATTTCCCTAATGAATGATGTTCAGCACCTGCTTATATAGAGAATTATCTATTCAAGTCCTTTGCCTATTTTTGATATAGGTTGTTTTTTGTCATTGTTGAGTTGCAGGAGGTCATTATATAGTCTGGATATTAATCTTGTAAGTATTTCTCCCCATTTTATGGGTTTCTGTCCATTCTTTGATAGTTCCTTTGATACATGAAAGTTTTTAATTTTGATGCAAACTCATTTATCTGTTTTTCTTTTTCTGCTTACACTTCTCTTACACTTCTCCTAGCCATCAGCTTTTCCATGCAAATTCACAGAAGAATCAGGTCAGTAATATAAATATGAACACAAGATAGCCTTTAAAATGTTCACCAAAAGATAAACGAGAATGGGACAAAAAGATAAACTAACAAATGTTTGAGACCAAACAATCTGCTATTTTGAAAAGTCTGATTGGCAACTGAAATTCATGTCTATCTATTCCCAGTCTGACAGAGGTCAAAACACAAATATGGAGAACAGGAGCTTCCACGTTGCTCTCAGCTGCCTGGGAGTGCTTTCTTAATCCTACACGACAAATCCAGCATTACATCTCAGTCTTTTGCTCTTCTTTCACGAGCTTCTCTCTTTTAGAAAGAAGACATCTTCATTCTTATGCCTTTCACTAATATGTTGAAGACTCCCAAATCCTGGAATATTCCTGACTTTACTATTTAAATACTTAATGATGTTTAAAACTCAACATTCCCAAATCAGATATCATTTTTCCCATCCCTTTAAACCCCCCTGTCTCCATCCCTAACAACCACCACCACAAAGAACAGTAATCTCCATTACCTATCTGAGAGAGAATGTTCAATGTCTTCTTAGGTTTATTCTCCTGTATCTCCTATATGTAGTCAACAAATTCATCTTTAAAAAATTCGTTCTCAGTTCCATCTCTTCTTTTCCATTCCCATTGCTACTGAGTAAATCCCTTATTACCTCATGCCTGGCTTACTGCTGCTAGAGCGTCCTGGAAGAGTCTTTCCCACCTTGCCCTTCTACAATAAGAATCAGACAGGTTTTAGTTCAGATCCTGGCTACAATCACTTACTATGCATAATACCTTTCAGGCAATCTATTTAAACTCTCTGAACTTCAGTTTCTTTCATTGGTGTTTCCATGAGTAAGTGAGAAAAGGTATGCAAGATGCCTGCATTCTTCTACGGACACAGTAGTTTCATTCCTACTTCAAAGTATACATATTATACCAATCTTTCTTGAAAACTATGTGCATCATAATATATCCTTCTATTGAAGAATCTTTAATACTCCCAGTTCTTGCCCTGGCTGGTGTGGCTCCATGGATTGAGTGCTGGCCTACGAACCAAATGGTCGTGGGTTCGATTGCCAGTCAAAGCACATGCCTGGGTTGTGGACCAGGTCCCCAGTTGGGGGGTGTGTAAGAGGCAAGCACACAGTGGTATCTCTCTCCCTCTCTAACTCCTTCCCTTCTCCTCTCACTAAAAATAAGTTAATAAAATCTTTTAAAAAATATTCCCAGTTCTTACCTGGATTAAGAGTTAAACACTTATGACTAGATTTTATTGACCTTTATGTTATTTTATCTCGAAAATCCTATTTACCCATTTTTCACATACCTTGCAATATAGTCAGGCTGACTTTATCTGAGTCTCTAGCTACAGAGAAACCCACACCATGCTATGTTCCTTAGTCCTTCTCTTTGCTTATGTCTTCTCTACCCAGAATGCTCTTCCCTCTAAATTTGTTTTAACTAAATCATACCTAGCCCCAGATCAAGTACACAAGGTCTGTCCAGAAAGTATCCAGCCAGTAATTTATTGAAGAAGATACAAGACATAAGAAACATCGTACACAGGACAGCAACACCTCAGTCCCCTTCAAAGTAGGCATCTTGGGACCTCACACAGTTTTCCCAGTTGCCATCAGCAGCTCTGTCATATTTTCCTGAATCTCATCAACATTCTCAAATCTCTTCCCTTTCAAAGGTGATTTTAGTTTTGGGAAAAAACAAAAGTTGCAGGGCACCAAATCTGGGCTGTAGGACCTTGGTGATTTGATGTTTCGCCAAAAGACTCTGCACAAGACGTGAAGCATGAGCAGGTGCACTGTTGTGATGAAGCTGCCAATCACCAGTTGCACATAGCTGTGGCCTCCCGAATCATCCGAATAGTTTCCATAGAGGAATATTCAAGCCTAATGTAAAATCTGATGCAGATTCACTGCTCTATTTGCTCAGTCATTTTGAATGCAACAGTCACACAGTACACATGCTCACTCAATGTCATGTACTGCCCCCACGGGCAATTATAGCAAAGTCATTGTTGTTCGCTCATGTGCATTCCAGTCCACTCTCCTTGGCTGCCAGGTTACATCAAGGTCACACAAACTGTTCTCCTTATATTAACAATGGCTGGACTTTTTCCAGACAGACCACATATACTACCTTCATGACTAATTCAGTTTTTATTAATTGTCCTCTTTTTCAAACTTTTGTAGAATTTATAATCTGCATTACATACTTTTGCATTTAAATTTATAATCTTATATTGTAGCTGTTTTATAAAATCTTTTGTTAATGTAATTACCTTATGGAAAAGAATGCCTTCTAGCACTTCTGAATCTACAAACGTAGATTCAGTATCCCATCATACAGTGAGCATTCGTGTTATGTACTTCCTTTTTTACAGAATTATAAAATCAAGGACCTTTAGTAATTCAAACTTTTATTTTTTTCCTGAAAAAAATAAAACCAAAAAAAAAAAACCTGAAGCCCACAGAAAGAGACTTTCTCATGGTTACACACCTACTTAAAAGTAGAGCTGGAAAAACAAAACAAAAACTGTACAACTGGGACTGAGAAACTAGTTACTTTACTTCGTAGTCCATTATCCCACTAAACATAGGCACTTACTTACATTTAAATTTTGATCTACTTGAATGCTTAAGTTAGAGGTTCAGGCTCACAATTTTAACAGCTTATGTCACCAGCTCCTATTCCCAGAGTCCTGTACAGATTATTAGGTCCATGCTAGTCAAAGCCACTAGCTTCTCTCAGTCGGCCTATTAAAACAGCCTTCTAACAGTTTTCGCTGCTTCCAACTCTTGCCCCCCTTAGTCTCCCACAGAAAAGGCAGATTGATCCTTTCAAAGGACAAATCACATCGTGTTACTCTCCTGCACTTGGCCTCCTGTCACACTCAGAACAAAATCCAAAATCTTTACCATGGCCAAGTGTGATCTGGCCCAGTAGCATCTGCCAGCCCCATCTCCCATCACACTCCCTCTCACTCATCACGTCCCAGCCAGGCTGGCCTCCTTCGCTGGGTCTTGAGCATTCTGAGCATGTTCCTCCTCAAGCTTTTAAACTGGCTAATCTCTCAGCCTGGAATACTTTCAATCAGATTGATCCTTTTCTTAAACAAAGTATCTCCTTAGATGTCACCTCCTTAGTGAATCTTTTCCTGACCATCGATCTAAAATTGAAGTCTCCATTGTTCTTTTATCCTTCTGTATTCTTCATAGCCTGTATCTGGCCTTCTCCACTACTAGAATGTAAGCTTGATACAAGCAGAAGACTTCTTTTTCACTGATAAATCCACAATGCTTACAACGTCTGGCACATAGTAGGTACTTGACAAAAATTTATTTAATGAATGAATCAGTTTATATTTTCACTTATTAATTCATTTAATGAACACTTATTGTACATTTACATGTTAAGAAATGAACCAGGCATTGAGATACAAAGAAATTGGAAACAGTTTTGCCATTTGGCTTTTTTAAGGAGTTGGAGATCAAAGACAAACTGACTGACAGGTGAACGGCAAATTATAAGGTATTTTGTTAAGTGCTGTAAGAAAAGTATTGGCAAGTATAATGGAGTAGCAGGTATAGAGCCTCTGGCTCTGCCTTTAAAAAAGCTTCACAGATGAGGTTAACCTTAAATCAGTTCTTGAAGGATGAGTAGACTAGATATGTAACATATACACATAAATTTGGGAGGGTGCTCTACAGTAAAAGTTCTCTGTACTATATAACTACACTAGACACCCCTTCTCAGCTCAGAAAGAGAGACCGAATTAGGTGTGACACTTTTACACTGCCACAGCACCTTGTGCTTATGCTAATCATACACTTACGACACAACACTGTAATTGTCTACACATCTGACTTGTCCAAATCTCCCATTAGTCTCTGAAACCTGTATGGGCACTAAGCAGATCTTGTTAACACTTACACTCCTAGTACCAATTCCAAGCCTTGTTCTCATGACATCGTCTATTAAACGAATGTTAGCGCCCCATTACGAGGTGGTGCCTAAGCATAGAACTAAGGACAGTGTCATCCAAGGTTCTAGTGTAGAACTTCATTTAGACCAACTTATTTTAAAATGTAGAACTGCTGTTAAAGAAACTTTGGGAGGAAAATAACGCTATTAACTATAATTACAGTTCACCATTCATCTAATAATGATAAAAATAGCTATCACCATGCGTGTTACCACAGTGCTCAGGATTTATTGCAGGCCATTCCCATTTTATCCTCTTATTAATCCTGTGAGATATTATGATCCCCATGGTACAAATGATATACCTGAAGTTCAAATGGGCTTAATAATTTGTCCAAGGTCATACAACAAATAAGTGGAGGAGTGGGGATTCTAACTCAATCATTCTAATTCTAAAGCCCAAGATCTAACTTCCAATTGGATGAGGCTTTTAAATTACCTTCATTTCTCAAGTCTAATTTAATTTATATTGCAGATTATCTAGAGCACGTTTCATTTTGTTAAGTTAAAAGATGAAGAAGCTGACATACGTAAATAAACTGATTTCTACTTGGTCAAAGAGTTAATTTTAAAAAACGATGGGATTCTTTCTTTCCAGCAGATCCCAGTGAAGAGGAAGGAGGGAGGGAAGTTGGTTTTCTATCTGTTCTTTCTAAAAATCTACTGCTGGTTTAATATCTCATTTTATCGTGGTTACAACTAGTTTAGTCCCAAAACACTAGATCTATTTTTGTATGTGTGAGTCACTGTCCCTCGTCCCTGTGAGATTCAGTGCTCTGACCACCACACTTAACAAGAAACACGCGTCTGGTCGGTGAGAACAGCACCCCAAGTCTTCTACGCTCTGCGTTCGAGCTGAGTCTGCAACGGGGTAACGAAGCCTGCGCCTCTGGCTCACACAGTTGGCTTGGGCTGTCCGTAAAATTGTAAAAACACTGAATCCACTTTGGAAGGGATTGCTTTTACTGTTTATTATTTTATCTGCATAGTCATTTTGCTAATGGATGCTAATCTAATTTACAAGTTGACAGTTGAAAAAAAAAGGCAATGAAAAAAGTAGTGAGTACTCAATTCACCAATGAAAGGATGGCACCCAAACAGTAATTAATGAAGTATAGGTGGAATGAGAACTAGTTTGTATGAAACTAGAAAACTCATTTGGTGATGTTATTAAAAACTTTTCAGCAACACTTTTTACCTTTTAAAAATCATTAACTCTGAAAATCTTGATATTTTACATTACTGCTAAAGTTTCACTTGATGCTTCTTATATTTTTAGGATAAAACAGAAATTTACAACGTTTTTTTAAAGCTATACTTCATTGTACTCTGTTGTTCTCCACAGAAGAGCAGAAGGAAAACATGTTGATACTTTATAGAAAAGGTCTGCAGAACAGATGCTTCCCACTGTAGACAGCGGCCGATTCCAGTAAGGAATACAACAGCATTTTCAATCAGTGGTCATCATTTGCCAGGAATGCAAAACAGAGCACTGATGATAATCCAGGTTATGAATCATAAAATCCACATGGAATACAAATATTTGAAAACATTATTAGGAAATCCTACTCCATTGCTAAGACAGATTTATGCTTACGATAGCCTTAGAAATAATCAGAGATTTATATTAGGTATCTTTACATTTGCAATACCTACTACCTTAAAATATTGGCAGCTACTATTTGTCTAATTTTAAGGATAGTTATACAAACATTTTAGAAAGCGTTTGTCATTTGAGATTGTTCAACTATTCCTTAAATCATTATCTTTCTAATTAGAAATATCCTAATTATTTCATTTCTCTTCTTGAAATAATATTAAATATACCTTTATTGCTAATACAATTACATAACAGCACATTATCAGTATTGAGCAGTGATTTTTCAACCAATGTGCCACAAGAATTTTTAAAACATGCAATGTCTGACTATTTAGTTGGGGGCACTGACCTCTTTTTCCTTAGACTGTCAAATAGAAATAAATGACAACAGCCAACTCAGCGAATGACAGCCGTCGGGTGTGAATGCCCTGTTCTGAACCATAAATATAAAGGCTGTATAACAGAGTTGCATCTTACTGGTCACACTGTATAATGAAGTTGTATCTGGTTGGTTAATTCTTGGTACCAGAAGATTTTGTACACAAGCACAGGCACTTGACTCTTTTAAAAAGTCACTTTGGAGCAAAAGGGATAGGTAATTGCTATTTTTATTTTTGTCTTTGTAAATCAATCAAGATTATAATCTCTAGTCAGATAGACAAAAAGCGTATTTTTTGGTGTGCCACAGAATTTTAGTAATTAGTTTCTGTGTGCCATGAGACAAAAAGGATAGAAAATTGCTGATATACAGCATTGATCTTAACGGCTCTGATTCAACTAGACAATTCTATTGAATCTGCTACAGCATAAAAAAATATTCAGGAGAAAAATGAATGTGTAAGATATATAAGTGAACCAATCACAGAAAAATTTGCAATATTACAGTGGTCTAGATAATTCAGAACCTCTTAAAGACTCCAGTCAGGGATGGCACAGACAGCAAATAATACCTAACAAATACGCCATAAATCCATGACTGAGCTTTCAGTGTAAGAAGGGAAATCCACAAGGGCCCTCAACAGAGCTGAGAACCAGAGTGAAAATAAGCTAAACCTGGCCTTAGGGCTGGCCGAGAGGCATGTGATAATGGGGTATAGGGATTTGACCTTTACCCAGAACCCACATCACTTGGAGTCAAACTCCAGCTAAGCTTAAGCTCACAATCCAAAAGATAAACAATGAATAAACGAGCTACTGAGAAAGGGCAGAAACAGGAAACAACAAAATTAAGATTCCCTTGCTCCTTGAAATTAAGTTAGTCCCCTTAGAAAGCAGGATCTTTCTAAGATAAAGATTTCTAAGACACAAATAGGAAACAATAGAGAGTGGCGTTCTAGATTAAAAAAAATAAGCACTGAGCTAGAAACATTCGGGCTAGAATGGAAAGCAGTGAGTTTGACTGCATTGAGGGATGACCTTACAGAGAGCTTTAAAAAGTGGGAGGCAGCATAAACAGCTTGGCAGAAGAGTGGTAGGTACCATGGAAACTGAAGGATGGATTAGAAAAGACCGGAGACAGAAGGACTGGCATCAGAAGGTCATTACTGAAATCCACAGGTGAGGTAATTAAAGCCTACACTAAAAAGGGTCCTACTGAAACAGAAATGACACGTCAAATCTGAAAGAAATCATGAAAGAAGAATCAAAACATTCTAGGAACTTGCTGGCCAAATGTAATGAATCAAAGATAATTCTAGTATTAAGACCCTAAAGAGATCAAACTGACTCTAAAGAGAAAATGATAAAAGATTCTAATTTGAAACGGTGAAGATAAAAGAAAATACATAATGCCAATTATTTATAACCAAAAAAATGACTTAGTGAAATCTGCTTCTTCAGCATACAATAAAGGCATTGAAATCTAATTATTAATCTGTGATGAAAGAGTCAAAGAAGACATCGACAAAGCATATGCAATGCAACTTTAAGGAAATGAACACAAAAGTGGAGAAAACTGTGGCAGGAACTGTTTACTTTTCTCCCTGCACATCACCAAGTTAAGGGTTGCTAATTATGCTAACATGCTAACCCGTGTCAACAAGTAAATCTTAATTATTACTTGAAACAAAAAAGGCAAAAATCAAAGGGTACTATCGTACATTTGCTTGTATTTCTCACACCATGGAAGAGCCCTATGTGCCATTAAGCTAATAGTGCTCCCTTGTAAAGAACGGTGAAACTGTTGACACGACCAGTTTTATTCTACTCCCACGGAAGGTGAAGGAGGCATCTCCCCCACCGCGCAGCTGTCAATACACCCTGCAGTACCCATTGTTTCTGTGTTACAAGTGAAAGGCCCCCAGGAGGATCAACAAGTTAACTCTGGTCTCTGTACCACATTCAACCCAACTGAGCTCAGAACTACTGAGAAAGCACCAAAAATATTCTCTCGTAAGTACTGCTTCAATGTCTGACAGGCTGAAAATAGTAATAAATTACCCACCAATTAAAAATTACTGAGATTTGCAGTATCTGAAAATCTGTACGAAGAATGAACTCTTCTCCTTGTTTTAAGTAGGTGGTCCTTCTATCTCACTGCAAAAACAGCAGGGGCGCTTACACAGCTGCCGACTTTGACATACCTGTCCCTAACAAACAGAAACTTCTGCCTTCAGAGACCCTAAGTTGTTGCATGTTCACAGGCATGTCTTAAAATTACATCAAAGCTTTCAGGATCTCCAAAAGTCATAAAAGACGCGTTCATTAGTACAACAGGCCCAAGTGGTGCGAAGGTGTGTGGGCGGCACTTCAGAGGCTCCACGAGGCAAGACTGCACACGCTCTCTGAGTTCTGTTAAAAGCATCCAAACAAAAGATTAGCTTACACCCTGTGTGCACAATACCGAAGTACAATAGAGAAGTCAAAAGTAAAAGCAACCTTAACCATGCCTTTTCTTTTTGCTCTCACAGCCAAAAGCATGTCAAAAGATTAACGAAATATAAAGATCATAAAAATCAAATATTTTAAAATAAAAGTGACACCTTTAAAAACTGTGTACTGCAAGAAGTTTATAAAAAATCCACAAGAGGGCACCAAAGACAAAAGACCAGAACAAGTAAATCTGAGCCTCACAGAGATAAAACAGGTTCATAAAATAGGTTATTTACTACCACATCAATCCCTTTCAGAAACATACTAGTGGACACTGACTTTAAAAAAGTGATATATTTTAAAATACCATAACCACTGCCAGGCATAAACTGCATTTTTAAATAAGCCATATTTATGTTTCCTGGGGCATGTTGTCCACATTCAGCTGCCTCCCCAATGACTTGCCTGTAATAGGAACTCGATGACCAGTTGTTGATCCCACAAAACCGACAGGACCATACAAAAGGAAATGCCAAATATTCATATTGCTTCTTCATAGCATTCTAAAGTGATTTTATATGAAAAGACTTATAATTATAATCTTATGTTCCTTGAACATATATAACTAAGGGCTAATTTGTCTTTGAAAAGAATTTCTTTTTCTTATCCTTCCTTTTTCTTACTACTTTTCTACTCCATCATGACAGTTATTAATAGCAAGCAGAAACTTTATTATGTACTTAGCAAAAGAAATACTACTGGTAAAAACCTAGAAATGATAATATTATAAAACTACTTTAAGAAGTAAGCTTCCAAAACATACGATTCAGAAGGAGACTGCCTGAAGCACAATAAAATAACAATATTAATTGTAACATGTAGTTCACACGATTGAAAGTCCTGACACCAACGGAATCCTAGGCAGAGGAGTGTGTCAGGGCGTTGAAAAATAAGCAATTCCTCTCCCAGACCGAATATTCATCACATGTTTGACGTAAGCATTGCTAATCAAATACTTCACGTACCACCATGTACCTTATTATTTTAAATTGCAAACACATTCCATGTTGACGATATCCTTACAGCATTCTGCTAAATAATAAGAGGTAAAACCTATTGTACAGCAACTTTATACATATATTCACTGATTCAATAAATATCAATTAAATATTTATATAGTAAACACTTACTGTATGCCAGGCAGTGTGCTAAGATATAGTCTTTGTCCCTGAGAAAGGTACAGTTGGTGGAGTTAGAAAGCAGAGAAACACAGTGAGATCGACACTCTCACAGAGCTCCACACTGGAGTCCGTGGTGGGAGCAGGTAGGAGCACTGGCCTAACTGGCGCCTGGAGGAGCATCGTGAAGGTTTCCCTTCCCAGAGGAATCGGGGGCCAAGCCGGCTCCTGAAGGATAAGGAGTTAATCAGGCAAGTGAGGGCGAAGTAAGAAGTAGTCTAGGAAAACACAGCAACCTAAGTTTTCCTCTAAACGCTTTCTGAGCAATCTCATCTTTGTGTATGGTTTCACTATCAACTGCAGAAAGCCCGCTGATTCCCTAATTGCCTGAGTTCTGCCTTGGGATCCAAACTGCACATCCAACTGCCTGCTACACAAAATGACGTGGATGACCCATGGGCACCCCAAATTAAACAAGTTCTGATGTGATCTCATCTTACTCAGAGAGCTGCCTTGGAAGGAGGACGGCTGGAAAGTATTTCAGCCACAGTGTAAGTGCGGAGAGAATGTGGTGATGCGAAGAAACAAAGGTTCTGAACTTGGGTGGGAATATATTGCTTCTGACTTTTTTCCTTTCTGTTTAACGGTCAGGACATAACTACAGTCTTGGGCTGAGGCGAAGGGCTCTAGAAGGGGATGACATGCCGACTGGAAGGACAAGTAGAGAAGTGCCTGCGAAGGGAGGAAGACAGTTCGAAAGTCGGGGCAATAAGACGACCCCTGTTCTTTCTGTGGATCTCCATCACAGTGCTTGTCACATTGCATTCCGATCTTGTATCAGTTCATTTGTAGCCCTCCCCACTAGACTTCAATCTCTGCGTAGGTAAACACCATGTCCGACTTTTCTTCTATACAAATTTTTATAACCAGAAAAAATATATATCCTCTGAAGCAGGGTGAAAGAAAAACTTAGTGAGGATACAGAAACATTGAAGTTAAAAGAAAACTGAGGTCCAATGAGTGCAGTAAAACGAGAAAAAATAAAAGTTATAAAAATTGGAAAGAAATAAAACTATCTTTACTCACAGATGACTGTAGAAAAGTTCAAAGAAGCTACAGAAAACCTCCTGAGAACAATAAGAGTAGAAAGTGAGGTGATGGGGTACAAGGGCAATATAAAAAAAATCATTTGCTTCCTATATGCCAGCAATGAACAATTAGCATTTGGAATTTAAAAAAACAGACATTTTTAATATCACTAAAAGAAAAAGAAACACTCGGGTCTAACAAAACAGGTACAGAATCTCTGTGCACTGATGAAGGACATCAAAGCTCGACATAAACAGTCCATGTTCACGGACTGACGACTCAGGATCATTTCTTCCCAACTTAATGTACAGATTCAACTCAATCCCAATAAAAATCCTGACAAGCTAACTGGTAAATGTTAAAACCACCACTCTAAAGTTTAAAAATACCTGGAACAATCAACACAATACTGAATGAGAAAAATAAGGTGTGAAGAATCACAGTGTGCAATGTTAGACTTCTATAAACTACTGAAATCAAGACTGCAGTTGTCCAAAAAGCACAGACACGTGTATCAGTGATGCACCAGAGGAACATACCAGAGAACCCAGAAACAAATCCAGGCAAATGTGGTCAACTAATGTTTGAGAAGGACATAAAGGCAACTCAATGGAGAAAGGACAGTCTTTCTAACAAGAGGTACTGGAACAACTGGACATTCATATGCCAAATAAACAAACAAAAAAGCCCCAAAACACTATACTAGACACAAATCTCACAGCTTTTACAAAAATTAACTCAGAATGTAGACTTTTACATAAATGCAAACCTAGAAAATTTCTGGAATAAAACATAGGATAAAATCTATGTAACCTTGAGTCTGGTGGTGAGTTCATAGATAAAACACTACAAGCAAGATCCATGAAAACAGAAATGGAAAGGTGATATTAGAATGAGAATCTCCTGCTCTGTGACAGACACTGCAGTGAAGGGAGCACAAGACAAGCCACCAACCAGAAAAAAATATCTGAAAAACACACGTCTTATAAAGGACTTGTGTCCAAATACACAAAACAATTCTTAAAAATCAATAATAAAAAATAGACAAGAATTTTAAAATGTGGAAAAGTACTGAACAGACACCTTGTAAAAAGATATATAAATGGGAAATAAGCATATAAAAAAGATGCCCAACATCTCTGTCATTGGGAACTGCAAATTAAACCAACAATGAAATACCACTAAACACTTAATTAAAATGGCTAAAAAGCAAAAACAAACAAAAAAACACCCTGGAAATATGCATTGCTGGTGAAGATGCTCAGCAACAGAAGTTCTCATTCACTGTTGGTGTGAACGCAGAATGGTGCAATACTGGAAGGGAGGTTGGCAATTTTTTGTAAAGTTAAAAACACCATAAGATCCAATTATGGTCCTAGATATTTATCTAACTGATATGAAAACTTTTACATCCACAAAACATCTGGTATGCAAATGTTTATAGAACTTTATTCATAACTGCCCCAAACTAGAAGTAACCAAGATGTCCTTCAGTAGATGAATACAGTAAATTAAACTGTGGTACATCCATGTAGTGGAATAATAGTCAGTGGAAACAATGAGTTAGTAAGTCACAAAAAGACATGGATGAAACTTAAATGCATATTATTAAGTGAAAGAAGCCAGTTTGAAAAGGCTACGTATGGATGACTCCAATTATATGATATTACAGAAAAGGCAAAAGTACAGATGGCTTACAGACGAATGACTGAAAAGGGTTCGGGACAGAGGGAGAGTTGAGTAAGCGAAGTGCAGTAATTTCTTAGGGTGGTGAAACTATTCTGTACGATACTGCAATGGTGGGTATGTGATACCACGCACTTGTCAAAATCCACAGAACTTTACAGCATAAAGAGTGAAACCTTAACGTATGCATGTTTTTAACAATCACTTAGGTCAGGAGATTCCAAAATGGAATGCAGAATGTGGCACACGCACACAAAAATCTAACTATATTACCAATATATGAAAGAACTTCATTGAAAGAGGTGGGGAGAAAATGTGCTAACCTTGGAAGCAAATGGAGTCTGCAAGACTAAAAGCATAAAGAACTGTACACAAGTGCGGTGCTGTAGACAGTAAAGTGTTTTCCCATGGGAATATGGGTTGACAATTCTGAAACCACTATACATACATACAGCTACCAGAACATTTAGTAAATGGGTGGTGAATGGTGGGAGCCAGGCTTCGCACCATTGCGGTGGGGAGTTAAAAATAAGCAAGGCGAGACAGAGTGGTCCATGTGGTAATGAATCAGAGGCAGAGACAGCGGCATGAACTGACGTGTAGCTTACTATATACATACAGAGGAAGGCACAGACACATGTACACACATATGCACAGTTACGAACATGTGTGATAAACAACAAGTTGGCACACACGCATCTCATTTCTGTGTCCGCTGAGAGGGTCTGTAAGTGACCACATCCCACAACACAGCCATGCGTGCAGTCCAGGCCTTGCTTCTAATTCCATCACCTAAGAAAAGGAACTGGGCTCCCAGGGTTCTCGGACTGTGGCAGGAAACATACGAGATGAGCGCAGAATATCTTACTGTGTCGGAGGGTATGAAAACACACAAAAAAGAAATCCCAATGATCACAGAGGTATGTCAAAGGAACAGAGATGCCAATTAAGAGTCTCTCAACAGCTAAAGCTGGAAGAATTTGAGCAACAAAAATGCATCAAGTAGTACTGGACTATAGCCCCAAGCGTAAACTAAATAACCATGTGTCACTACAGATATATATGACTGAACGAGTGTGAAGATGCTCAGCAACAGAAGTTGTCATTCACTGTTGGTGTGAATGCAGAATGGTGCAATACTGGAAGGGAGGCTGGCAATTTTTTGTAAAGTTAAATATACCGTAAGATCCAATTATGGTCCTAGATATTTACCCAACTGATATGAAAACTTTTATGTCCAGAAAACAAATAAATCTGTACAGAAGACTTCCAAATAATGTATGTAGGTACTCTGCCCTCAAGGAAGCAGAGTGTAACTCCTGACTCCTTTAGTGAGGGCTATGCATTGTGATGCCTTCGAAAAAGTGCAGTGTGGTGAAGAGGAAAGAGTAACGTCATTGTGAAGAAGCCTGTCAAACACTGCCCCAGCCGGACCATCACAGGAACGTCAAGAGTGGTAAGTCAGGTTTTAGAAATATATACATATTTGTTCTTTATTTTCCAATGCTTGGCACAGAGCTTCTAGAAACCCTTATAATTTCCTGATGGGGTGGGAAGGGCATCTATTGTTACTCAGAATAAGCCCCTTTCAATCATACCTGAAGTGACACCTGGAGGAAGGGGCTGGTTGCCAGAGGATCCAACCGAGCAGTCAGGGGGCTAAAACTTTTAGGCCCACCTCAGTGAGTGTGAGGGACAGGAGACAGGCTAGGGATTGGGTGAGTCACCAACAGCTGATGACTTAATCAATGTCTATATAATGGGACTGCCATAAAAACCATAAAAGGAGTCTGGAGAGCTTCTAGGTTGGTGAAATGCATCGGAACACTAGGAGGGCTGCATGCCCAGGGAGGAAATGGAAGCTCCATGCCCCTAGCCCATACCTTGTCCTATGCATCTCTTCCACTTGGCTGTTCTGAGTTATAGCCTTTACAATAAACTAGTAATAGCAAATACAGCATTTTCCTGAGTTCTATGAGCTATTCTAGAAGATTACTGGACCTGAGGAGAGAGCTGTGGGAAGCTCATATTTACAGCCACTTGGTCATGAATACAGGAGGCATAGATTTGTGATGGGTGTCTGAGGTGGCAGGCAATTCTGTGGGCCTGTGTGGTCTGGGCTAACTCCCGGCAGTTACTGTCAGAATGAATTAAGTTGAAGGACCATCAGCTGGTGTCTAGAAAGACTTGGAGAACCGAAATGCACCCATTTGGTGTCAGATGTGTTATGAGTAGAGGAAACAAGTTTCCCTTTAGTACTTCTGATCTAACACGGTAAGACTAGCCTTTACCTCTGTGGTCTTCCTCCCCAAAACCAATAACCCGTGTCCTCACGAGAAAAACAAATCGGACAATCCCCAATTAAGGGACATTCTACAAAAACCTAGGCAGCCTTCCTCAAAGTTCTCAAGAACATCAAAAACAAGGACAATGTGAGAAACGGTGCATCAAAAGGAACCTAAGGAGACATGATCACTAAATACAGTATGGTATCCTGGATGGATCCCGAAACAGAAGGAGGGCATTAGGGGAAAATTAACCAAATCTGGAGAGTGAATGGACTTTAGTTTACAATTTGTATCAGTACTGACTCATTCATCGTGACACATGCACCATACTAACGTAAGAGGTCACTACTAGGGGGAACTGAACGTGGGGTACATGAAACGCTTTATGTGACTTTTGCAACTCTGTACATCTAAAACTGTTAAAAAACTGTGAGTTAATTTGGGAAAAAAAATCCTTTACTTTTTAATTTGAATTTTAATAAATTCAAATGATAAAATAATAAAAATAAATTTTTATTTCAGAATAAGTATTTATCATGAAGCCCAACACCGGAACCTCCCGGTTACTGGTTTTCATCCACAGAAGAATCAACGAGGGCGATTTTTAAAATTCTGATGCCTGGGCCTCTGCCTATAGCAACTGTATCAGAAATTTCTCACGGTTAAAACCAAACACTGTTGTTTTTTCCCTCTGGAAATACCCAGGTAGTTCAAATGTACAAAGAAAGAGCTCAAATGACCTAGCCATTCCTGGAATGTTCTACATATTATATTAAATGTCGCAAATCCCAAGGAATAATACCTCCACTAGAGGTAACTAAAGCACACAGACTTTAAGTGAGTCATGTGTACAATTTGTTGCATTAGAAGAACAGAAGTCTGTAATCCATTATTTAACCAGAAAATTTGTTGGACTCTCTTTTCAGAATAAAATATTTAGCAAGTATTTAGTAAATATCAATATGTATATACTTTTTAAAAAAGGATGACCTGAAGCATATTCAATTTTTAAAAAGGCACCCTCTATTAGATACTATATTTAAAAGTTGTATATTGCAGAAATAATTCACAGATTTACTTTACACCCTACTATGAATGTTTCTTGTTAACAACAAAATTATAACTTAAAGTTGTATTGAGTAGAAAGAGCAACTCTGTTAGTAGATAATCTTTAAAAAGTGGACCTTCTATAGGCAACTCAGGTATCTACAGTAAATAGGAACAAATACAGTTAGGTTGCTTAATTGACTCATACTAAAAATTTGGAAATATCTTCCAGTAATATCCAGAAAACAAATTATTCCTTACTATGTAATACAATTGACTCATTTCAGCACAAAATCTGTATCGCATGTTCTGAAATGCCAAAAAAAATTTTTGCTATGTTTAGCAATGCTTAAACTAACACAAAAACCTTGATATTGGGATTAACCTGCTGCAGAAATCTCTGTTTGCAATTAATTTGTTTAATTTTTAAAATCTGTACAATTACCTCAGCACCTATCAAAACATGTTAGTTTGTCAAGAGGTATTCTCATCAGACAAGCTTTTTCTACCATAGGTATAAAACTCAGACTCATAGGCACTATTTCCAATCATGTCCTGTACCTTTCTTGAATAAAAATGTATTTGAAGAGGTTTGTTTTTAATAGTTATCCAGGACACAGGTGTATAGCACTAAAATTTTTTTAAAACAATGCATCTTGAAATGGTTATCATATACAGTGTTTCCTTTTCAAAAGTCACATTAAGAGTTGATGGAAATGTCAATTTAATTTTAGGCCACAAATTTTTCTCCAACTTTAATAAGCTAAACTATGTAGAATTAAATTAAATTTGGAAAAAAACTGTAAGTTGATATTGGTATAACCTACAAATTCTCTGAAAATTACACTCACTCAAAATGGAAAAAGCAGTATCTACAATGAGCTCAAGAATTAATACTGAATATCAAATACAAAGCTCTTTTAATGCGGCAACTCGATATGGTGAATTTCACAGCTCTAGATTTTTGAAATCAGGGAATGATTTCAATTCACATTATTTCAAATTTTAACTTCATGAAATTTTTCAATGTTCCAGTGACAAATGGGCTAAGTAACTGGCAAGCAAAATCGGGCTCCAGAGCAGTGAACCCCAACGTCCTTCAAAAGTCAGGTTCACAAGTCAGGGAGCTCAGTCACTGGGTAAGGACCCATTTGGGGTCGAGACTAAAGACAGCTACTGACTATGAAGGCTGTCAGAGAATACAGATCCTCTGAGCTAAAAATAAAAGTGGAAGTAAAACTCACAGAGCTCCCACTGTGCTGAAAAAACATTCATCTTTGAAATAATCCAAAAAAAGAATGGGGAAAAAATCTCAGTGAAAACAACTAGGATACAAAAACATTCACGCAAATTTTCTGTCCTATCCTAAAAGATAGCCAGTCTTCAGTACCATATGTACCAGGTGTTGGCCAAATGAAACCCCCTCAAAACAAAAACAACAACGAAACAAAACAAGTTCCATGGGCCAAATGAATTGTGAATGAAAATAAGGAGAGCTTACAAAGCAACAGCCTTGACTTCAGAGATATGGATGTTAAGGCAAGCACAGAATCAGTCAGATAATGGCTCATAATCCTATAGCTGTTCTCATATGGTGGAGGCTGGAGGGTCCAAAACTGTACCTTTGTTCCACCACCACCAAAAAAAAAATTATTTTGTAAAAGACAGTGGTTCAGAAAAAGAGCAATATCCACTTTCTTCTATTCTTATACTACTAATTTGGTCTGATTTGCCTTAGGCTGCCTTGATTTCTTGTAATGATGTTTTTTAGAAGTTTCCCCTCCCTTCCTGGATCACTTTGTTTTACAAATTATCCAGAACAAAGCAGAATTGAACAGACTATTATTTTCCTAAAAATTGTGCTAATTTATAGACTTTCAAGGATTTCATAATTATAATATACAAAGAGTTTTATAAGTTTATTTATGAAGAGCTTTACAAATTTACCTATAGATATATTAAATATCATCACATTAAAAACTCAGTATTTAAAATTATAATTTAGAACATCCAAGAAATGGCACGAGTTTCCATTAAAATGCTTACCCCTCCCAAAACCCTCTCAAAATTACAAACAGAAAAAGAATGAACTCATAAAGACAAAAAGCATAGGGGGAGAAGAAAACACCAAAACCCAGGACGTGAGCTTGCAAGGAGAGAAGTCACAAGAAGCAACAAATTCGGGGTCCAAAGCAGTGACTCCTAACACTTTTCACAGGAAGGTTCACAAGTCCCCTAGTTCTGCTCATTAACACAGAGTTCCTGGTAGGAAACTTTAGTGCTTCTCTTAGACACAATCATGAGATATTGGACAAAAACCCAGGAAGTGAACCGTCAGAGATCAAAGCACATGATAACAAAGGGAACAGAGAAGGAAGGGAGCAAAAGAAAACTCAGTGAAGATTATAACAATGAGGGAGAGCAGGAGCTCTTGGAGATTAAATACTGCATATGAGAAAATATAGAAAGGTTAGAAGATAACATTGAGAAGACCTCCAAGAAAGAACAAGAAAACAAAGAAAAAAAATCATGACAGATAAATTTAAGAGGTTCACTAATCAAGTAAAACAAGTTCCAGAGAGAGAGACAGAAAATTATTAAGCAACAGCAAAAATAAGATTGCAAAGAACTAAAGTGTATTTCCAAAATAATAATAATAATGTACCTAATGAACTGGTTAGTCTTAGCTAAGGAGATTTCCAGGCAGAGTGTTTCAGGTGCTGCCTAGTTTCTTGCTGCTTATAATAAAATGCAACAAGAGAGAGAAAAGCTTAAGATAGGAAAACTAAACAAAAAAGGAATCAAGACTTGATGATTCTGTAAATCCCCAGCCTTTATCAACAACAAAAATGCTACAGTTATGAAAAAGCTTCCAAGCAAACATCAAATCCAAGAAAGTGAGTCCTGCAACTTTGTTCTTCTTTTCCAATATCATTCTAGATATTTGGGGCCCTTTGTTTCATATGAATTAGGCAGGAGTGTCCAACCTGCAACCCAGGATGGCTACAAAGACGGCCTGACACAAATTATAAATTTACTTAAAATCTCTTTTTTTTTTTTTGCTCATCAATTTTCATTAGTGTTTGTGTATTTAATGTGTGGCCCAGAGACACCAGAAGATTGGACACCCCTGATAGAGGACTGACTTTCCATTTTGCAAAAAGATCACTGGAATTTTGATTGGGATTGGATGGTTCTGTGAGTTGCTCTGGGAGTACTGCCTTTTAACAATATTAAGTCTTCCAATCCATAAATATGGAATATCCTTCCATCCAGTGGTTTAGGTATTCTTTAATTTCTTTCAGTAATGTTTTGTTCTCTTCACTGTACAAGTCTTTCATTTCCTGTGCTAAATTTATTCTTAGGTACTTCATTCTTTTGGATGCTATTACAAATGGAATTGTTTTCTTCATTTCCTTTATGCATCATTCATTACTGGTATATAAAAACATAATTGATTTTTATGTGTTGACTTTATAATCTGCAACATTGTAACATTGTTAAACTTATTTATTAGCTCTAGACGATTTAGATGTTTTTGACAGACTCCATCCAGGAAGCTGTTCCAGCTCAAAGGGACCAAAAAAAAGGTAACCCCCTGCACTGGTCCCGGAGGGAGCTGCCAGATAATTCAGAATACAGAAAGTATTTTTGCAGGGAGCAGGGGGTGGGGACAAAGTTCTTACTCCTCCCCCCTGCTCCCTCCCAATCTCTGCCATTATTCCTGTGGCTGCCGCTCAGCTAGAAAATAGGGGATGGCAGGCACATAAGCAAAAATGCCACAGCACTCTCTCACCAAAATTTAACTGCCTCTTTCTTCATTAAGTACTTACCTGGTTGCTATAAATATTTTCTTCTATTCCAGTGTTTCTACAAAGGCACCAATTCTTAGAGCTCTATACCATCGTTGCCTGTGAGCAGTGACTTTTCTTAACAAAGAGAATGTGGAAGTGACACTGTACAACTTCTAAGACTGTCATGAAAGGCACTGAGACTCCCTCCTCGTTTTCTCTCTTGACCATTCCCTCTGAGGGATGCCAGTGGCCACGCTGTGAAGACTCCCTCGTAGCCCTCTGGAGATCCCCACATGGCACAGAACTGAGGCAGCTTGCCAACAGCCGCCATGTGTGAGCGAGCGTGTTGGACCCCAGTCCCTGTCAAGCCTTAGGATGACTGACTGCAGGCCCAACCGCCATTTGGACTCCAACCTCATGGAGACCCTGAGCCACTCTTGAAATAATAATTGACAGATACCACAAAATAATAAATGCGTGTTTATTCTAAGCTACTAAGTTGGGGATATATGACATTTAAAACTGAGGTCCAAAATAAAAGAAGAACGTAATCACTCAATGAGTTCTTGGGAAAAAGCGTCTCAAGCCGAGGGAACAGCACATATAAAGGCCCTAAGTAAGGAAAGGTCTTTTGTATGTTAAAAGCATTAAAAGTTTGAAATAAGATCAACGTGGCTAGAGCCCACCTGAAGGGGAGCAAAGCAGTGAAAAAGATATCGTCAAGGTAGCAGAGAGTAACTAAAGTGACTGTATAGCGAGATCTTAAAAACTAGTAAAAACTGGTAAATTCTCAAACAGTCAACAGTTCCCTATCCATCAGAAATAGAAACCAGCCTGTAATTAAGGAAAGATAAGAGCAAACCAAACGTAACCAGCTGTCCACTGACAGCTGACTGAAGGCAGTCCACTGGCCCAGCATTCATAGCATGCATGGGCAAAGCAAAGGCAGATGAGTCACCAGCAACAGAGGGACAACAACTAGACTTTACTGGGAACATAACCTTATAAGCAACTACGTAACTCTGATAAAGCCAACGTTATTTGTTTTTAAAAGCACTAATAAATACTTGACTGAAAAGTGAGCATAAAATATTAATAAAGCAACATGAAGACTTAAAAGTGAATACCCTAGTTTTAATCGTGCTTCCTCATGAGTTTTGCTAATTGTAGAGAAATCAAAAACTACTTACCCAAATCAATCTACAGATTCAATACAATTCTTATTAAAATATCAATGACATATTACACAGATCTAAAACAAATTATTTCAAAAATATATATGAAACCAAAAAATACCCCAAGTAGCCTCAGCAATCCTGAGAAAAAGGAATAAAGTTGGAGGGAATCACAATACCTGATATCACACTACAAAACTACCGGAACCAAAACAGTCTGGTACTGGCGTAAGAACAGACACATAGACCAATGGAACAGAATAGGGAGCCCAGAAATAAACCCTTATCTCTATGGTCATTTAATATTTGACAAAGGGAACATTAGCATACAATGGAGTAAAAATAGCCTCTTCAATAAATAGTGTTGGGAGAACTGGACTGGTACATGCAAAAAAAGGAAACTAGACCACTGACTTACACCATACACCAGAATAAACTCTACATGGATAAAAGATTTAAGTATAAGCCATGATACCATAAAAGTGCTGGCAGAAAACCTAGGCAGTAAAATTTCAGATATCCCATGTAGCAATATTTTTGCCAATATTGCTCGGGCAAGGGAAATAAAGGAAAAAATAAACAAATGGGACCACATCAAATTAAAAAGTTTCTGTATGGCTAAAGATACCATCATCAAAATGACAAGGGAACTGATTGTATGAGAGAATATATTTGCCAATAATATATCAGGTAAGGGTTTACTCTCCAAAATATGTAAAGCATTCATACGACTCAAAACAAGGAAAACAAACAATCCAATTAAAAAATGGGCAAAAGACTTGAATAGATACTTCACCAAGGAGAATACACAAAGGGCCCACTGACATATGAAAAGATGCTCAACATCACTAGCCATCAGAGAGATGCAAATTAAAACCATAAGGAGATATCATCTCACACCTGACGGAATAGCCGTCATTACTAAGCCAAGAAACAACGAGTGCTGGGGAGGATGTAGAGAAAAGGGAACCCTAGTGTACTGCTGGTGGGAATGCAGACCGGTGCAGCCACTGTGCAAAACAGTATGGAATGTCTCAAAAAATCAAAAATGGAACTGCCTTATGACCTAGATTCCACTGCTAGGAATATATCCTAAGAATCCTGAAATACCAATTCAAAAGAACTTATGCACCCCAATGTTCATAGCAGCACAATTTACAATAGTCAAGTGTTGGAAACAGCCTGAGAGCCCATTAGGAGAAGAGTGGATTAAAAAACTGTGGTACTTTTACACAGTGGAATACTATGCAGCAGAAGGAAGAAATTCCGACCTTTTGTGACAGCATAGATGGAACTGGAAAGCCTTATGCTAAATAAAATAAGCCAGTCAGTGAAAGACAAACACCATGTGATCTCACTTATAACTGTGATCTAATAAACAAAATAAACCAACAAGCATAATGGAACCGGAGACATGGAAACATGGGACAGACTGGCATCTGTAAGAGGGGAGGGAGGAAAGGTAGAAATAAGGGGAAAGGATTAGTCAAAGAACATGTATGAATGACCCACAGACAGAGACAATGGAGTGGGGACTGACTGAGGGAGTGAGGGGTGGGCAAAGGGAAAAAACTGGGACAACTGTAATAGAATAAATAATAATTTTAAAAAGAAATCAAAAACTAACTTTATCATCAATAGGAACCCAGGGTGGGAACTATAAAACCCTTTGAGAGCAAGAACCAAAGTCTTTACACCATCCCATATCACTTATCTTTACATAATTAATATGCAATTGCAAACTTATGAAAAAAAACTTTATGAGGATGCTATTTAAAATTCTGAATGGTGACTTCATTGGTAAAAACTTAATGTCTAGAATATAAGCTTAAAGCATCTGTCTACCAGGCAGTTCACAGTCACTGCCAAATGAGTAAGTGATGTAGTGCAGCACCCACAGAAAACAACCGCAAATCAGTTTGGCAAAGAGCCACACTTGTCTTTGGCATGGGCCGCCACAAGTAATAAGGTTGAACAACTGGTGAAGAGAGTAAAAGAATTTCAAAAGAAATCTCAATTGGATAAACTAAATGTGAATTAGCCAAATGATACTATTTGTATACAAAACTGTAAGTAAAAAAACACTTCTATGGACAAATATTGATGATGTTATCAAAGACATTTTCAATCAGTAAAAAATAAAATAATCTGTTTTCAGATTTTATGACTATCTGAACACCAAGATATATCCATCTCTATATCTTTAACCAGAAAAAGATTTGAAACAAGAAGAAAACTTAGTGAAGAACAAAAGCATCAAGTACTGAAGCATCAGTATAAAGTAAATGGAATACTAGGTCATTAAATGTCCCTCCTGCTTTCTCTAGGAACTCATCCTCTCTGTGGTACTCCTAGACACTGTACAAACCTTACATTCTACTAATCACTAAATATTAAGACATCAGAAAAAACAGCAAACATTTAATGCAAACAAAATATATTTTGAGATTGAATGAATAAATATACCTCATTTGTACAATAAAACAGTAAGTGCTATTGATATATGTAAAGAAAAAAATCAAAATTATAGAAAAATGACTCAGAAAAAAATCAATGTTTTAAGGGTAATTACGCACCGAATTTTCTTCCTCCTCTTCCAATTCTCGCTGCTGTTCTTCATGTCTTTTTGCTTTGATCTCCATAGCTTCTGCAATCAGGTCTCTTAGAATGGATACAGGTTTTGCATTCTTGATAAAAGGATGCTAAAAAGTAAAATTCAATGGTATAATTTTGAAAGATTTCTTAAAATTGTATGTAAAAAATGTGAAGACATGTAAATATAAAGCAGGATCTTAGGCCTCAATGATTTGTTATTTTATCCAGAAGTGAGAATAGAGAACATTTCAGCTGCTTTACAAAAAAGAGTTTGCTTTTGGACTTGTTTTTAAAAACCGTTAAAACACAAACACAAAAATGCAATCCTGTTAACAAAAATACATTAATGAAAACTACCTTAAAGATATGTGTCCAAAGAAGTGTAGATGAGGTAAGAAAAATATACAATTAAAAAAAAAAGATTGGTGATTATATTACATATAAAAATAGTTATTTGGTACTGGTGACAGATTTTAACTAATCTTAACAAGCTGACAGCCAGAATCAGTAGTAAAAAGAAGGGCAAATATTATGTTACTTCTTTTACATATTTTCTATTTTATTAGGTCTTAAAAGTATAATCATTTCACTCCATTCCAATGGAGAAATAAAAAATGGCCAATAAAAATTTTCCAGAAAATAAATATTGCTTCATTTCTATAATGCCCATACATAAAACAATTTTTCACTTCCTTTTTTACTCTACCCTGATCTAGCTGAAATATATGAGTTTGTCGCAAATCTGGTAAACAGAATGGAAACCACCAGAACAGACCTGGGCTGCTGCTGATTTTTTAATTGAGGGAAGGGTGTGAGAGAAGTAGAGGGTAAGATTAAAAGTATGATTTGGGGTACATAACCTTATTTTGAGGCAGCAATACAGCTTCAAGATGCAATTTTCATAATTAAATGTCAGTAGACAGACTCAGGTAAAAGGTGAGTTACTTTAATAAAGAACACAAAAATATTCTTAAACACAAAAAAGTTTTAGTGATGAAGAAGAAATTCCAGACATTTGGAAAAAGCTTTAAAACGATAAACATATACCAGTTAGGAAAAGAATGAGTGAGAATGTTACCAGATTACAGAAATAATAGGATCAACAACAAAGAAACAATAATAAATTCTTTTGTAACAGTTACAGATTCAGCACCAGATAAACTATGTCCTATTAACACAGCTGTGGTGGAGACTCCTAGTTCCGCCAGAAGAGAACTGTGGTTGGATGTACAGCAGCCCAGCTAGATTCCACCTTTCTTAGTCTCCTTTTCAGCTGGTTGTGACTAGGAGACTAAGTTCTGTCAATAAAATGGAAAGAACAGAATAGAATAAAATGAGGGTGTCTTGTGTTATGTTCTGTTTTCTGATCTGGGCCTTAAAACATTAAATGTTGCCCTGGCTGGTGTGGCTCAGTGGCTTGAGCACTAGCCTGTGAACCAAAGGGTTGCTGGTTCCATTTTCGGTCAGGGCAGATACCTGGGCGTGGGCCAGGTCCCCGGTTGGGGGTGTGTGAAAGGCAATAGATCAATGTTTCTCTCACACATCAATATTTCTCTCTTTATTCTTCCCTTCTCCTCCCTCTAAATAAATAAATGAAATCTTAAAAATAAAACAAAAACACTGGATGTGCATTCTTCCATGATTTCTACTCTTTCTACTAAGCTGGAAAACAGAAAAAGATAGTGCCCTAGAGAATGGTGGAAAAACAAGGAAGAAACTCCAGTCCTACACTGAGAATTTTTGAGAAACATTGGTGGAAAGCCACCTCCCCGCCTCCAAAAAAAAAAAAAAAAAAAATTGAAAACATGTTCTTTGCCCTTAAGGAACTTATCTAGAATAAAGAATAAAACACAAACAGATACAAAAAATTACAATGTGGCATATAAATTACATTTATGATGGTTTAGCAGAGCCTATATGATTAACAGATGTAAAAGTAGAAGGACGGGTGAGGTAATCTCAGGTGTCTCACATAGGATAGCCCATTTTAGGGGGCAGTTAAAGTATGAACAGCATGAACAAACACACCGTGATGGGGAATGTGTGTCAGAATCCAGCAGAAAGACCTGCCATGCCAAGACAGAAACACTACTTAGAGAAATCGTATTCTGTGAGTTTAGAGTTTAGAGATGAGTACAAGCAACAGGGGCAGGAAGGATACATGCGTAGGATGACATGCCTGAATTTTGTCTGGGAGCCACTTTAATTACATAAACAAGAGAATAATATAAGGCAATGAATGCCTCTGATAGCATAATCTTGCAGTAGAATGTAGAAAGAAATGAAATAAGAGTGAGGAGGAACAGTAATAATAAAGGTATGAAATATTAAGAACCTGGATTTTAACAAAACAGGTGCCACAATCGAGAAAAGTGAATCCGATGAAAAGTACTCTTCCGAAGATTAAGAGAAGTAGAAGACCAACATTGCAAAAACTAGGAACCCATAGAATCATATCTCTTTTAAAGAGCATAGAAATCTCAAGTTGTATTATACTTTATCTTTTTAGGAAAAACTATGAGCCAATCCTCCAAGCCACAGTTTTACCTGTAAGAAATGCCCGAATACATACATGGTTCATCCAGTCTACTGCAAACTTACTTTCGTGCAATTAATTGTGAACTGACTACCCAGTGTTTGCTATCATTAATCTACAGAACTTAAAGTACTCAGTCTCAAAATCCCAATGTCTGATTTCATTTGTAGTTGTGCTTTTTTCTCTGCATAACCATGACAGAACAGATGTTATCTGACCAAGAAAGAGGAACTGGCTAACAAAGTTAAAAGGCTCCTTGAAGAACAAGGCCACATTATTTTAGCATTCTTGGTAGTCAAGAAAGAAGTACTATCAGACATACTGGCAGATTCTTAAAGAATAGTTTAGAGTCATTTTTAAAATAGCAAGTGATAAAATTAAAAAATGCAAAGCAGCATAATAAAACAAAAACAGAGAAAACAAGTTGGCAAAAAAAATTGTGATTAAAATGTTATGAGCATATGCAAATGTAAATAAATGGGTTGAATTTACATTTATTACATAATATTTTAGTTCTTAAAAGACACTTAGTTCATGAGATAAATTCAACTACATGCTTTCTACATGGGATATACTTAAATAAATCCAACTCATGTTTCCCCAAGAGGCATACTGAAAAGAACCTGGGTTAAAAGTCAAAGACAAGCAATGAAATCTTCGTCAAACATAAAAAGATACCAAGAATAACACAATTTAAAAAGTAGGACTGAAGGCAAAGAAAAGTAAATGAAGAATGTTATTTAATATTAATAAGGGATATAATATAAAGATCTAGTTGTAAACTAGGTATATTAGTATAGCATTATGAGATGTAAGAGAAACTACAGAGACATAAGAAGTTGATCTAATAAAACATAAAAAATATTAATATTCCTCTTCTACTCACTGAGAAATAAAATAGCTAAAAATAAAGAGAAAAATCTAAATAATATAATCAGATTGAATTAACAAAAAAATCAGTAAACAAAAGATATATCTTTTTGTTTAATGCCTATCAAAGCACATGGCACCAGCATAGGAATAGAAAGAATAATAAACAATATAACACCCAGACACAGAATATAATACACAAAATAAACTGGCATAGTATAAAATAGCATTTCCAATCATTGATAAAAAAATTACTTAAATAAAAACTGGTGTTGAGATAATATAGGGGGAAAATTAAACTAGATCTTTACCACAGAAATACCAAAATATATTCCAGATAGATTAAAAAATTAAAGTTTAAAAGTAAATAGGAGAATGTTTATATTTAACCCAATGCCATAAAAACAAAAGAAACAAGACAGTATAAATACATACAACTTAAGTATGTATGAACGACAATAAAAAAACGAATACACTAAAATCTACATCTGTAACCTTTATGTCAGACAGAGGGTGATTAAATGAAGAGTTTTTTACAAGAATATCAGTAAGAAAAAGACTAACACACCAAATTCTTAAAGGCAATGAATTTTTACTATTTCTAAATGAATCTATAGTAAAATATAAACTAAAATAGGGTGAGCATTCTGAAATCACCTGAATAAAAAGATAAATAAAAAATATCCCAAATCAACTTACCACACTCTTGATTATGTATTTAAAAAATTAAGGTCACTTGATAATTTATTCTTTTAAAATCTGAAACAGTTCCCCTTAAATTTTGTTCATGTACTAATTTATCAATGTCTAAATTGATAGAGTTCAAATTAATGATTTATTCAAAAAAGCTTCAGACAAAACAAGAATTTGAAATAATCTAAAGAAGAGACTTAACGCTTCCCAGCAGACTGAGTTGTCACACTTTTCCCTATACTTCTCCATTGAAGTGCAGCTGAAGCCCTGAACATTATATATAAAACAAACATAGGACGATTCTGAAAAACAGAAAGAAGGCAGCAAACCGGTTAGGGACTGGGGGACCTGAGGAAGGATATCACTGAGTTCCGTGGGTGTTCTTTTTATCTCACTTGTCCCAGACTGGGTACCTTAGAAGCCAGCAACCCCAAAACACCAAGGGACACAAACTAAAACCGCCCCCACAAAAGCCTGCTCTCTTGATCAAAAAGATCAGGAAAGGGACAGCTAGTGACACAAAACTTCTAGACAAGAATCATCCTACCATGCCAGCCTAACACCATAGAGAACATGTTGGCCCCAACCCTGCCAGCAATGGCTGAGTGGGGAATCTGTACTGCCACCCTCTGGAAGGTACTCAATCCTTCCACCCAGACGGTGCCAGAGAAGACCAAGGGTTGAGCTAGGACATTCACCTCCACCAGCAGTATAAAAGGTCCCCTCCCTCCTCCCACAGGGAGTGTTGGCAGAGACTATGTGGGAGCCTGAGCTTATACCCCTACCAGACAGTAATAAAGAAACCCCACCCCCTCCCAGCTAGAGCAGAATGAGAGAAGACCTGGTAGAGTCAGAACTTTCATCATCACTCACTATAACAGGGCCCGGCAGTGCCACTGAAGGCGTCTTCAGAGCCTGAGCTCTCACCCCTGTCCAGCTGTAATAAGAAACCCCTCACTACCATACACGTCTAAGGAGACCAAGCTGGGGACCTGGACTTCTGCTAGCTGGCAGAAACTAGGTGGTGCCCCTTCCCCCCACTGAAATATTGTCAGAGGATGCCTGTTATAACAGTATATTTAAATTAGATCCAGAGTCTCATAACATCATACTGAAAATATCTAGGGTTCAAATGAAAATCACTCACCGTATCAAGAAGCAGGAAAATCTCAAGTGGGGGAGATAATAAATAGGCACCAACATCAAGATAACACAGATGACAGAATTATCTGATAAAGATTTTAAAGCAGCCATCATAAAAATGTTTCAATAAGCAATTACAAGCATGCTTGTAAACAAATAAAAGTCAGACCATCTGAACAAAGAAAGAGAATAGAAAAATAAGCAAATGAAAATTTTAGAACTAAAAAATTACCAAAATTAAAAATATGATCAATGGGCTTAAGGGCAGAATGAGGGCGGAGGAAAGAATTGGTGAACTGGAACACAGAGCAGCAAAAAGTCCTCAACATACACAAGAGAGAAACCAGACTGGAACAAAAGTGAATAGAACCTCCGAGACCTGAAGGTGCTCTAAACTAAAGACGACTAAAGAGACAGCCTTAGTTGTTTTGTTTTAGACAACCAAAATAAGGGATCTAACATTTGCATCAACAAAGTCATAGAAAGAGAAGAGAAAGAGAGTAGGGCTACAAAAAGTGTCTGAAAAAATAATGGCTGAAGATGTCCCCTGAATTGGCAAGAGAGATAAACCTACCGATTCAAGAAGCTGAACAAATCCCAAGGAGAATAAATCTAAAGAAATCCATATTTCTGGGTTTCAGAAATATCATAAGACACATCATAATAAATTTCTGACAATTAAGACAAAGAAAAGAACCTTGAAAAGAACAAGGGGTAAAACAATTCAGATGACAACAGATTTCTCTTAAGAAACCATGGATGTGAGGAGGAAGTGCCACATTTAAGAGCTGAAAGAAAAGAACTACCAGCTAAGAATTCTATAGCCAGTGAGAATGTCCTTCAGGGATAAAGAGGAATAAAGACATTCTCAGATGAAGGAAAATTAAGAGAATCTGTTACACGGACCTATCCTAAAAGAATGTAAGGAAATCCTCCAAACAGAAGGGAAGTAATAAAAGAAGGAACTTAGGAACATTAGAAGAAAGAGACAAAGAGCAAAACAGGGTAAGTACAATAGCTTTCCCTTAGTTTCTTCAGTTTTCTCAAATGTTTAAAGGTTAAAGCAAATACTATCACAGTATTTGATATGGATATCAGTGTATGAAAAGAAAGGATTCAAGATAATTATATGATAAGTGAGAGGGATGACGAGTTAGACAAAGCCTCCATTCCTCATCTGAACTGGTAAAATGAAGATTAAGCCACACACCATGGGAGCTCCCAGAGCAACCCATGACACCACCTGTTCGAGCCACACATGGGGTCAACCCAAAGAATAGCAGAGATCAGTCAAACGAACATTCCTACAGGAGACCAGCCCAGGCAGAGCTGACTTTCAGGTTCTAAACTGTCACAGGCAGTATAAGGATCCCCTTCAGATCGGGAACTCTGCTGCTACTTGGCTAAACTTGAACCTGATCCTTTAAATATCTCTGGGGTTTCAATTTTCTCATCTTTTAAAAACTACTAAAAATTCAACTGAACAATCTCAGAGGATCTTTTCAATCTGATTGTTTCAAATTTACACGATTATCTATCTTGTGCCATAGAAAATAAACCACTATAAAAAACAACTTAGCATTTACTATGGTCTACCAATCAATATGGTATAATCTGTACATGTAGGCTACAAACATGTGTCCCCTAAAACTCAGAAGTAAGACTGTCCACTGAGAGTTACACTATAATTTAACTCATGACATATAAGATGCATCAAAACTCCTTTAAGAGACAGACTGGCTTCGAGGAGTCCAGCAAAGTAAGGCTGTAATGAGTCTCATAAGACTCTAATGAGAGTTAAGATAACTATTCTACCTAAAAAGTCTTTTTAAGTCAGAAATTTATTGTGCTAAATTTTGAATTCAATTCACAAAGTACTATAAGCAATGAATACCAGGAGTGCAAAAGTAGTCCCCTCCTAAAAGGCACAGCCCACTAACCTTGAGTCAGTTACAATCCAGGACAATGACAGAGAACTAAGTTATTTTGTCTAACGTGGTGAATGACATGCCCAGGTGCTTACGGGAACACACAGGGACAACCAGCACAAACGGGGATGAAGGGAAGGCTTTCTGAAGGAGCGCCATGTCTGGGTTAGAAGCAAAGACAATGAGTAAGGAGGAGCCTGTTGGTGAAGGGGAGTCTTCAAACTGGTGAACATGGTGGAGGGGGGACAGCATGAGAAAAGGTACAGAGGATTGAAAAAGCATGGTCTGTATAAGAAACTACAAATCTATTATTTCTGCATTTATACAGACAAAAATGGGAGGTAGCAAGAGGCCAATTATGAAGATAGAAAAGAACATGACATTTTAACAGAGGGCCTTGAATAATCGACAATAGTACAATTTTTTTAAAAGCAAGACAGTAAATAATGGCTCATAAACACTATACATAAGTAACATACAAAATGGGAAGCATTGTTTACCCTTTATATCATAAAGAAGGATGCTTGGGTCAAACCTAACTCAAAGCCAGAGAATAAAAGAGCTTATTAAATGTCTATACAGGTCACCTTCTGGGCAGGAAGCAGAGTAGAAAAAGGATGAAGATTGGGATTAGGGGTAAACGGAATAAACCTGAACAATGATCTAAGCACTGTGTGATCTTCAGTGTCATGTACCTTCATGGGCTTCGTCATCCTCACCCACAAACTTAGGGGGTTATACTAGAATACTTCTTAAATGCTTTTCAATCCTAAAAACTCTAAATTAAAAACAGCAGAATTTCTTTTCTTAGAAAGATTAGAAAAGATTATGGAAGAAAGACTAGAAAGAAACACTGGTTAAAGTATCCAAAAATCAGTTATCAGATATGTTTGGATTTATTTCCACCATCATATTTATGCAATTTGTCTCACTTTTTTTCCCCTCTTCTTTCCTTTCTTGCCTTCTTTTGGGTTGAATAATTTGGATATTCAATACAATAACAATACCAATAGGCCTTTGATTTTTGTGTTCAAAATTCCTTTGACATGATGACAATATTTCAAAATAAATGTTTCAATGAATTCTGGAAGACAGCATTTGCATATAACAAGAAACTCAAAAGCCTATTTGAGTTTCAGCAAAAATAAGTTCAATTCCACTGCTGCTTCTCAGCCAGTTAGTTACCTTCTCTGAAGGCCAGTTTCTTGCTTATTTTTGCACAGCTACTCCACGGTAAGCACTGACACATGTGTGTACGCACATACATATGTACAGGTGTGTGTGTTTTGTCAATCACTCCTCTTCATGGACTTTAATTTGTTTCCAACTTGTTGACAGTTATTTATGTTGTTTCCAATCTTTTGCCATTAAAATGTACTATGAGTATTTTTATACATATTTTATTTCACACATGGTTAAATTTTTCTGTAGAGTAAGTTTCTACAAGTGTAACCACTGGGTGAAAGAATATTTGACAATTTATTTTGGACAGATATTGTTAAACTGCTTTCCGTGGAGAGTGAGTACTAAGTTGTATTTTCATAGCAATAAACATTATACTTAAAGAACCTGTTTCTTATACCCCTCAACAAATACTTTTGTTTAAATAGTACTTTGGAAAATGATCACTTTTTCTAAGCACCATGTTTTGAATCATTTTGTCATTTAATAAAAAGAATTCTTTTCCAAATACCAAGTTCTGTTAATGTGAGACACGTTTATTATTAGCTCAAAGGTCTGAGTCAATTCTGTTGGAAAAATGAAGACTTGCAAATACTTACTGATGTATTAAATTATTTCAATTTGCATTAAATTTTAAGCAGATTAAAAAACTTCCTGACACTCTAGATACAAAGTCTACTTGTAGCAGGGATACTAAAAATCTTCATTTTGGTAATCTTGTAACCAATATTTACAATATATAATCTTTTCAAAGAACTCATGAATCTATTTACATACACATCTTGTAGTAGAGCAGAAAACCAAATAAGAAATGCTGAGTCAAAGAATAATACATCCGGAAAAAAACATGAGAAACAGTAACAATAGAGAGTAGAGTTCATTTCTGAAATGAGAATGCTCTGGAGTTTTGTTTTAAAACAACTTTAGGGGGAAAGAGTTGACAACAACCAAAAAAAAAAGAAGAAACAAAAACAAAACAAAACACCAAAACAAAAAAGGGGAAAGAGAATGCTGAACTTGGAGAAGGAAGCACATGAGATACAGCAGAAGAATGGAGGGGTGGGTGTGAGTGAGGATGGATGTCTACATACCAGCCCGTATTTCCTGGGAGGTTCATGCCTTTAGGAATCAGTTAAGGAAACTCACAGTAACCCTAGTTAATGTCAGAAAGCTAGAAGATATAAGGAAAATATTCTTCCCTTAGAGGCACAAGCACTGACCTGTAAAAGTTGTGTTGCAGTAGCTCTCTGCTCAGGATTCTTCACTAGGCACTTTTTAACAAAATCGGTGAAATCATCAGACCAGAGTTCTGGCTTCCTGAATGTTGGTGGTGGATTTGTGGGAATCATAAAAATAGCCTAATAAAAGTGAAATATCCAAAAGACAGAGTAAGAATCACAATAGCACACCAAATAAACAAATCTCTTTATCTATCTTTCTATCAGACTCTAAATCTGAAAAACAAATTTAAGCGGTTCTAGGATTTCCAGTAAGATCGAATTCAGGAAGCAAGTCCATCTGCTACTAATGTAATCATTTCCCATTAAATTTCCTCTATTTGAATTGTAGCTCATTGAGCACATCATTCTTTATTTTATCTATTATTTTTAATCAGTCTCCAAAGACGATTGCATTTCTAGCCCTTTTACCAAACTAAGGACATTCTCTAGTTAAACAGATATATCCCCCCTCCAATCCTGCCACTGCATGCCAGATGTAGTTCCTATTTCAGTTGTATAGAAGGACTGCTGCTCAAATGGCTAGCAGCAGTCCAATCTGCTTCTGCAATCCAGATATTTACATGTCAATAAAATTACTGCTGTTTTATTCGAAATAATATTTGACAGAGCCAAAATAGTTTTTTCTCTTTCTGAATACGAGTCAGGGTTCCAAATAAAAAGTTTTAAAGCTAATACACCACTTTGATTTATTACTAATGATTTCACTTAGTATTACTAATTTAGTACTAATGATATTACATCCAGAAAGTTCACAATTCAAAAGCTCTAAAACGTTTCCATCATCCCTGTCCTCCTAGCTATCGAGTCACCCTTTTTTCAACCATGAGAATTAATCCCTAATGTTCTTAGCAAATAACTGTATGTAACAAATTAACTTTTCTCATGGGTATCTACAATAGTCCCTGATAAAATACCATCACTAAAACATCATTCTCTTTGAAAAGTTATGAAAGACAATGAATACAATAAATTTAAACCAAATGTATCAAACACTCAATAAATAGTAGCTATTATCATTCTCATTTCCACATAGTATTACAAAAAAGACAAGAGGCAGACATAGCAATGACAAAAATTTTACAAAGTAAAATGAATGCAGCCATATTATAATTAACTGTAGTTTAATAGGTAAGTTTATATAATTACACAATTGAAACAAGATGTGAGATGAGGAAAAATGGCTTTTTGGCAATGTTAATATGTGCACATGCGGCCTACAGCTATGGGGCTCGCAAAGATATATTCGGGGCGGAAACACATAAAAACTCCCTTTCTAAACCAGAGAATCTCTGACTTTCCAAGAGAGGTGTCTGTGTACTCTACTCATTTTTTCCACCTGGCTTTTAGTAATCTCTCTTCACGTGCAAGCAAATTTCATGTACATGAACTTATGTCCATCCCTTCTCCTTAATGCATAAAGAAAATTAAAATGGTAATACAACAACCTATAATAATACTTAGAAACAAAATTTTGACCAATGAAAGTAACTAACCATAATTATGTTTAAACCTTCTGTTCATATATGGAGAAAACATCAAATATTATATATTTGTAGACAAAATATAATATTTTGGGAGATACCAATTTTTATGTATTCCTTTGATATAATAAAATTATTCTACTGTCCATTGGATTTGTATTAATTGTTCAAAAGTAATTTATAAGTTCTTAAAATCAGAGAATTTGCACAGTAAAGATATAGCACAGATCATTTGGCTCAACCTCGTCATTTAACAGAAAAGAAATCAAAGCCCAGAGGGGTTAAGTGACTTAAAAACTGTATTTCGGTGGGGGTTGTGGGGGGGTGGGGGGAATGTTGGGGAAAAAATAGAGACAACTACACTTGAACAATAAAAAAAATTTTTAAATAAATAAAAATAAATAAATAAAATTTTAAAATAAAAGCTTTCAGTATTCTCTAAATAAAAAACTGACAAGGAAATAATATGACATTAAAAAAAAAACCACCAGTATTTCAGACCTACAAAAGAGCCTTCATTTAAAAAATTAGCAAAGCTTTCTAAAGCATCTATTGATACTATGTTTCAAGAAGCAAGAAGGTGAAGTACAAAGCAGGTTACTAAATATAAACAAACAGCCACTAAGAGGATAAAGAAATGATAAATGAAGATTCTGTTTTCAATTTACAGGTCCTCCCTTATTTCCAAGTGGGGAAGAAAGCATAAGCAAGATTTATGCCTTAAAACAGTGAGAAGAAACATCTTAAAACTTACTACCCTCACAACTGTGACAGTCAATATAGTTGAAGACTATTCAATCAGTATGAGTAAGAAAAAGACTACTCAGTAGAGAAAACATAGTCTTTTCAATAAGTGGTGCTAGGTACTATGTTAGGAATTCAAAGATGCAGCAGGAAATACAGTCACTGCCTAACCTAGTCTGGTAATCCAAGAACAGCAGTAAAACAATTAAAGAATAGTACAATAGTAGAAGAAATGATAGTAGGCATAAAGAGGAGAGGTCACTTCCCTTAAGAAACAGCACGAGGAAGAGCGAGCCCACAGAACAGGGCTGCTGGGAGGAGCACAGAGCAAGCTGATCGCCCTGTGAGGGACTGGGGAGTGGTAACTCTGAGGGGAGCAGAAGACACACAGTTTGGTCAGCAAGAGAGTACACAGCTGAAAGGGTTTTGTTTTTTTTCCTAGTATGTGTGTATGTATATATATGTTTGTTTTTGTTTTTGGTTGTGTGTGTGTGGGGGGGGTTCTGTTAATCAGAGTTTGTCTACACCCAAGAGGTAGATTAAAAAAACAAATAAACAAACAAATGCCTAGACATCCTCTAAATATGGAACAGAGAAGTTGGTCTAGTGTAGATGTCCCACGATGATTAATAAAGAATTCAACTAAGACAGTATCTACAGGAACGAAATGGAAGCAGGGGTGTGAGATACTACAAAGGAAGAACCAAGAGTACATCCTAACAACCTTGTTTGTGTGAGAGAGGTGGAAAAAGAAGAACAAAGACTACTGCAGAATTCAAGAAATAAAAAAGACACCCTCACTGCAAACAGCTCTGGGGTATTCTAACAAAGCAGAGAAGATTCGATATTCAAGTCTTCTGATTCTAGGGTAAGAGCTAATCTGTTTAATTCTGTATGCATCTTCTTTCAAAAAGGGAAACTCCTTTAATGGAAAAGAACATTCGTACACACTTATTACATCTAAGATAGTCCTTCAAAAGCAGTGAAGCCAGTCTTATGACACAATAAGCATCTATCAAATGACAAGTATATATCAAGTATTTCCTGTGTGTCCAGAAGTATGTTCTAATAAAGAAGTGGCAAACTCACAGGCCACAGGGCAAATGGTGTCAGTGGATATATTTTGTTTGGGTACCATCAAGCTAATATTCCCACAAGGTAAGAATCTGCTGGAATCAGACTGATTGTACCCAGGATGTAGGTTCTCCCTGATGGCCCCCTTAAGTATCTAACTATGTAAGTCCTACTACTACAGGCTTTAAAATAAGATACTTCAGGTCAACTTGTGGGGGCGGTGACTAACACATATGGAACACATAGCAAACCATGGAGTGCTAGAAAATAAAACTCTTCTGTAAATAACCTAATTAACTTCATACATCTCCACAGTTGAAGCAGAACCTAATCTGGCTTTAAGAATGGGGAAAAAGGGGTTAATGTTGGCTGCTTGAAAAGGCATACAATACCACCTGCCACGTCAAATTAAAGAATAAAAACAAATTTGAACTCTCATCTTTGCAAAACAGTTCAAAGCACCTACACAAGTCGCTATATAGACTGACCTCAAACTGCAGTAAATGATACTAGATTGTCTAGATAAATGTTGTTCGTCTGCACTTCTGTTACAAATTGATGGATAACAACTCAGTGATTTATGTCCTTGAAGCTAATGCTCTCCTTTGAACTTTGAGACAATGAGTTGCAGCCTTATCTTCAGATAATCTCAACATATAAGGCTCACCTCAGCAGTAGCTATTACAAACCCAAGGATAAAAAGCTTAACTCCAACTCTTATTTACCCAGTACTATCATAAAATGATCCTAAAATGCTCACATCTTATTCTCAAACAAGCACTAAACTGCATCCAGCTACAAAATGCAGACTTTAAAGTCTCCACGAAAACCGCTATACCTTTTATTTCCATTTCTTTATGTTAGGTCATCAATAACAAACTGACAGATTTTGTCACAGACTTGACTTTGTTCAACTAGTTTAACCTAATCACGAATCAGAGGAGATCCTCTGAAGAACCTCCAGGTTTTTGTATGAGCTGATTAGGTAACAGGCCTCTGCTGTAGAAAGTTTTGGCAATCAGTGGTTAGCCTTGGACCAACAATTCACTCCCGTCCTTGCCACCAACCAAATGGCATGAACACACATAACAGTCATATAATTTATCTTATCTCTAACACCATTTTGATTGAAGAATGTTAGTACAATAAACGATACGATTATCCTTGCGTTTGTTTTTACACAATGTGTTGCTTAACTACATATTGAACCTCTGATTAAGTTTTAAAAAGCACTTCCCTGATCACAAATAGTCTTAAGAAGCCAAGACTATAGAAGTGCCTCAAAACAAGGAATTACCTTCATGCCTGGAATTTCATGCCTTAGAATCCAGGAGCACCCAGAAGATGTGGAAAGAGCTGAACGCTGGGAAACTACAATGCCTGAACTTTACAACCTCAGTAGAGTGAGACAACATGTATGTCTGAAGCTAAGGTAGCTGGACTTGTCAATGTTCAGAAGCAGTGAATACACCGGAATAACAAAGGAATCTATGCCACTGTTCAAGAACCTCAGGTATACAAGCAAAAGGTTATCTGCCTAACAAATAAATGAGATAAAAGACGAGAAAGCACTTTAAAAAACTGCAAAGAACTAAGCAAATGTAGCTATTTCCTGATAGTAAAGCTTGCTACCTATTACATCTGCTAAGTAAAATAAAAATACATAATTTCTGAAAAGAATGCATCGTAATACTATTATAAACGACTGCCACACATACCAGCAAACAGTACAACGGAATAAATCAACCCTGGACCCAGGTCAGAATAACAGGCTGAAGCTCCACATTGCGCTATAAATGACTGTGCAGCCTCAGTTTTTCCACATAAGTGAAGAAGTTGGACTTGATATTTTTCAGGTTCCTTTTTGGGTCTAAAAGACTGGCACTGTAACTTCCTAGCAATCTTGGCGTTAAATACTAGCTGGGCAAGTACTATACTGTTAATGAGAAAGAAGATGGACCTGGATATCAAAAGGCCTACCAGTCGCTTCTCGGCCTTTTGGCTAAGATCAAGTGTAAAAGGCCTGCTAGATGTCAATATAAGAATACAAATGTAAATTTATAACACCACTCCCTCAAAAGCAAATCTGAAATAGAGCTTTTGAAGAGAATACTAAAATCTAGAGTGAACCCTCCTCTTAGACTGCAGTCTCCACGTATCAGCACAGGGTTAAAGTATTGCAAGCATGACCTCACAGTTCACTCCAGCTCCAGTTACAGGACCTTCAGTAATCATTAATCTGGCCAATAAAGGCCAATGTGCCCGCCTGTGAACCAAACTAAGGGATGGGGTGCAGCTGGTGCCCTGGCAGAACTAAGTGAAGAAGAGATTCGGCTCTGAAGGTTTGAGCCGGCTCTGAATGACGCTGGGTACAATATAATAATGTCACCACTATGAGCAGCAATCTAACCTATTTTAATTCTATGCCCTCTTTACACATTTGAAACATGGGAATAATAATAGTACCTACCTCACAGGGCTGTTCAGAACTTTATATAGGTTAATATACATGTAAAATACTTAGTGAAAATTAGAAAATAAAATAACAGTACAGAACATTTACTTTCCATAAAAAATGACACATTGGAATTACTTGGGAGACATAAAAAATACTGTGCCTGGCCCTGCCCAGGTGGCTCGGTTGGTTGGAGCGTCATCCCATACACCAAAAGGCTGTGGGTTCAATCCCCAGTCAGGGCACATACCTAGGTTGTAAGTGAGTTAGATCGCCAGTCATGGTGTGAATGGGAGGCAACCTATCGATGCTTCTCTCTCACATTTGTGTGTCTGTCTCTCTCTCTCACATTCCACTATCTCTCTCTCCCTCCACCCCCTCCCTTCCAATCTCTCTAAAATCAATAAACATATCCTCAGGCAAGGATCAAAAAAATTATTATAAAAGTTAGTGTATATTCAGCTTCTAAAAATTGTATTTAATTGAACAAAGGCTTCATTTGAAAGCACTGCTTAAGTTGATGCCTATCCCAGTCTGCCCCTATAGCCACCGGTCACACACGCACAATTCAAACCCCAGTACTTTTGAGTGCATCCAGTTAAATCAACCGTCTATCAAAACCGAAATCTAATGTCCCTTTAAGACAATTCAAAAATATTCATGAAAACAGGAAGAAATCAAAAGTGAACATGAGCCAACACTTAAAGTACTTTATCATTCCACTCTCAGATGCCCCCAATTAGAATTCCTATGTGTGAGCAGTTCAACTACCTTTTCTGAGCACATAAAATGTATCCATGCCCATAAAAGAATTTCTTCAGAAAGCTTAGACTCTAATGGGATAGGACAACGCATATCAGATCATTTCAATAAAACAGTGTAAATGCTAAAATAAAAATGAACAATGGGCATTATGGCTCAGCTCAAAATGATGTTGAAAGAAAAATTAGACTTTAATTTAGTCCTGAAGAATGACTGAGTTGAGGAGGCATAGAAAATAGAGTAGCATGCCCAAAGGTGGGAGGTCTGAAATACCATGGGTACTAGGAAGGAAACTGACTTGTTTCCAGTATGGGGTGGGGAAATTAAAAGGTAAGACCGGAGCATCTTACTGGCCCTTAAAGAAAGGAACCACTCAAAGTTAATCAAGTCATCTCAAAAGAAGTTTAAATCCTGCAGAACTTAACCAGCCACGGAGATTACGATTCAATTGATCTGAGTGAGGACCAGGCACAGTATTTTTTTTAATCCTTACCCAAGGATATGTTTATTGATTTCAGAGAGTGAGCGAGGGAGGGAGAGAGAGAGAAAGAGAGAGAGAGAGAGAAATATGCACCTTGACTGGGGATCAAACCCACAACCTAGGTATGTGTCCTGACCAGGAATCAAACCCACAACCTTTCAGTGTACGGGGTGACACTCCAATCAACTGAGCCACCTGGTCAGGGCCAAGCACAGTATTTTTTATGTCTCCCAAGTAATTCTATTGTGCAGCTGACACTGGGAACCACTGTTCTAGATCATATAAGGCAAATATTACCACTCCATATACTCAACTTCAGCATCTTCCATATTTTAACTTGTACTCTGACTAGTTATAAACTCCCTCTAAATGCCCTAGACAACATGGAAACTCCCTGAACATACAGGCAGTGTCTATCAAGTTTGTACCCCTCAGAGCATTAAGCATAGTTACTTGTACAACAGTAAAATCTAAATTTCTATTGAGAGTGTTGTCATAAATTCTTCCAGTTAAATATGGTGACATGTACATATTGTTTAACCTCAATTCCACTCCAAAAAGCCTACTAAGGACAGTAAGATTTTTTTTAAAGGCTTAAACTCCAAAGAGAGAGAAATAGTGGCATACATGGGACAGTAATAAAATTTTGGAAACAGGAAAGTAGAGGGATGAGTCATAACTGGCTCAAAAGATCTGAGAAATCAATGAAAAGCAATCAATTTCCACCAGGGGAGGGAGGGAGGGAGGGAGGGAGGGAAGGAAAGAAACCGGAAGCACCAGAGGCATTAAAGACAAGGGACATCTATGGCAACGAGCACACCTGGCATGCAGCTCTTAGTTTGTGAACATGGCAATTTGGCATAAAAATCACCCTGCCTAGAGTGACAAAATAATGTCACAATTTACCACCAAAGTGCAAAGACGGGGTTATCACAAAATCTATATGATAGTTAATCAAATAATCAAAATGCAGAAAATGTAAAAGGGTAACACCAACTATAAACATGTCACTCAATCCTCAGTCTTACCTAATCGCGATCACAAAACTAAGGCAGATGCTTACACAAAGGCCTAGGAACCCAAACTGATTCTAAGAACTAGGTTAAAGCCAAACAGGCAACGGTCACAACAGGGCTCACATGGCTGAATTAGGATGAAACAATCAGCTAGTCCCAAGGCAAGGAGAGTGTCACACAGTGTATGAGGCTCTGGGCTGAGAACAACGCCTAGTACAAACCAACTTAACAACAACAACAAAAATATTACCTAATAAAATCAATGTAAATCACAGTTACAAAAAACTAAAATTAATTATCAACAAAGGATATGTGAAGAACAAAAAAGGTACTACTGAAAATGTAGAAAGTTCATAATCAGAAAGAAATAATGCATCTCAGGAATTCAGTTTGACAATTTAGGAATTAAATGGAATTAAATTTCAGGAAAAATAAAATCTGTCCCTCAGCCTTGCCTAGAGAAAAGAATGCTTTCATCTATTGCCTGGGTCAAACATGAGAGCCAAATAAATCAATAAATAACTCATCAGAGCCTACCAAAAATTATCAGTTTCTGGCTCCATATTCTTTAAGAAAATGAAATTTACAAGCAACTACCAATTCCAAATACTTAGCCAATGGTTCTCAACACTGGCTACATATTAGGTCATAATCACATAGGGACCTTGTAAAATTACTAATCCCCTGGACCTAGCCCAAAGAATCTGATCTGGAGGCAACCTAGGTATATTTTTTAAAACTCTCTAGATGAGTCTCAGATGTGGCCAGGGTCAAAAATCACTATATGAGGCAAGGGATACGGACTTAACGGTATTCACTTCCAAAGCCCCATAACCTCGGGGCTAGTGTGCAAATATACTATTTTTAGAGACTGAGAGTTCACAAATAGAGGAAGGAGGAAACTATGAACACTAATTCAATAGCCAGCTCTCGGCAACCACCACCAAACTATTTCCCTTGCTATACATATACAGAGATAGATTATTTACATATATCACTGTTTTGTATTTTACCTAAAATGCCATCAACTTGAAAGTCATTGCCCGTTAAAAACTATGTGTAATCTCTGCTTCCAGGAAGGTGGAGTAGATATACCTTATTCCATCCATTAGTTCAACTAAAAACCATGGGCATTATGTTTCAAAAACCCTAAGACTCTGAAAAGTAGAAAGAAAGCAGACCAGTCAGGGACCCTGAGGCCCAAGGAACATCAGTGGTGAGTTCCTGAGTTTTCTGTTGCTTCACGTACCCCAGACATGGAGTTGCAGAAGCCAACGGTCAGAAAAAACCAATGGGTACAAACAAAAGAAGCCTCATAAAAGCCAGCTCCCTCTCTAGACTACAAACAAGAATGTGGTCAAGTGGAGGGGTGAGTCTCAGCCAAGGAAGTGAAGCCATGAGGACACAAACGAGTTAGAAAATGAGAGGGAAAGAAGTAAATGGCCTGAAGATCAGGTGAATTTTAGCCAAGCAAGTGAGAAGATGGAAAGATGGGAATTTAGAATTTAGAATCGAAACCTCCTGAGAGGACTGTTAAGACTGGAAATCAGTAGTTACTTCTCGTTAACACAACAGGGGAACATGAAACAAAGGAAAAGCAGACTGCCCAGTCCCTGTCACTAGCTAACAGCGCATCACTGAAGAAGTCAAACTGTCTGGGCCCTACCGCTAATTTGCGGATTACTGACAAACCACCTACCTCTGGTTTTCCCTTCACCCTCTTCCCTTGTCCCCACCCCAGCCCACCCGCCCATCCCCAAACACACAAGCTTTCACCTTCATAGGTAAAGCTAAAGAAAGGTGGCAAGGAAGGGCAAAGATCTGAAAAACAGGCAGATTTTCAAACTGACATTTGTCCTGAGCATCTTCCCAGTTCTCTCCCAACCCCACCTCTGCAAGCCCCAAAATCCCACTTGTTTGCTGGCTATCCTTCCAGAAAAAGCCCCCCATCAAAACTTCTCCCATTAGGATTTCTGGCCAAGATGGAGGCATAGGTAGTCGCACTGTGCCTCCCCGTGCAACCAAAACTAAGGACAACAAAAATTGAGAAACAAAAAACCAGATCAGAGAGAAATGAACTGAACGGAAGTCTGACTACCGTACGTCCAGACCGGTAAGGAGGGGCGGAGTCGGAGGCCTGCTGAGAGGGGTCGAGGGGTCTCAGCAGGACAAAGCGCTGGCTCGCAGACACAGGTGCCCAGGGCACAGAAAGCAGCTGACAGAATGGTGTCGGACCGATGGCAGACCCTGGGCTCGGGAGGCAACGAGCAGACCCAGTGAGGGGCGCAAGGCAGCTGGCTGTCCGCAGCCACACATTCACGCGCAGACAAACTAAGTGAAAACGGGCAGCAAGACAGACCACACAACCCAGGGCCCCAGCGCCGCTGGGAAACAAAGCCTAAGAGCACCCACTGAAAACACCTGTGGGAGCTGAGGCTGGGAGATTCTCCCAGCCTCACAGGAGGCTCCTCGGGGAGACCCACAGAGTCCGAGAAAGTACACAGGCCCACCCGCCTGGGAGCCAGCACTGGAAGGGCCCAATTTGCTTGTGGGAGGCAGCATGGGGGACTGGAGTCCTAGGGAGAGTGGAGCAGACACCATTGTTCCCTCTCAGACCCCGCCCCTACATACAACGTCACAACCCAGCGACTGGGGTGCCCCGCCCTGGTGAACACCTAAAGCTCCGCCACCTTTATGTAACAGACGCAACCAGATCAAAGGAAAATAAAAAATAAAAAAGATGGCTCAAACATATTTGAAAGCCCCAGAACCAATTTTTTTAAGTGACCGAGAGATAGCTAACCTATCAGATGCACAGTTCAAAGCACTGGTGATCAAGATGCTCACAGAATTGGTTGACTTTGGTCATAAATTAGATGAACAAATGCAGGCTACAATAAGAGAAATGAAGGAAAACGTACAGGGAACCAATAGTGAGGGGAAGAAAACTGGGACTCAAATCAATGGAGTGGACCAGAAGGAAGAAAGGAACAACCAAACAGAAAAGAATGAAGAAACAAGAATTCAAAAAAATGAGGAGAGGCTTAGGAACCTCCAGGACATCTTTAAACGTTCCAACATCAGAAGGGGAAGAGGAAGAGCAACAAATTGAGAGCTTATTTGAACAGATAATAAAGGAGAACTTCCCCAATCTGGCAAGGGAAATAGACTTCTAGGAAGTCCAGGAAGCTCACAGAGTCCCAAAGAGGTTGGACCCAAGAAGGAACACACCAAGGCACATCATAATTACATTAGCCACGGTAAAAATGAAGGAGAGAATCCTAGAAGCAGCAAGAGACAAGGAGACAGTAACCTACAAAGGAGTTCCCATCAGACTGTCAGCTGATTTCTCAAAAGAGACCTTACAGGCAAGAAGGGGCTGGAAAGAAGTATTCCAAGTCACGAAAGGCAAGGACCTACATCCAAGATTGCTCTATCCAGCAAAGCTTTCATTTAGAATGGAAGGGCAGAAAAAGTGCTTCTCAGATAAGGTCAAGTTAAAGGAGTTCATTGTCACCAAGCCCTTATTATATGAAATGTTAAAGGGACTTACCTAAGAAAACGAAGATTAAAAATATGAACAGTAAAGAAAAAAAAACTCATCAAATGGAAGGTTAGCAACAGGGAAGTGGGAAGAGGAGAGAGGGGGAAAAGATACAGAGAATAAGTAGCACAGACAATAGGTAGAAAATAGACAGGGGAAAGGTAAGAATAGTATGGGACATGTAGACACTAAAGAACTTATGACACATGGACATGAACTAAAGGGGGGAATGTGGGTGGGAGGGGGTGGGCAGGGTGGAGGGGAGTAAAGGGGGAAAATGGGACAACTGTAATAGCATAATCAATAAAATAAAGAATTTAAAAAAAAACTTCTCCTATTGAGTGTATCTCAGTTTAATCATACAAAGGCAACCTGATTAAGTCATTTTGCATTAAGCCAATGATGAATCATAACTCTTACCTATGCATATACCTCCCGAGGTGTTTTGCAAAATTTCAGGCACAGTGGAAGAGGATAATTTGGGGCAAGGAAATTTGCTTTTACTCCTATTTTAGGGTTCTGAGGGAGAAACACAAGCATTTGTAGTCATTGTCCCACAAAGACGTCCTTTTAAATATGTCTTTTTAGGGAGAAGCCCATCATTCCTCTAACTTTCCTCAGGCAGACAATGAACCACAGAGAAAGACACCCAAAGCAGCTGAGAATGGCACTTTTTTGGAAGCATAGGCCTGATGGCATGCAAAAGTGGGAGACTGAAGACAGCAGAATGATGATGTGAGGAAACTACCCTGGAAACGTAGCTCATACCTGTCTCCTAGGTCGAGGGCATTCTATCAGTAGAATCCTTCAGACTTAGTTATTTCCTGTGAGAAGCGGGGAAAGAGGGCCTGCAATCTCAAAGCCTTAGAGAAATCTTAATATAAAGTGAGAAAACAGTCATAGACAGAACCACATTAAGAGGTGACTATAGGGAGAGGTGCCATTAAATAAGAGATAAGGGGGAAAAGTATCACTGAAGAAGAGAAACTCATCCCCCCCCACAGCCACACACACACACACCCCAAACCAACAAACAAAAACTAAATGCTTTAGAGCAGGAATCAGCAAAATTTTGGCTCACGTGTCAAATCTGGCCAGCCACCTGTTTTGGTGAATAGTTTTATTGCAACACAGCTATGTGCGTTCTTTTACACCTCGTCTATGGCTGCAGAGTTGAATGTTTCAATTAAAACGGCAGAGCTGAGTGGCTGCTACAGAGGCCGTATACCTTGCAAAGACTAAAATATTTATTATCTGGCCTATACAGAAAAAAGGTCCTGCCTTCGGGGACTGGTGGGTAAGATGGGGACTGATATAAGGACACTAAATTTGACAATAAATGATCCCTGATAAATATGAAGAAAAATTTAATTAATTCCAAAGAAAGTATATGTACATTAATAAAGTAGAAGCAGTGAGTGTGAGCTGTTCTTTGAAGCAGTTTAGCCATTAGGAAAACACAAAGACCACACGAGAGCCTTGGACAAGGAGAGATTTCCTTGCTCTCTCCAGCCCTGCTCCTCCCGGAGCCCCCCTCTCTCCTTTGTTATCACCCGCACGGTCTCTGGAACCAGAAACTTCAGTCATTTCAGTCACCAAGTCCAAGTGGTTCGAGCCCCAAATATCTTTTGTATCCTTAGTTCCAGGCACAATGATTGGTACATAGCAGGCTCACAAAAATGGTTTTTGAATAAAAGAATGTATGTAAGCATACAGAATGTAGAAAGAAAAGATGGGGAAGAAAACAGAAGAAGATTATATCCCAGCTCTACCCCTAAACGACTATGTGGCTTAGACTCAAGTCTTAAGAGTCTTTATCAGAAAACAGAGGTGACTACAATGTTATTTTGTTACTTCTTCCCATGCAGGCAATCTGTGTTGTAGCAGCCCTCCCACACTCACATCTAGTACACAGAATCTGTCTCCTTCATAATACAGACTTTTCAAATAACTTCACACAGAAATTTCTTCAATCTGAATTCCAGCTTTCTTTTTTATTTAATTCTTTATGCTGTTTACCTAAACGGAACAGTATTTTCCATTGTACAAATTTACATGAGAAAAACTCCAAAGCACAGATGAAGAGACCAATTTCATTTATGAGTTATGACAGCTTAATTGAGACATGAGTCACACATCATACAAAACACAAAATATACCCAGAATCTGACCACCTCTCAACACCTTTACCTTCCCCCCCCAGGCTAAGCCCCCACCATCTCAACCTGGACTACTGAAGAAGTAACCCCTCACTGTTTACCCTGCTTCCATCCTTGCCCTGCTACGATCACTTCTCAACAAAGAGTAAGGCTTTCAAATTACATGTCAGACCATATCAATCCTCTGCTCAAAACCCTCGAACGGCTTCCTGTCTCACTCAGAGTGAAAGCTGAAGACTCCTCACAGTTGATTAAGGCTCTAAGTGATGTGGTAGCCCTCTGCTGTCTGACTTCAGATCCTACTTCTCTCCCCTTCTTACCCAGCTCCAGCCATGTAAACCTCCGCGATGTTCCTTGAACACCAAACACACTGCCACATCGCTTTCCTCCGACTAGAACACTCTCATGTCAGAAATCTGCAGCGATCATTTACTTACCTTCTACAGATCTCTACTAAAAGTCAACTTATCGAACAGGTCTTTCCTGACCACCCTATATATGTTATCAAACATTTTCTCATTCTGTGTCCCTCTTATCCTGCTTCATTTTTCTCTGCTCTTATTGAATTTACTGAGATGAGGACCTGTAACAGAGGCTACTTCAGAGGCTGCTGCAGTTGCCTGAGCAGAGGCTGCGGCAGCTTGTGGTTACTACAGCCACTCTGCTGCCAGGGTGCGAACCACAGGGCCCAGTGGGTGGCAGCCATGGGGATCCTGTTCAAGATGGGGTGGCTTCACCAGCCACCTCCGGGACCAGGAAATTAAACCAGAGACAATACTTGACTAGCAGGCTCCCTGAAGAGTGGAAGGGTAAGGAGATGAAAAACTCTGGCATGGGGAGAGGGGTGGCCTATTCAAAACAAATACTGTTTCTCCAAGGGATCTTAATTTAAAAAATATAAATAAATAAATGTATGGGATGACATTGGTTAATAAAATTATATAGGTTTCAAGCATACAATTCCATAATACATTATCTGTATACTGTAGTGTATGTTACCGCCCAAAGTCAATTCCCTTCCATCACCATATATTTGACCCCTTTGCCCTTTACTACTGCCCCCCACTCCCCTATCTATCTGATAATCACTATACTTTGTCTGGGTCTATGAGTTTTTGTTTGTTTGTCTGTCTTAATTTGCTCATTTGTTTTCAGTTTTATATGCCACATATTAATGAAGTCACATGGTTCTTGACTTTTTCCATCTGACTGATTTTGCTTAGCAAGATACTCTCAAGATTCATCCATGTTATCACATGTGGCAGTATTTCACCAACAACACAAAAAGGCAACCAACCAAATGGGAGAAGACACTTGCAAACAACACCTCCAATAAAAAGTTAATATCCTGCCTTATTTTTCTTGCATACCAGTTTTCGGCACCTAATTAGTTCAGGTTTTTGGGTGCAATTTACTCTCTCCCTCACTGTAATATAAATACCCAAAATGCTGAAATCTTATTTCACTCACTGCTATATCCCAGTGCCTCAAATGCTATTGGGGCAGTCACTGAACAAATGTGGGATGAATTAACACATAACAAACTCAGTTTCTCTCAGTCTCACTACGACTTTCAATTTCCAAAAGGAGAGGTTTATATGTAATGACCCCCAAGACACCTGTACAGCTTTAAAATGTGTACGCCCAGCAAAGACGCGGACCTGAATCGCTAACGGTAAGGTACAAAAATGTAAGCTGGCCTCCTCAGAAAGAAGGAAGACTTGACAGAAAATGATTAACTACCATCAGAATAAAGTATATATGAAAGGCACCTCCAAATAAACATGTGAAAAACTTTATAATAAAACTATATAATTAAGCACAGAGAACAAGACTGCTGTGCCAAGATTTGCTATCATTGGCAAGAATCCATATTAAACTCAGCTTCCCCAATTCCAGATACAAATGGAATTGTGAATTTGGCAAATCACTCGAGAGAAGGACTGAAGTACAATCTGGGTTCACATTAAAGTTACCTCATTCTTCTCAACTTAGATCTGACCCAGAAGAAAATTTTTAACAGACTGTGTTGGACCGGTGCCACGCTACACTCAGTGAGGTTCAAAATTAGCATGTTAGATGCTAACCTTAATGATCTCTATTCTGTTTCCCAAAAACTAAAGTGGACTAAAAATAAAACATGATGAATTATGAGTATAAAATGGATTATTTAAAGAAACATTTTGTCAAAGAAAAAGAAAATTATAACACCAGTCCTTCCCTCTTATTTCTTTTGATTTTATTCACACAGTGTCTTACCCAGGCCGAACACGTGGTAGCACTCAAGTTGTTAACTGGTGAAAGGGAGAGGATGCTCTTCCTTCCTCTCAAGCTTTTTCCAAATTTAGTGATATACAGTATAGACGTGTCCGCCTCAACCTTCCTAGTTATTAAAACGTGCAAGTAACATTTATGTACTCAAAATACTTACACATATGCATTAACCATTTACTTTACACCTACTATGTCACCAAGTGTTGTATTAGACACTGGAGATACAGGATAGAAGTTACACATGCTGATCTCAATAAATTCAAAATCTGGTAAAAAAAGTCAGGCAAGCTATAACAGAGTGTGATCAATTTTATAATCTTGGGGTGCAGAGGGTTGCTAAAGGAGCCCAGAGGAAAAGTTGCCAGACTTGACTGTGCAGAAAAAGATGGGAAAAATGCAGGCAGAGAGAAGTAACACTGAGCGGTAGGCGGCAGTAAGAGCCTGCCTGCCTGCAAGTGCTGGTTCGGCTCAAGGGAAGAGGGCAGTACAGGAGGGCTACAGAGGGGCGGAGGCCGAGGCTCTACAGAGCACCCTTAAAAATCTGGTTCGTAACTTAGAGATAAATGAAACAATGCTTGTGAATTGGATGATTTTTAAGTAAGAAAGTGGTATTATGTGTTTCATTTTAAAATGGTCAATCTAGCAATATTATGAAGGATACTTTCGAAAGGAGGGGATGGAAATGAACACTATTACAACAATGAGAGTGTAGAAATCTACACAAAAAATTATGAGGTCTCAAATAAGGAGATAAAGAAATAAATAAAAAATAAACACTACAAAGGCATAGTGGAAAGACGGGGATCTGATACGTTAGAGAGAGAGCAAGGAAGTAACATGGCTGGGGAACTGACGAATGAGAAACTGAAGCAGCTCAGTGGCGGAGGAGTCGGGCAGGAAGGAAAGTAACTGCAAGAAATTCAGGAGGCAGCATCAACGGGACCTGATGATTGATTAATGGTAAAAACTGGACAGAAGGAGGATGCTGTCTGGATTTTCAACGTGGCAACTGGTTAGAAAGCGGTGCCATTCACCAAGACAGAAAATACAAAATGAAAACAAGTCTGATATAAAAAAACAGTGAAACCAGATTTGAAGATACTGGATTTGAGGTGTCTAATGACAGCAGGGAAAAGATAATTATCTAAACAGATAACTAGAAGTGAGTCTAGAGCTCAAGACAGATAAAAGGAAAGCCAGGAGAGATACTGTTGAAATCAAATGAGGAAACAGATTTAAGGAGAAGAAAATAGTTTCCAATGCCAAACAGAATAAAACTGTGAACAATTTTAGTAGAGTGCTGAGGAAGAAACAGCCAAGGTCTGTTCAGGAAGAAAAGTGGGAAAATTGAGGCAGCAAGCATCCATTAGTCTTTTCACCCAGGGCTCTGCCAGGAAGCTGTGAGGCAGGGTAGCAGGAGCAGTGTGAGCCCCAAGGAAATGTTTGTTTAGTCATTTGAAGGACAGAACCTGAGCCTATAAAGGTCCATAACAGAAAGGAAGTAAGCGACGGGGAAAGGACAGAAGATAAGGGAAGGAGCAAACCAAGAGAGACTATATGAGCCCTTCAAGTTTAGGCACATAATAGTCATTTAACCAATACTTTTTTAATGATAAACATCCTGTGCTTAGGCTGTCTTAGCACTACTTTAAAATATTTTGTTATATAATTTTTGATAATAATTGTTGTTAGTATTATAGCTACTCTCTATGGCAAGTACTAAGTAGCTTTATAAAATTATTTCTTTTAATCCTCCCAAAAACACAATGAGGGATTATTACTCCATTTTATATATCAGAAAACAGAGGCACAGTGAGGTTAAATAACTTGCCCTTGAATATTCAGCAAATGAAGAATAGATTTGGAAAATGAATCTGCATAGTGTAGTTCCCAAGCTGATGATCTTGACCATCAAGCTCTACTGCTTCTCTACAGATAAATATAGGATACTTTTGGTTCACTGAATTTACCTAAAGACAATATATTTTCTACCAGAAAATATTTCTGATTTTAAAAGTAGAACAAACTGGAGTTTACTGATCAGAATCTTGCTAAACTACTTTTGATATATTAAATAAGAAAACCTAGATAATTAACAGTATATCATTAAGACATTTTACCCTTTACTTTAACGTCACTAAACACAGTTTTCTTACCTGTATAAATACATACATATAACAATGGTTCTTAACTTTTACCATGTATCAGAATTCCTTGGAGGGCTTGTTAAAATGCAGATTGCTGAACCTCACCCAGAGAGCTCAGATTCAACATGCATGAAATAGGGCCCAAGAATCTGTATTTCTGACAAATGTTCAGAAGATACTGATGTTGCTGGTCGAGGGACCTCCCTTGAAGACTGCTACCTTACAGTAACTCAGTAAGATAAATCTAAAAACATACAGCATATGGCAAGCAACAAGTGCTATCTACAATTATTAATAATAAATATGATGATGATCATTACCATTATCTGCATACTTAGATTTTTATATCAATTTTATTCAAAGACAATACAAAGCTGACATATTTTGACATATTTTAAGATCACAATAATCTGTCTATGCCAGCTCTATCTGCCTCTGGTGTCTTTCCTCCATTACTGCTTGCAAAACAGCCTTTCTAAAATGTAAATCTGCATATCATCCCCTACTTTAAACAAATTTCCCCCCTTACTTTACAAAATAAAGTGCAAACTCCTTGGCATGGCTTACAGATAGAGCCCTATGCCCATGAGCCACAGTCTAATCACTCACCTTTCAATATGTTTTTAGAACATTGCCTATTCTTTGCAGCTTTCCCTAGTATAACTCTCTAATCAAGCTACTCAGTCCTTCCATGATTCCAAAGTAGCTCTAAAATAGTAAGAGAGAAAACAACGATAAAATACCAATCAACATTTGTGGGATATTTCCCAATAACTTTACATTAATTATTTCATTTAATCCCCATAACTCAGGACGAAGACTATAACTATTCTCACGTTACACGTGGAAAAAAATGAGGTGTAGACAGGTCAAGTTTGCCGTCGGTGGTAACACCAGCAAATGCAGAGCCAGAATTCCACCAAAAGCCAGAAAATTACACTGTGCCTACACTTACTACTAGACAGCTTAGTGCTTGAGTGCTGTTTAGATAACAGATGTTTTAATTAAATACTAATATAAATATTGTCTTATTCATTTTTATGTTATTTAACTAGTAGTATTGCCTATTATGTGCCAGGCATTGTGGTAGGCACGGAAGAATACCAGATAGAAAAGGGAAGCCCCGGTGCCTACCCCCTTGACACAGGCAATCCAGTGGGGAAGACAGACGTTAATAAACAAAAAAAATCACAAATATTTCAAAACATTTAAGACAAAAATGTACAAAGGCCTCTGAGACTGTAAGAGGAAGATATAACCTGTCTACAGCTACTTTTCTTTACCTTCAGTCTCCTGATAGAATAGCATAAGTTATGAGGCGTATGAATTTCAGAATGCCAAATAGCTCCATTTTATGACACTTTCAAAATCAAATTAAGTGGTGAAATTATAAGATCGAACTCACACAGTTAAAACATTAAACATTATTTAAAATAACATCAAAATTCTTTAGTTCTTCATTCCCTTGACAAATGTAGCTATTACCTCTCTGAATCAGAATGTAATAAATACAAACTAGAAAAAAGCAATAAAATGTATTTGAAAGGGTCTTGTAGTATTAGTCATGATAAAGGTAAAATAATATGCCAAGTTCCTGACAATCCTAGTGCTGCAGAAAAGTACTTTCTTTTTGGACAATGCTAACTTTCTGAGATGAAAGAGGAATTAGATCCATGACTTAATATACTTCATTTGTAACATTAAATTTTTTTTTCACAGCAAATTTCAAAGAGAAAGTACTATTTTTTTTATAGAGGAAAATGCCCCAAAATCCAAATACGGATCTTACAAAGAGACATGAAAGGTAAAATCAAGTATGAACCAGGTCTGGATCCCCGTATCTTCAGTTTCTATTTATCAAACACAAAAACCTTTCCAACTTTCTCCTTTCCTGTATAAGACCAAAACTATGTGATATTCTGTTTGTATTACAATTACACTAATTCAATGCAGGTCACTTGCTTTTTACTGAGTCCAGATGACATTCAGTAAACTAAACATGGGCCAATTAGAGAGGAAAGAGAAGGGGAAGGAAAGGCAAGGGAAAAGGAAGAGAAAAAGGAAGAGAAAAGGGAAGGGAAGAAAGGGGCCTGAACTTCACGTTGGCCAACACCGACCACCTACATTAAAGACTAATATTTTTCACTCCTTTCAGACTTCTCACATTGGGAAGTTCTAATTTCAGTACATTCTGTGGTGAAAGTGAGGACACCGCCCCTGCACAACACTGGCCTTCCCCTTCAACTCAAGTGTTTTATAACGGAGCTACTAACACAGAATCTGCATGCCCTCCAACCTAGAAATGTACGACTCTTAACATCGATTGTTTTTTACTTATCAGTTATAAAAGAGTAAATAAAACTTGATTTAGCTGACATGCACATGCAAAAGAGATGCTCTAAGGTTATGAACTTTCAACATCAGTATTTGTAATCTTAAATCAACTTAAACAACTACGTAATTAGACACATGAGAAACTGGGTAACAGAAAGAAATATTTATAACTAAAGAAGCAATAATTTTTAATACCTTATCAGGAGTTAGCACTCAACATTTTCTTATAATTTATTATGTAAAGGAATTCAGTTTACTATTCCTTTTAAACTCTACTCACTAATATATACGTATATTAGTTAGAAAAATAAAAAGCTTCAAGAAGACCTTGGCTGGGGTGGTTAAAGTGCTGTATCCCACACCAAATGGTTGAGGTGCATTGCCTAGATTGAGGGTTTGATCCCTGGTCGGTGTCTCTCTCTCTCTCTCTCTCTCTCTCTCTCTCTCTCTCTCAGATCAATAAACATCCTCAGGTAAGAATTAAAAAAATAAAAAGTTTTAAAAGTCATAACATAAAATTTACCTAAAACCCTAATTTTAAATCAGATTGCACTCCTACAGAAACTACACTAATTCCTCAGTACACTTATACTTTATCAACAGTTGGCATTTTAAATTAAAAACCATTCACTCACTCTTATTACAAAAATACAAGCCTCTAAATGTTTAAATTAGCTTGATTTTTAAAATTTTATTTATTTTTAGCTGATTTTTTTAACTTGTATAAATTTATCTGAAGAATATTATGTTCCTTCAAGTGGCCATGAATACGAAGATAGAGTAACGGAGATGGAAATTATTTACTCTGAAAATCCTGACTGCGTGACTGTTAAATCACTTACATACGGCCAAATGCTCTACAAGGACGCAGGGAGGTCCTGGAGTTGTGTACTCATATCCACTTTCAACTACTGCACAGGTGACACAACCAATCAAGTCAGGGCTGAGACAGAACGGGAACAGAAGGCACTTGGCGAGTAAAGGTGACTTCTTTAGACAAAATGAAAAAACAGACTATCACCATCTCGTATTAAAAAGTAGCCAATGGCTCTAGATTAAAGAGTATTTTTTACTTTCTATGGTATTCAGTAATGTGGGTCCAACTTTAGATACTATCTACATTATATTTAACACATGGAATAATGTAGAAAAAGCCAATTCTATATATAAAATAATTCAGTAATAACAATTCCCCCAGTAAAGCTTCTTTAACAAAGCTGGTATTCTCCGCAGAGGTCAGCTGGTGGTCAGGAGGAAGAAACAGCACTACTCTCTCTGGCACAGACCTATGGAAGCCAGGCAAGGGACAAGCCCACCCAAGGGGAGAAAGATCTTGGCCAAATGATGGGCACTCTGTCCGTAGAGGAAGCATGCGGGGCCCTGTGTTCAGGTTAATGAAGAGGTAGACAATGAGTACAATCAAAAGGGATCAGGAAGTCCATCCTTCCCACCTAGAGAAGCACGAGAAAAGAAATACCCTGTAATGAACTACATAAAAAAGAATTTACATTCTAGAATATATCTTTAAAGCTCCTAGCTTTTTTAAAACTCTTGACAATAGAGTATGTTGTCAAAATTTTCAACACAAGTGCTTCCGATTCCAAAGAAAAGCAATTTTAAGTGACTGGAGCATAAACACAAAATAGGTCTACAATGTTTATCCATTCCCTTTGTGTCAGTAAGTCAACCCTACATGTTACCCCCACAAAAAAATAACACTATGTCTACAAGCAAACCTAGATCACATCCATGTTTCTGCACACAGAATTCACTGTGAACCAAAACTCCGAAATGCTCTGTATATCGCAGACATTAATTCATGTTTCTGACCAGGCCTGATCTCCCTGCGTATCCTCCTCTGTTAGGAGAAGGGTGGGAGAATATTCAAACCTGATATATGTTTAATCTTATCTTCTTGGATTCAACATATTACTTCATCCTGCAAGGTTTTCTATATCCTGATTCTGCCCTTTAATAGTACTTACTGTCCCTCCCTTTTTCTTACATCTGTTTGAAAACATGCTTTCTTTATCTTAAGTTATTTATTTAAAAAATCTTCAACCTCTGAAAGGAACAATTAGAAACTCAATAGCTCGCATCCTGAATCTACTTACAACAGGTGAGGAAAAGATTTCATAAAGCAGCACATTATGAACTAAACTTGAGACATTAGTTAAACACGGGCACTGAGGCAAGAAAGCAGCAGTTCAAACAAAGTTGCAGCAGCAGGCATCTACTACTATGGCTATTCATTTTAGTAAGAAATTAAGATAACCAAGAAGCAAGAGAGCGGAGGAAAACAATACCAAGAAAGACAGAGAGAAAGCAGCCATTTGAGAGTGTAAAACAGCCTGATTTTTTTCTGATTAGAGAACCAGTTTGGATAAATTAGGCAAGACATGGCTGTACCTTCAATCGAAACATTTCAAACTTTATAAAATAGCAGAAATAGCTGAATGTGAAGCACAGAATGCGTAAGGAAAAAATGCCAGTTTCACTCGAATATTTGTAGGAGAATTCACTCATCATTAAATCAATAAGCTCTATTACCAAAACGTTGGAAATAATATACAATGAAATGCTGGTTGTGTGAAACTGTATTTAAAGTACTACGGCAGTTCCTCCTTGGCCATGGGAGGTAAGTTCCAAGACCCCCAGGAGATGCCTGCAGCCTCAGACAGTTCCAAACCCTCTACAGCAGACCCTTGAGCAACACAGGTCTGAAGTGCACAGGTCGACCTGTACATCTTTTTCACAGTAAACAGCTGTATTGTTTTCAATTCATGTTGGGAGTCCAAGGGTATAGAGGACCGACTGTATGCATTCATATACAGCCTTTTATACAGAAGACTCAGCCATCTATGGATTTTTTACACCCTCTGGAGTCCTGGAACCAATCTCCCATGGATAAGGAGGAACAAGCATGGTAAAGTTTTGGGGGAGTGAAAACTTACACATGGGCTTTAGATTGTCCAGGGTGTCAGCCCCCTGACTTCCATGTTGTTCAAGGGTCAACTATATATAGTATGCTTTTCCCATGCATACCAGGGATAAAGTTTAGTTTATAAAACTAGGCACAGTAAGAGATTAACAACAACTAATAATAAAACAGAACGATGCACTGTGATGAAAGTTATGCGCACTTGGTGTGTCGGTCTCTGTGTCTGTCTGTTGTTCCCCCCTGCACCCCCTCATACAGTGGACAAAGGAACTCACGTCCCCCATGGGCAAGGTTTTAAGGCAGGTATTCCTTTGTAGTTCCATGATGTAGTGAAAAATATGTAATAATAACAAATGTAGCATTTAATGATACACTAAGGGAGAGTCCTAGTATCCATTTCTACAAATTAGATTTATTCTCAATCTATTTTATAATACCATTCTTCCTATGAAAATATTATCTTCCACATTTTCATTATTGCCAACAAATAACATTATAAACTACCACCTGCATTTATTATTAAAGTATCATATTAAAAACCCCAAAACACTTCCTTGAAAGGAATATTCCAATATAATTCCCTTCAGTTAATTATTCTGGGTCAATTGTTCATATTTCCTGCTTTAGAAACATACTATACCTAACAAATTCCTATATAAACATAGTATTAAAATTATCAGGCTTTTATTCTCAGAAAGAAAACATATGTACTCTAATAAAGTTTAACCATAAAATATATTTCTAGCTCATTGAAAAAAATATGAAACAAAAATAATAATTAAACTTTAACCAATCTTAAATATTTAAGAGCAATACTATAAACTTAGTCTTGTGACTTTCCAAATACATTTCCTAACTTCTTTACTTACTACTTAAACTTTGCTGTTTACAATTCCCAGCGCTCCACCTTCCCTCAGAAGGATTTCCCTCACTAGTAACTATTATCACAAAATGTTTATATATTGATTAACCATAGATGATTACTGGGTCTGTAAAATATCTAGGTCTTTAGGTCCATTCTTCTCTCCTGCTTATTGAGTTCTGATCCTTTCACTGTTTATTAAACTAAAGATCTAAACTAAGTTCCCGTGTCCCCGACCCGGAGCTACACTGAAGCCGACTGTCGGCCGACGGCAAGCCCTATCGGAGCTGCCCTCCTAACTTCAGCACCAGTTCTAGGCCACTGCCAAATCTGACCCAATCTAACACCGGAGGAATATTCTTACACATTAAAGGTTGTATCTTCAGTACAAGATTCATTTGTTCAACAAATATTTAGTGAGTACTCAAGTACTATGTGCCAAGCACTGTTTAGAGTATTTAACGTACATTAGTGAACGAAAGAAATAAAAACTTCTTGCCTCGTGGAGCTTACACTAATTGTACCAATTTACTATCCCTGGGGTCCACACCAAGAATACAGAGAGGAGGACACGGTCCCTTCCTTGGAGAATATTTAATCTGGTTTGGAAGCAACAACAACCCCCACTAAATTCATCACGCAGTGCTAAAACACAGGAATGTAAATGGCAGCAAAGGCTAACGTGCAGTGCCATGGGCCAGAGAAGGCACCCCTGTGCAGAAGTGCTGAGCACACCACCACAGAGACTCCGGCACTCTGCCCAAGCAGCCAAATACAGGCGTTCCGCCTGGAGAACAGGACTCCCCAGCACAACCACACAGTTTTACAGCCCTATGTATGACGTCTCTTCCCCAGGTTCATCAAAATGCTGCTTTGCCTGGTCTTCATAATCTATGTCCCATTGGCACCCTCAATAGTAAATGAGAACAGTAAGAAAATACCATTTGCCACTTGTTAGTTGCCAAGAAAAAGGCTGTCTCAGAACAACAACTGAAACAGCCTCTGTAAAATGTTTCCGTTAACTGTGGGCCTCTATAATCCATACCATCTTATTACATCCACTTGAAGATATTAGGTATGATTTATTATGTGCCTCCAGCAAAACACAAACCACTAGACCCTTTACATACATTAGTTCTAAGGCTTGTATCTCCAGAAGGTAGGTCCTGTTATTCCCCTATTCTTCAGATAAGAAAACTGAGGGTCAGCAAGATTATGTATTTATCTAAGGTGGTTCAGAGTTGGGCTGGAACACAAACCAAATCTGTCTGAACCCAGAAGTAGGGGCCTAAACAGGATATATCTTTTCATCCTATTTTCACAGCCTCTCTCTCCCACAGAGAGACTAATATTGAGGGATACTAATTCCTCTTCAATGGTTATTTTTAACAGCTCTATATACAGATATGTATGTGAACTAATCTAAAACAGCCTATGTCCCCACTGAAATCAGAACTACGTAAGATTAACAAGGGAGAGGAGGAAAGAGAAAGAACAAAAATTTCAATTATAATGTTATCCCAAAATTTCTTTTTCCTTTTACAGTGTATCTTTTTTTAACGCAACAGCCACACAGTACACACGCTCACTCAGTGGTGTCTACTGCCCCCACCGACTAGTACAGTGAAGTCATCTCTGTTCACACATGCACATTCCAGTCCACTCTCCTTGGCTGCCAGGTTACATCAGTGTCACACAAACTGTTCTCAGTATATTAACAATGGCCCTTGACTTTTTCCAGACAGAAAATATATATAAATATATATATGTGTATGTATATATATAAATATGTGATATATATATCACAACTATTTTTACCCACTTGTTGACTGATGGGCAATTAGGTAGCTTCCATAGCTTGGCTACTGTAAATAACAGTAGAATGAACATAGGGGTGCATATACTCTTTCAACTTAGTGTCTTGGGTTTCTTGAGACATATCCCCAGAAGTGGAATTGCTGGATCATAAGGCAGATCCATTTTTAATATTTTGAGGATACTCCATACTGTTTTCCATAGCAGCTGTATCAATCTGCAGTCCCACCAACAGTGCATGAGGGTTCCCCTTCACCACATCCTCACCAGCACTTGTTTGTTGTCTTACTGATTACAGCCATTGTGACAGGAGCTAAGTGGTATCACACTGTAGTTTTAATTTGCATTTCTCTGATGATCAGTGACTTTAAGCAACTTTTATATGTCTATTGGCCATCTGTATGTCTTTGGAAAAGTGTCTATTCAGGTCTTCCATTTTTTAATTGGGTTGTTTGGTGCTGAGTTGTAGAAGTTCTTTATAAATCTTAAATTTTAACCCCTTACTGGATGTATCATTGGTGAATACCTTCTCCCATTCAGTAGGTTGTCTTTTCATTTTGTTGATCGTTTCCTTTGCTGTTCAAAAACTTTTTAGTTTGATGCAGTCCCATTTATTTATTTTTTCTTTGGTTTCCCTTGCCCTAGGAGTTATATCAGAAAAACATATTGCTAAGAGAAATGTCAAAGATTTTACTGCCAATGTTTTCTTCTAAGAGTTTTATGGTTTCATGTCTTACATTTAAGTCTTTAACCCATTTTGAGTTTATTCTTGTGTATAAGAGGATGGTTGAGTTTCATTTTTTTGTACATATCTGTCCAGTTTTCCCAACACCATTTATTGAATAGACTGTCTTTACCACATTGTAGGTTCTTGCCTCCTTTGTCATATATTAATTGACCATATAAATTTACTTCTGGACTCTATTCTGTTCTCTTAATCTACATGTCTGTTTTTAGGCCAGTACCACACTATGTTGATTACTATAGCCTTATAGTATAGTTTGCTATCAGATAGCTCACCTCCTGCAACTTTGATCTTCTTTCTCAAGGCTGATATGGCTATTCAGGGTCTTTTGTGATACCATATAAAATTTTGGATTATCTGTTCTAGTTCTGTGAAAAATGCCATTGGTATTTTGATAGGAATTGCATTAAATCTATAGGGTTTTTTGGTAGTATGGACATTTTAACTATATAAATTCTTCCTATCCATGAACACAGTATATGCTTCCATTTATTTGTATCTTTATTTTCTTTACTCAGTGTCTTATAATTTTCCAAGTACAGGTCTTTTACTTCTTTGTTTAAATTTACTCCTAGGTATTGTTATCTTTTCATGAAACTGTAAATAGGATTTTTTCCTCAGTTTCCCTTTCTGACAGTTTATTATTGGGTCCTGTATCTTTTTATCTTGGTGAGTGTTGTTAAAGGTTTATCAATCTCATTTATCCTTTTGAAGAACCCACTCTTGATTTCACTGATCTTTTCTGTTGTTCTTTTAGACTCTACTTTGTTCATTTTCACTCTGATCTTCATTATTTCCTCCCTGCTACCCACTTTGGGCTTTGTTTCTTATTCTTTCTCTAGTTTTGTTAGGTATAAGATTAGATTGTTTGAGATTTTTCTTGTGTTTTTTTTAAGACTTTATCTATTTCTTTAGTTTTAGAGAGAGGGTAAGGGAAGGAGAAGGGGATAAAAACATAGATCAGTTGCCTCTTGCACACGCCCCCACCAGGGACTGAACCCACAACCCAAGCATGTGCCCTGACTGGGAATCAAATTGACAGCCCCCTGCTTTGCGGAATGACATTTGACCAACTGAGCCACACCAGTCAGTGCAAGGTTCATCTTGTTTCTTGAGGTGAGCCCGAAATGCTATAAATTTTCCTTTTAGAATTGCTTTAACTATATTCAATAAATTTTCTGATACTGTGATTTCATTTTCATGTGTCTCAGAGTAGCATTTGACTTCTTCCTTGATCTCACTGTGAACCCATTCATTGTTCAGTGACATGTTATTGAGCCCCCATTTGTGTGTTTTTCAGTCTTTTCCCTGTGATTGATTCCTAGTTTCATGCCATTATGGTCAGAAAAGGTGCTTGATATTATAGAAATCTCATTAAATTTACTGAGACATGTTTTATGTCCTAACAAGTAGTCTATCCCAGAAATATTCCATGTGTACTTGGAAAAAATATATATTCTGGTGCTTTGAAATGAAATACTCTGAAATTATTAATTAAATCCATCTGGTCTAGTGTGTCATTTAAGGCCACTGTTTTCTTGTTGATTTTCTGTCTGGAAGATCTATCCCCTGGTGTTAATGGGGTGTTAAAATCCCCTATTATGTCAATCTCTCCCTTTATGTCCATCAACATTTGCTTTATAAACTTAGGTGTTCCTATATTCATTACATAAAAGTATACAATGGATATATCCTCTGCTGGGCTGATCCCTTTTTCATTATGTAGTGTCCTTCTTTATCTCTTACTATAGCCCTTGTTCTAAGGTCTATTTTGTCTGATATAATTATTGCTACCCCAGCTTTTTTTACATTTCCATTGGCATGGAATATCTTTTTATAAACCTTTACTTTCAATCTGTGTCTTTCATCCTGAGGTGGGTCTCTTTGTAAATACCATATATATGAGTCATGTTTTCTTATACACTCAGATACCTTATGTCTTTGATTGAAGCATTTAAGTCATGTACATTTAAAGTGATTATTGATAGGCATGTGTTTATTACCATTTTATTCTTTATAATTACGCTCTTTTTTTCTTCTTAAAAAAATCCCTGTAACATTTCTCATAATTCTGGTTTGGTGGTAATAAACTCCTTTAGCTTTATCTTGTCTAGGAAGCTCTTTATTTCTACTTCAATTTTAAACAATAGCCGTGCTGGGTAGAGTAGTGTTGTCTGTAGGTCCTCGCTTTTCATCACTTTTAATATTTTATGCCAAACCCTTCTGGCCTGAAATGTTTCTGTTGAGAAACCAGCTGACAGTCTTACAGGAGCTCCCTTGTAGGCAACTATCTTTTTCTAGCTGCTTTTAAGATTCGTTGTCTTTAACCTTTGTCATTTCAATTATGATGTGTCTTGGTGTGGGCCTCTTCGGGTTCATTTCATTTAGGCCTCTCTGTGCTTCATGGATTTGTGTGTCTTTTTCCTTTAACCAGTTATAAAAGTTTTCAGTCATTGTTTCTTCAAATATGTCCTCAATCCCTTGCTGTCTCTCTTCTCCTTCTGGTTCCCCCATGATATACATATTGTCCCAGAAGTCTCTTCAACTATCCTCATTTTCTTTCGCTTTTCTTTTTGTTGCTCTAATTGGTGTTTTCTGCTACCTTGTCTTCCAAATTGCTGATTTGATTTCTGCTTTGTGTAGTATACTGTTGCTTCCTTCTAATGTATGTTTCATTTTAGATACTATAATTCATTTCTGACTGGTTCATTGTTATGGTTTCTATGTCCTTTTTTATGCTGATGAAGTTCTCAGTAAGTTTCCTGAGCATCCTTATAATCATTGTTTTGAACTCTCATATCTGGTAGATTGCTTGCCTCCCATTTCATCTAGTTCTTTTTCTAGGGATTTCTCCTTTTCTTTCATTTAGGACATGTTTCTTTGTCTCCTCATTTTGGCCATCTCTCTGTATTTCTGTATTTTAGATAGATCTGTTATGCCTCCCAGTCTTGGTGGGTGGCCTTAAACAGTAGATGTCCTATGGGGCTCAGTGGTGCAATCTTCCTGATCTGAGCTAGGTAATCCAGGGATGTCCCTTGTGTGGGTAATGTGAGCCATCCTGTCATGGTTGAGTCTTAATTGCTGTTGGTCTGTCCGTAGATGGGTTGAACCTAAGGCTGGCTATGAGGTCTGACCTCCAACTACTATGAGCTGCTGATCCCAGGCTGACCCCACAAAGTGGAATTTACTTCAGCAGGGTCTGGTATGTTCCAAAACCTCCATTTGAGTGTGCCGCTTGTGAAGGTGATTGGGATGTCCTCTGATGTGGTCTGAAGTCAGCCACTGGGTATGTTGGTTCTGGACATCTTGGGAGGGACTCTGGTGCAAGTCAATGTCAGACACTGCCTGTGACTGACCCCAGACTACCTGTTAGAAGCTACAAAACAATCCACAGTTGATGGTTACCTCTTCTGGGCCTGGGTGTGTGTGAGAAGGGCCAGGCTGCACACTGAGGCCAGCTTCCACCAGTCCTAAGTCTGGAGTAGGTCAGCAAAATGCCTAAGGCATGCCAAGCAAGATCTAAGTCTGCCGCCAGATGCCTGTTACACTCAATCACAAAAAATCCCGACAGTACATGAGTTGCATGAGGCAGGTTCTGAGTCACCAAGTAGGGGTGAGCGATGTTCACCAGGTTGATACAGATTCAAAGCTGGCATCAGTGCTGGATCTACTGCCACTCAGCAGAAGTCTCAGAGTACCACAGGGCCAGCCTCCATTCCCATAGGGCCTGAAGAACTGTGGTGAAGCAGGGTCTCAGGAAGTCATCAGGGTAAGGCCAGTAGAGTTCACCAAGCTAAAACAGGTTAAGAATCCCCCCAAAATTGTTTAAATCTACTCCACAATATTCTTATATGTCTACAATGGAAAGCACATGGCTACTTGACAGACTTTATTTCAAAAAGCATAATTAAAGAAGAAATAAGCATATCTTAAAATCTTTTTAAGAACTTTATTACCTTAATTACCTCATCTCCCATTACTGTCCCTTCATGCATTCCAGCCACGCTGGACTCCTATTTAAGACCCAAAGTCCTAGGCGTCCCATTTCATAGACTATACTCTGTTCCCTCACCCCAGATATGCACATGGCTCAATGCATTGTGCCCTTCAGGCCTTTGCACAAATGTCTCCATCTTACAAGGTCTCCCCTATCATACTGAAAAGTGCAACCAGGTCTTCACATTCCCCATCAGCATTTTTTCAAAGTGCTAGTCACTGTCTAATATTATGTGTTGTACCTGTTTCATTTATTGTATGTCTAATCCAACTGGAATGTAAATACCATAAAGGCAGGAAATCTTGCTTTACTCAGTGCTAGATCCCATGTCCAGAGAACACTACGTGGCACTCAATAAATATTTACTGACTAAATGAACTTTATTATTTACAACCTAAAGGAGAACTGAGTTAGACTTTAATCACTGGCATAGAATTTAATTATGGCCTATTCAATGAATATATTTATATTTATTGCTTTTTAGAAGTTTAACACAGAGAAATCTAAAACTTTGAGTATAAAAGTCAATGTCTGAATAAAAAGACACCTCTATTAGCTCTCATTTCCAAAAACTGTTATTAATGAACATAGTCTTTTGAAAGAGATACTCATAAATTAAGAACAAAAATTAAGATTTTTTATGGTATCCTTTATATTAAATGAACACCAACACACGTCTTTAATATTACTAAATCATTAGAAAAGCTCCTGAGAAAAATGGAGCTCATGGTGTTACAGAGAAACCTTCTGCAACCAAATATTTCATTATAAGACATTCACATGAATTAAGTGTTCTAAATGCAACAGAAGTTACGACGTCACATCATACTTAAGCTTTAAACTATCCATGCCATTTACATTTAACAGAGAACCTCTTATCCAGAACTATTATGTAAAAACCTTTTTTCTCAACAATAACTTTTCTCTCCTAAGGTATATGAGGGCATGGGACACACTCCCCACCCCCAGCCATTATATAATTTTTTATTATATCAATAAAATAATTAACTGATACCAGCAACTTTTAGTAGCATCCCTACACACTTAGAAAAAGTAAATAACTGAGAGATCAAAATACACAGTAAAACCATAGGAACAGCAGTTTTTCATTGCCAACTCTCTCTCTATAAACACTGAATGTAATTCTATGGAAGCATGGCTCCACGTACTAGGATGAGGAATATGTCTGTTTACATGCGTCTCTTTCCTGCTCTACGTTACACTGAAACCGGCGTGTGCTTCTGTGGTTAAGATTTACTGCACGTCCATATTAAAGTCCCATTTCAAAAATTTAAATATACAGCCAGAAAGACCAACTACAACAGTTATTAGTACAACTCTTGGTGTGCCGAAGATTTGATAGTTCATAAAATTAGAATTGATTGTTTATGGACAATTACAGATATTGGGATTATTTCAAACATTTCAATTTTTGTTTTGCTCTGTTGAACCAGAGAGTCTCATTTAAACAACAGAACCAGATGCAGAGATTTAAATATTAACTTCTAGTAAAAATCACCACTAATGTCTTAGCAGGGTGGCCATTCTCTTGTCATTATACAGTCTTTTGAAGGTGAGGTGACCCTAAAAGCATGGTTGTATTAGGTTCAAAACATTTTTCGAATGAACAAAAATATATCAAAACAAAAATATTTTGCCTAGCAAAAATATGTCAAACCTGGAATTTCAGCTTAAAGCAATATGTAATGTCAGAGAAACAACTGCGTATTTCAGATACTATGGAGTAAATTAAGAGTATAAAGCTGCTATAGGCTAATTGACATACATAATAACATTAGAAGCACTTTCTTGCTAAACACAAAATTATATATTAAAGTATAATAAAGATAAAATAAATCTATTAGAAAAATTCAAACGGATATCTGCAAGTAGCCACATAATGTCATAAACTGTGAGCTACTTTAAGGCAGTGTATGTCTGATTTGTTGTTCCACTTACTTATGCACTCATTGGTTATTTCTTTATGTGCCCTGACTGGGGATAGAACCTGCAACCTTGACATATACAGACAACACTCTAACCAACTGAGCTACCTGGGCCAGGGCCTGATTTTTCTTTTCTTTTCTTTTTTTAATTTTCTTTTTTTTTAAAGATTTTATTTATTTATTTTTAGAGAGGGAAGAGAGGGAGAAAGAGAGAGAGAAACATCAATGTGCGGTTGCTGGGGGCCATGGCCTGCAACCCAGGCATGCGCCCTGACTGGGAATCGAACCTGCGATGCTTTGGTTCGCAGCCCGAGCTCAATCCACTGAGCTACGCCAGCCAGGGCTTTTTTTTTTTTTATTTTCTTGGTCAACAAACATTAACATCATCTTACCCAGTTCCAACATAAATCCTGATGGAATTTTGGTTAGAAGTACAATAAATGCTTTTTATTAATTTTAGGTAAAAAGGAATCATGATATACAGTTGACCCTTGAACAACATGAAGTACAGACACCGTACACAGTCAAAAATCCACCTGTAACTTTTGACTCCCCCAAAACTTAACTACTAATAGCCCACTGTTGACCAGAAGCCTTACCAAAAACATAAACAGATGTTTAACTCATATTTTGTATGCTATATGTATTATATACTGTATTCTTACAATAAAGTAAAAAAAAAACAAAATGTTATTCAGAAAATCACAAGGAAAAGAAAATACATTTACAGTATTTACTGAAAAAGAATCCACATATAAGCAGACCCACGAAGTTCAAACTCGTGTTGTTCAAGGATCCATCATATTCTTAGATGGCGACATACCATCATAAGAACTGGAAATGTATTTTACAAAGCCAGTATGCTTTCTCCTTTCTTTCAGCTCTTGTATAACACCATTCAATAAGATTTTATAATGTTTTTCATACAGAATTGTGCTTCTATTATTGAATTCATTCATAAGTATTATCTAATATTTAAAACTACCTTAAATTGTTTTTTTTAATTTTCCCTTTTAAGATTATTATCAGAATCAAGAAAGACTACTGACTCCTGAGGGCATAAAATCGTTAACAATAAAACAAAATATATTTTGTTCTCTTCTAATATTATACTGAATTTTCCATTATTTAACCTTACTGAACATGACAGACCATACAAAACACTGAATAATAATGACAGTCGAGGGCATACCTGTGATTAAACATAGCTTTAACATTTCACTGTTAAATGTTTGTTTTTCTTTATTTTCTATATAAATATTTACTATAGCCATGTATTTAGAAAAACTGTTGGATTTTATCAAATGCTTATTCAGCATCTACTGATATAACCACCTAATTTTCTTCCTTCAGTCTGATGAACTCTATGTCCAGTGGTATTTTAATTCACTAAGAATAAATTATTTTTGGTTAAAGGCTATTACTATATCCTATCCATTTCAAGAATTCTTAGCATGCTTTCAGTCACTGTACCATTGGTCATTTGAATGTAGCAGCATACTTTAAAAGGTTCATTGCTTATCACTGTTTCTTCTCTTGAGGTCTTGGTTTCCATTTAGGTAGAATTTGTGCAAGTATTTTCCTCAAATGGGGTAAGTAAGAGTTATATTCTATGAACCTTTGAATATAGAAAAAGTATCTTTTACTCTGAGAGTTGAATGGAATACTGGTTATCATTTATCCATTTGTTCATTTATTTTTAAAAACCTACACTATGTAATACACCCTGTTTTAGGCACTGAACATACATCAATCATAAAGAAAATGGAGTCCCTGCCTTTCAAGAATGTATACTCCAGCTGAGGGAAACAAATAAGCACATAAGTGAATAAATAAAATATAAAGTAGTTATTAAAAACTAAGAGAACAATAGTAAGGCAGGAAAGAAAACAATGGAAGCACAGAAGTGTTATGTTTTACGTACAAATAAGCATATATCTGAGATGTGCGAGAATGATGATAATGATAACAGCGGTTAGCCCATGGACAGTGTTCCCCATGTGCCAGGTGCTGTGCTAAGTACTGAACGTACATCTAGTCTACAGCCACACCACCCCGACCTCGTCTGAACGTACATCTAGTCCTAAACAACCGGATAAGGGAGTTAGTATTAAAATATAAGTTGCATTACATATTTAGATTCAACCTTAGAGTATGTGTGGCTGAAACAATTCCTCACATCCGTCGAAAAATGTTTTAATTAAAATGTCACATCATGTTACCGGTCAAGAACTGATCATAGCATTCAGAACTTAAATGCTAACAAAACAGGTACTGAAAGTATGCTAATCTGACTAAAAGGAAGATTTCTTTCTAAAACTAAACTCTAGAATGATGTACAAAATGAAGAAACAGACCGTTCTCAATGGAAATGGAAATAAGACTGGGATGTCTGCACACCACCCCTCTGGACTAACACCTCACTGAATCCTTTACACATAAGTTCCCATTTAATTTTTCCAGTCAACCTGTCAGTCCATTAAGTTTATTATGCCCATTTTAAATATGAGAAAAGTGAACTTTAAGAGAATTAATATATTACATAAAGTTACATTATAAGAAAAAAGGGGAAGAAATAAAAATAGTAATCTGTACAGATGGTATGTAGTCTATCAAAGAATATCAACTTACTACTGGTAATAAATGAGTTCAGCAAAGCTGTAGGAAGAATCCAGCTACAGGGTAAATCCAGAAAAGTGCTTCCCTACTGAACATATATTGTGCAGTGGGGGGGCGAAAAAAGGTCTTTGGAGCCAAATATATCCGAGTCAAGGCAAGCAGACCAGCCTGGGGAGTTAACTGAACACTGCGTGTTGCTCGATTTGGCGCCTGGAGGGTCCCTGCTGCGATAACCCCGGGGATGCACTAGTGACCAAGTTGCTCAGCAACAACAGCCACCTACAGCAATCCTCAAACACCTGGTCAAACACCTGGTCAAACACCTGTACTCCCGGTTCAAAGAGATCAAGGGCAACCATCTCAACCATGTGAGAACTGAAGAACCCTAATTCCCTAAAGCTCCCATTCTCTTCTCCTTTCCTCCATAAAACTACCTTCACTCTCTGTGAACTGCCTCACTCTTCTCTATTCCTTGACTGTTTCTGACTCTTCCCGACTACCTCTCTTCTTTTTCCCTATTACCGTAATCCAGCACCCCTTCTGAACTGCTTTCTTCTTTCCCAGCACCGGAGAGTGGCTCCCTGAGCGTTCATATATACCTTCATTACTTCCAAATAAATTTTGATCTCAAAGGCCATATCTCTCTTCCAATACTAGTAACTTAGGAAACTTTAAACAACCCAGCTCACAATATAAGTACAAAATGGACTGAAAACCTGTGTACAGTAAAATAATATGCAGCCTTAGAAAAATTATGCACTAAATATATTAAAGATCCTTTAATTTTTTTATTAGTTTGCAAAATTCATGGAGTAAAATGTAACTTATTTAAAAAACTTAACAGGTAACCTGAGAATACTAGTGTGAAAAAAGAAACTCCGTTATTGCTGCATCCCTTGGTACCACGTCTCTTTTCCATTTGGACTTAACAGCACTGCACGCATCATAAATGATTCACAAAGGAAATACAGGCATCAGCAGTTTACTATCATGGGAATCAGAAACCAGTGATCACACAATGCTTTTAATTCTTATCACATTACTAAATTTTATCAGAAACAGATGTCAGCAGCACAATTTTGATGGAATTAGTTAACTTTTCTTTAACTTTCATAACAAATTAAGCATTGCTCAGTTGAAAAGTTATAATGTCATAAGCCTTGAGGCAGTGTTAGGTGATATAATTTAAAACAGTGCAGTGCAGAGTTTGCATGCAATTGGAAAAGAATTTATTAGCCTCATTATTGACAATTATGTAACTGATAAAGTCCCAAGTTCTTTTAAAACTTCCAATCAGTTAACTATCTAAGTAAATAATAAAATACTCAAAGATCTCTTTGAGTATTAATATAGCTATATAAATTAGCCATATAGTAGCAAAACAAGTAGAAAATACAACCATTAATATGACTTCCAAAGAACAAGTCAGGCAAATGGCCTATATCTGTAAATGAGCTAAAATTACAGATAAAAAAACTTAGTAAGTGAAACAGAAACATAATCTATACTTGAAAAATAAATGACGAGGATGACTGGACAAACGAAATGTGGTATGGACGTACAATGGAATATTTTTCATCCTGAAAAAGGAAATCCTGTCATATGTTATAATACGGATGAACCTTGAGGACATTATGCTAAGTAACATCAGCCAGTCACAAAGAAAAGACTGCATGACTCCACCGACATGAGCTATGTAAAGCAGTCCAACGTACAGAGACAGAAGCCAGAGTCGTGGTCACTAAGAGCAGGGTGCGTGGGAGAGGCGGGAGTTGTTCAGTGAGTGCTGCGTCCCAGTCGTGCAGATGAACAAAGTTCTGAAGATCCGCTGCACAGCGAAGTGAACATACGTAACACTAAAAACGGCTAAGATGGTAAATTCAGTGTTATGTGTGTTTAGTTACCATAATTTAAATTGTTTAAATAATGGACAGTGAAAAATAAAAGATTTGTAGCAAAATTTTTCTTACAGGCCAAGAAATCTTGCAGGTAAAACACATTCATTGTGTTACAACTTTAAGAAAGCCAGAAGGTTTTAATATCTAATGAATAATGTGTACAATGTAGTGGCTTTCCCTGTACCCGTTCTGACAAGTACGACCAAATTTACAGCTTAGAACTAGTCCCTTAGCCACACTCATCTACCCTTCCTCTCCTCGAAGTCCTAGGGTCCCAAAAGAGGGCCTTTTCTTTAAAGCCCTTCACCTATATGATGAGTCCCCAACAAACAACGGCCATCCAGGAATGGTCAGCCAAGACACCCCTTAGGTTTATTCCTTCCCGTGATCACTAAAAAGCCACTGCTGCTCAGGACTTTCCCTCCCTCCTCGAAAATGAAGAATAATTTAAGACATGTTAGATAAATAACATCAGAGAGCATTCACTGCTAGACCTGCCCTATAAGACATACTAAAGGGAGCCTTTCAGGCTGAAATGAAAGGACAGTACACAATACCTCAAACGCACAATGAAATAAAGAGCAAAGTAAAGGTAACTATATAGCAAATCTAAAAGACAGCACAAATTTATTTTTGTTTGTAACTCTATATAGCTCTTCTACCGTGAATTTAAATCACAACCTCCCCCCACCCCCACAAACGAAAGAATACAACAGGTCAATAGTGGACCTGTCTGAGAAATCAGGTTTTCTATTTCACGTCTGGTATGCAGACAGTGAAGAGGTAAAGAAAACATAATAGAGGCATCTTTGATAAGAAAACGCTGCAAATCAAACCTGTGGTGGGTGCACTATACACTTCTTCATGTCAGAGACACACAGTTTTAACCCGACGGTTTGGCTCAATGTGGTTTTAAAACACTAACCGTATCTTGTTCGTGTTACCTCTTTTGTATCTCTTGAATCCCTTTCCTTCTATCTCCTCAGCTAGTATTTTAATTGAGGTTGCCATTAATTCTCATCTGGATTATTGGGAGCTTCCTAATGGGTCTTCCTACTTTTCGTTCCTAACCCATTTCTTCCACTATTACCATTTAGTGATGCAACCAAAACAAAACAAAACAAAAACAAGAAACAAGCAAAAAATCAGATCCCACTGTTCTGCCTTACTGTTTCAGTGGCTCTCCACAATCTTCGGGGGAAATGAATTAGAATACCCGGGTAAAATGCACGGTTTCAGGACACGACCACCACTTTTCTCTGCTGCGTTGGCACCTCCACATACACACAATTGACATCCACACACTACGCTACTGCTCAGGGAGTTCCTGAGAATCCCAGAATGTTCTATGTCTCCCTTTATACATCCACCTTTCTCTAATTAGAAAAACTTTATCTTGTTCTATAACCACATTTCTACTCCAACAAAGACTTCTTTTTCTTCGGGACTCAATATCTATACCTACACCCACCCTTACCCCCAATATATGGGGGTTTTATCATTACCTAAACATAAGTACCACAGTACTTATCAAAATACAATAAAAACACTTGCTTTCCAATGTACCTCTCCCACAGACTAAGCTATTTATGCATAAGGATCATTTACATTGCTCTATTTCATCCCTATTACATACACGCATAGTGCCTGGCATGGAGTTGGTAGTCAATAAATGTTTTGAAAACACATTAAAGGATGAAACAGGTTGTACATTAGTAGACCTATGGAGAAGCCTTTCAATTTTCACTTTCCATAACCAAACCAATAATCTAATGAAATTGAAATACCAATATTAATCTTTACCAATTCTATAATCAGTAAACATAAGTAAATAAACAATATAATGTAGTTCTTATAACTTCTTATAATCACTACTTTCTTAGTTTTTAAAGATTTATAAAGGTCTGCAATATTTTATTTTTTAATTTTTACTGATGTATAATTAACCTGTAACATTTAGCTCAGGCATAGGGTATAATTCAGTATTTGTATAACAGCTCTCCATGTCTGTAGCACGTTCTTCAAATGTGTCTTCAGTTACGAGACAGTGGGACCCAGCGAAAATATGGAGGCCTACCCCAAATTTCTGCAATTATAAAATGAGTTTCTGTCAAGTTCTGATCCAGAATCCCCAAGAAACCTTACAGTGTATTAAACATGACCTATGATTTCTATGTAGACCTTTATAAGTGGACAAGAGAGATATATCTTATATCATGAGATAAGCAAGATAAGTGAATATCTTGCTTATCATGATATAAACAGAGGAATTTCTTTAATGCTATGAATGAAAAAGTGAAAACTTGAAATATTAAAACTGGAAATGCAAAGCTTAGGCAACACAATTATCAACAGCTGCAAATGTGTTAAAAAGCCTTTGAAGCTACAAAATTTCCAGCAGACCTAAAATTGTATAATGTGCTGTATCTCAGGGTGTATTCTAAGGGAGGGGAAAGATCCCATTGTCTTTAGCAGTTTCTCCTTTAGGTTCAACGTTCCCTGGCACATAAAATAGGGTTAATAGCAGTACCTCCCCTCGTAACATTATTGAAAGGTCTAGAATTCATGCATCACACTCAAAATAGTGCCTACTATCTAGTAAAAACTCAGTAAATGTCTAGATATTATTATTACTATAATTATTATGAAATGCCCAAGTCCCCAAAAGTTACCAGTAGACCGTTCTTCACAGGAAAAGATAGCGCACTGCTCAGATCAACCCACATTTGGTAATACCACCACCATACCTATTCCCACTGCTGTCTATTGATTCTCACTGAACTGAAGACAGATCTTACTGGTACTCTGCCATAGACTCTCTCTTACATAACTAACTTCACAAGCAAAGTACTATGAAAATATAACACCCCCCCCCAAAAAAAAGAGGACCAGTGCTTAACCACAATCCTGGATTCCAATGGAACTGATTCAATGCTACCACAGTCTGCCCCCGCTTTCTTCACTGGTCCAATGATGACCATAATACCTATCCAATCTCATAGGGTTAATTGTGAAGATTAAAGAAAATAATTTATATAGAACTGTCTGCTAGAGAGACATAAATTTTATTATTTATGAAAACTCTTCACGAATTAAGTTAATAATAGCATTGCTATAAAAAGGTCAGAAAATATATACTGCACATGCTAAGCACAGATTGCCCTTCCATTTTTCAGAACAAAGCCTTGACTTCTTTAGGTCCAACTCTGTTTGGTTTGGGCACATACATGAATACTTCAAAAGGTATTTCCTTCTTGCTCTGCCTGGTGTAGCTCAGTGGATTGAGCATGAGCCTGCGAACCAAAGGGTCACTGGTTCGATTCCCACTCAGGGCGCATGCCTGGGTTGCAGGCCAGGTCCCCGGCAGAGAGGCGTGAGAGACAACCACACACTGATGTTCCTCTCCCTCTCTCTCTCCCTCCATTCCCCTCTCTCTAAAAATAAGTAAATAAAATCTTTGAAAAAAAGAATACTTTGTATTACTATGCATAAGAAATGCTTTCCATAGAGATGAAAAGGACTAAAAACTTCACCAAAAGCATAAATGATGAAGAGGTGAGAGAGAGTAATCTCAGACTTTTGGGATTTCTCTTTAAAGTGCTTAGGCAAACTAAATAGTTTAACTAAAAACAGTAGTCAAAACAGGGATCCCAAGTCCTATCCAAAATCTTACCGGAACGCAACCTTCTTGCAACTACATGTAGTTTCTTGCTGGGGCACTCCCCACTAAGAAGGTAAACTCACTGAAAGAATGAGAGTGTAAGGATGAGTGTGCAAGGCACTTTTATCTGGTTTCTCATATAATTCTCACCACACCCTTGAGAGGTATTATCATTTGTTTTTTACAGATGATAACATTGAGGCTCAAAGAGGTTGTTACTTGCTTATGTCAGAGAGATAGCACACAGCTTAGCAAGATTAGAGAGCTAAACAGAAAAGTCTGACTTCAACAGCAGTTCTTTCCATTTCATCATATTATTACCCAATGAAGAAGCCAAATTTTTAAAATGCCACCAGGATTTACATGTCACTGAAGCAGCTGGTTACATAAGGCATAAGATGTACTGGGAATGTCAACACGAGTTTTTCCAGTCCCTTCAAAACAAATGAACAAAGTAAAGAAGTGGATTTCTGCTAATAACTGGTTTACACATGATGAAAATGTATCCCTCAGTCAAATAACATTCTATTACACCAGAATAACCTCCTAACCCTGACACAATGGTTTTGGTAAATGTCAAAAAAAGTATACTGAGAAACTCTGATTCATCCAAGGTTCATTTTCTATAATAGCTTATAAAATAGAAAATATTACTAGGGAGAGAGATGATTACTCAGCCACATGCTTCTCATTAAGAAAAACAGAACAATTATTTATATAGGGAAAAGTAATCTTATAGTAAAAAAGAATGGCAGAATATACCTTTAAAAGATGTCAGACATTTTAGCACCTTTGCTGGTTCTATATAAAGCTCTACCTAACCAAGTCAGGTTTAGGGACTCAGTCTCCCATACATATCTTCACGGCAGGAGAGAGCACCTTTATGAAAAAGGACTGTCAAATGTAAGTAAAACAAAGGTTCTCTGATTTACACACCCAATTCTTTAAAAGTAAACCAATTATTTTCCCCTGGAAAACACAGAAATAAATCTCACTTGATCAAGAAAATTGCCAAAAGAATACAAGTTAATATAACATGCCTGGCTTAGTTTGTCTATTATAAGACACTCAAGTCTGATCTGTAGACAGGGAAAATTAAGTATTCTCAGCCACTTATTTTACTTCATGTAAGTCTAAATTACCCACAACTAAAAGAGATAGAATAATGACATTCCATGATGCCCCAAACACATGAATCAATGGTGAAGCAGGAAAAAAGATGCAGACCCGATGAGAAAAGATAAAATTTGTGTCGGCTCTATCTCTCTCCCACAGGAGTCTCAAGAATGTAACTTAATTCACACACCTTGACTCCTTGGACCCTTTCAGAAAACAAAGATCATGGTGCCTTTAAAAAAAAAAGCCTCAATTATCAGTAAATGAAAGAAAGGAAGCATAGTTTTCCAAGATGACTTTCTAAGTCCACATACTTTTTTTCTTGTTGCTGTCAGTTACTTTTCTAATTTCTAATTCTAATAAAAATTTTAGCATAACTAAGAAAGACAAACTAAAATTACTTGGAGATTTTTATGCAAAACTTCCAATTCTGTGTCCTAAACTCTTTTACTCCAAAGTGAGTTCACAAACTTTGACAGATGTTTTATAACTTTGTTTAAACATTTAGTCAGTAAAAGGATGAAATTTAAAAAAAAACTCAGAATGATTTCATTCTTCTCAAAAACCAGGGTGGTCTATGGGCAATTTAGGTACCAGTGTTGTTGCCGGGGGAACAAAATGAAAACAGGTGCCATCAAATTCAAATTAAAGATTTAGTTCTATTTTAAACCACCTTAAACAATGTTTCCATAAACTTTCTAACTGATACTACTATAAATCTGACAATATTTTATAACAAGAAAAGGATTATAAATTGTCTGTAGACCATCAAATTTTAACTGTAACAAATTTGGACTGATTGGCAACACTTCCTCTTAAAAAAACTTTCTTTCATTAAATATGCAGCATCACTTAAAAAATGGAATGAATATATAATAACAGGCAGGTCAAAATAAGGAAACAGAACAAGTATAAACTTTGACAGTCTTTTCAAAAAGATTTTAATTTGTTTTGAATCTATGCAGTTTTAAAATTACAAATCAAGCACAAAATAATCTAAATTCACTACATATAAGGAAAAAGTTATGTAATTAATAACATTATGAAAAGCTATCCATTCCTCATAAACCTAACTGTGGTATAAACTTTATTTTTAAGAACTGAATGAAGTTTCCACTATAAAATATCCAGTAAATTTTATTTTATTAGTATTAGTATTTAGTATTGAAAAGAATATACGTACTTGGCTTCTACCATTAAACAGTACTTTTTTTAATTCTTAAAAGAGATGAAGCGAGTGCCTCTTCAGAAATACCTTACACTATTAAACATTTTCTGACTTATTTCATATGTCGTCCGTGATAAAACACACTCTATTTTGTTACGAGTTTTACTCTAAGAAAGAGCTTAAAGGAAGCCCTCAGAGAGGCAATACTGCAGACAGGCTGATGTTCCCAAGAAGACCACCAGTCTTTCAGAAAGAGGCGAGACTCTGCTGCCAATGAAGATGCTAGACATCGAGGCAAAATGAGAGGCACATTCTGTCGCTTTACTAATTTAATTAGAAAATAATTTCTCTGTCAATCAGTTTTTAAACTTGAAAAAATTTTGATCTTGTAGGGGCATTTCATCTCGTACAGATTAAAGTTCTTTTATTCTGATCATAAATAATCAAATTCCGTTGTCATTTCAAATCTTTCAGACAGTTCAAAGTTTTATTTTTAGCAGTACTCTGGGGAAACACAAGTCCATCATTAGAATCATAACTTAAGTCAACTCCATTAGTTGGATTCTTTCCAATACTTAACTACACTGAGGATTTCATCAGCTAGTTTTCCAAAAAAGTTAAAGTTTTCAGTATTAATAGATAAATATCTTTTAAACTAATATTTCTAGTTTAAAATTCTCTCCCATTAAATTTTATTTGCAAAAATAATTGAATCTTTTTTTAGATTAGCACTTATATTTGAATGACAAAAGAAAAATACACAGTATTACATAAAGTTGACCAATGTAAAACTTCCTTTATGGTTACATTAGTTAAAGTTTCAAATAATCTCACTTGTGTATAATTATAAAATTACTGTACTGGTCTACTGCTTACTTTGAAAGTGATTAATCAAAGTCAGAGAAAGCCAACCATCAACTGAAGTGTGTTTTGAATTTCCTTCTCAAAGAAATGTCAAAAAAAAGATGAGCCAATTTTACTTTAATTAAAACCTCATTTACCAATATGAAATAAATGTTTTCTATTTAATTCCAATTATATTTCAATTGTGTCCAGCTTTCAAACTGCTTCTGCTACTTGATTACACATGCCAAATTAATCTTTTTCTTATGTTTCATATAAACAGACTTAAAATCAAGACTTGAACATCTGATTATCTAGCAGGTATCCAGTATTCTGTATCTTACTGTAAATCAATGGGCTCATTAACGAACAAGTTAACTACAAACAAATCAGCCTCAACTCATTAATGGCTTACTTATCTCTTAAGGCTTAAGCAATGTGTTACCTAACAATAAATACTTAAATATCACTCTTCAAATTTTAGAAATTCTATTTTCCTTACATTCTCCATTATCTCATAGAAGCACAATAGAATTATTGGCCTAGAATTCTAATTTTGAATTGCTTTCACAGAAAAACTAACTCTCAATGCGAGAACCAGGATATGTTTTACCAACACAATCCTTCAAGTCCTGTGATCCAGGAAAGCCTCCCCTAATGTCAAACTCACTAAGTTTCAGATATATGTATCTGGCTGGCTCAAATACAGTACGTCTTGTCCTTTGTACATTCTAATACTCTTTGTACAGCCTTTCAAAGAATACAAAGACAAGGGAAATAGATTCATCTAAAATATTTGTTTCAATAAGCAGCAGCCTTTCAAAAACTGAAAGTGGAAATTTTAGAACAAAAGACATTTCTATCATGTCTTCTTAGGTGTTTCATATAGATAGTCAAGGAACTACCCCCCAAATCAGTGAACAGGTAGGGAAATACAGAGCCTACAAAAGAGTCAAGGAGCATGTTAAACGACGGAAGGTAACACAGTACCATTCCCTATGACACGTAAGCCAAACAAACCTCCTGCTCCTCCCTTTCCTCCACTTACTTCCTTTCTCCTGTTCTACTCTAACCGCCCAGTCTCTCAAAGGTACCTGCAGGCAGAGGAGATTCGGGATGCCTTTCACATGAGAGAAGAAACAATCCAATGATGAAATTGAGAGATACTCAGAGAAGGCTCTAGCTCCCAGCATCCTTCAACTATAAACTCTACCTTCTAGTTGATAACTGTACTTACAGACGACTTTTCAACCCTTTTCAAGGGTTTCATCTTGACAAATATTTAAAATTAGCACTTACCTCAATGTATAAAAAAATGAATAGATGTCCTAGTCAGGTGGCTCAATTGGTTGGAGCATCATCCCATACAACAAAAAGGTTGCAGGTTCAATTCCTGGTCAGAGCACATACCTACATTGCGGTTCAATTCCCAGTTGGGGTGCATACAGCAGGCAACCAATTGATGTTTTTCTCTCACACTTATGTCTCTTCCCTCTCCCTCTTCCTCTCCCCTCTTCCCCTAAAAGATCAATATACATATCCTCAAGTGAAGATTAAAAAAATGAATAGAAAAGAAATACTGACGCATGTGAAGAAGTAACAATCTAGACGTAGGAGAAGTCATTAGATTTAGTACCAGACCCTTAGGCTCAATAAGATGCTCATTAAATCCCATACAGTCAACATTGTGCAAGTCAATATTAAAGAACATGTATAAAGCACTAGAAATACATTATTGACATGGCAAATGAAATTAGAGAATACAAAATAAAGTTCTCCAGGCTGAGAACCTTCTCTTATTTCTTGTCAACTGACTTTCAGAAACATACCCATCAAAATAGAGGACAGCTGGTATGAATAGAAGGGCTAACTCCTTACCTGGAGACTTCACCCCTAGAATCTGTCTAAATCCATCTGAGAAAAAAAACCCTTCCCTCCAGGAGAAGCAAAGTGTAGATACTGTTAATTATAATTACAAACAGATTAAAATGCCATAAATTCAATAAATGGTCCATATGAAAAAAGAAATTAACAATGTAGTTGTTTGTATACATATAAAGATAGCAAATAAAATCTTCTTTTATATTATGTAAAACAAAATGCTTAAGGACTCATTGATAAACTTATCTGAGATAAGTGTTGAGATTTGGGGTTATAAATTCTTTACTGCCCTGAGGGAAACATTTTCTATAATATCATGTATCTGGCATTATAATAACATTATGGCTCAAAAATCTGTTTTCCATAAAATCTCTCATCTACATGTCATCAAGCTAATTATTTGGACAACATCACCATCTCCTCTGCTGGCTCTGGGAGATTTAGAAGAGAAAGAGCTTCGTGTTTGGTTTTGTCTTCTGGTACTCAAGGTTCAGTTAAGAGAAAAAGCCTATAACAGAAATCTTTATTTCCCTAAAGGTTTCAAAGCAATTGCTTCAGTAAATCAAAAGGATGCTTTCTCTGTTTCCAAATAGAGTCACCCATATAATTTAAGAGCAAAGGATTATTTGAGATGGTTTAACTTTTCTCAAAAAATGGAGTGGGAAATTAGGTGGTAACAAGGTTAGTGATCAGAATTCTAGGAAACTGCCAAGTTCTGGCACATTCTGATCATCAAGCTATTAATTACAGGGAGGGGTGACCTTGAAGAATTTTTGTTGTAGGCTTAAATTTTACATAAGGAAAAGCCATACAATTGTGAAATGCTTCAGATCTCCAAGAAACAGCTACCACGCTTTGCTGTGTTTCTCAAAGAAAGTAACACATTATAAGTTTTAAGAGGTATTCAGCTCCAAAAATACCAAAGTATCAAAAAGATAATGCTTATAATTAATAAATAGTTTGGTCTTACATATTTTATGAATGGCCTCTAAACTTTCTAATTGCCCAGACATCAAGCTACACCACATAAATTTTTCCAATTTCTCCCTTGTCACAGAACTCCCTTTCCAATCTAGTTCAGCATATACTTAGGATCTACTTTACAAAAGGATAAATACAATACTATACTATATCCAGGTTAAAATGACAGGTCCTAGGGTCCACTGTCTACATTCTAATCCTGATTCTTCCAGTTACTAGTCAGACAGCCTCTCTATATATCACTTCTATTATCTATAAACTACAGATAATAGTAGTAACACCTACTTCACAGGGTTGTTGTGAAGATTAAAATAAATTAGCACACACAAAATACATAGAACACAACCATAAAAAGAAAAAAGTACTGATACATGCTACAACATGGATAAACCTTGAAAACATAAGGCCAAGTGAAAGAAGCCAGTGACAAAAGACCACATACTGCATGATTCCATCCACATGAAACACAGTCCACAGTGAACAGAATGCAGAAGACACAAGTGCACAGTGATGGGATGCAGACTGGTGGCTGCAGGAGTCTGGCAAAAGGAATCAATAAGAACAAAATGCTTAACAAGTACTGAGCTTTACTTTGGAATGATGGAAATACTTTAGAACTAGACAGAAGTAATAGTTACATAATATAGTAAATATATTAAATGCCACCAAAATGTTCACTTTAGAATGGTTAATTGTTTTAATTTCATCTCAGTAAATTTCAATTAAAAAGAAGTAATAAATTATTTATTGACTTAAAAATATTTAGAACAATGGCAGGCATACAGAAAAGGTTCAGTAAAATCAGCTATAATTATTTTTTAAATATATTTTATTGATTGTACTATATAATCAATATAGCACCTCTTCGCCCACCCCTGTCCTCCAGTCCCTGCTTTGCCATGAGTCCTCTCTGCCTCGGCTGCCTGTCTCCACCCCTCCTACTGGTCTGGATGAATGTTTCTTCCTTCATTCCTTGGTTGTCAGACTTCCATACAGTTCGATTTTCTGGCAGTTCTGGTTATTTTTTGTTTTTAAATTTGTTGTCCTTTTGGTTGTGTGAGGAGGCAAAGTGTATTTGGCTGGAGGTCTATTCTTCTAACTATTATTATTATCCATACCACTAGTAAATGTACAGGATATTGCTTATTCATCCAAAAATTCAAATGATATACAAAAGTTTACAGTTTTATGCTGACTTTTAAGTATACATTTTAACAATTTGCATTTTTTACATTTATCATAAAATCAAGTAATTCATCTACCAGGAACTCATTATAAATACTAAACTTCCCCTCAAAAAGATACTCATATAGGAAATACATAGGTAAAATGGCAACTAAAAAATTACTTGGTATATTTATTGTTCCATATTGTCCATATTATAAGTATAATTTTGACATATATTACTTATGTAGTTTAACTATCTGGAAAAAGGAACTAATTATTTTTTTAAGATTTTATTTATTTATTTTTAAAGAGAGGGGGAAGTGGGGAGAGAAAGAGGGAGAGAAGCATTGATGCACAAGAGAAGCACTGACTGGCTGCCTCTCACGCGCCCCCAAGCGGGGACCTGGCCCCCATCCCAGGCATGTGCCCTGACCAAGAGTCAAACCAGTGACCTTCTGGTTTGCAGGTCAATACCCAACCAACTGGGCCACCACAGTCAGGGCAAGAACTAAATTACTAAGAAAATATACATAAAGTAACAACTAAAGAACTATTTTGTATATTTGAGCCCATAAATCATAAATATACAGTTATACTCAAATATTAAAATAATGTAATATGTAAAGCACTACTAAAAGAATTACACATATATTTACGAAGTGAATAAAAGTTTTGATTTGTGATGAATTAGAAAAATTCTTCACAATAGGAGACAAAATAGGAATCAAGAGCTGGACCAGCCCAGGGAAAGCAAAGAAAAAAAGGGCATAAAATCATAAGGCTCTATTTATATATATCAGAGATCATTACCTCATTTTCTTGTTTTAAGATTTAAAAAGACATAAGTAGAAAAAAGTATTCCATATTTCGAACCTGAAGCTCTTGTCCTACAGTTTAGGGAAAACATCAATAAACAGAGATCACAGTCAGCTCCCCAACTCTCCATGACAGCAGCCAAGAGGTCAAATCCGAAAATTCTTCACACCTCAAATAAAAAGTTACAAGAAGAAACTATGTGGTACTTTCAACTAATATCTCAAAAGAAAAGCCATGAAATATTCCAGAAGTAAGAGAATAGTTAATATTTTCCACTTCTTGGCCTCACATACTTGTTTTACTATTAGCAGACTTTTTGTTTTCTTTCTCATGTCTAATGTTTATCTTATAAATTTCCATTAAATGTGTTATAAAAGGTTCCTATTGGGAATGATAACCATATTTTAACTACACATTTATAAACAACAAATAAAACTGTCATTAATAATTTTAATATGAAATTAAATTACTGAAATAAACTTTCAAATATTTTATGTTGACATCAGTCAAGAATTGGAGCATGATGCATGCAACCTCTTAGCGGTTCAAAAGTACAGAGTTTAGGTCAAGCTTTTAAAACAGCCAAATGTTTAACAATTAAAGAAAAATACACATTGAGTGCTTTATATATAAAAATAGATCAAATGAACAAGGTTTGTGGGAAATAAAACATTCTACATCACACGTCAACAACTTCATGTGCTATGAGAACTTTACAAGTATAAACGTTATTTTTGAAATGTTATCTTTTTCTCTGAAGATCTTTAAGAAGTCAGCTAACTTCCTAGAATTTTTAATGTAATTCACCCTAAACAAAGATACAATTTTCTTGCATTCCATGAGCTCCATAAATATCTAAATTTAAATACTATGCATTCTCTATACCCCCTCTAATCTGTATGTCGAATATCAATGGAGTTCAGTGAGCTGTGGAAAACAGTATGGTGGGTGCCAAAAAATTAACCATAGGATTATCATATGATCTAGCAATTGCACTTCTAAGTATATATCCAAAAGATTTAAAAGCAGGAAATCACAAGTTCTGGCCAACATGGAGGTATAGGTAGAAACATTTCACTTCCCTGCACAATCAGAAGAAAGATAACAACCAATTAAAAAGAAAAAAAAAAAAAACAGAACTGCCAGAAAATCAAGCTGCAAGGAACTCCAACAACGAAGGAGTTAAAGAAACATTCATCCAGACTGGTAGGAGAGGTGGAAATGGACAGCCAGGCAGATACCAGCAGCCAGGCAGAGAGGAAGCACAGCAAGGTAGAGGACCTTGCAGGTGAGGCAGGGGCTGGCAGAGCTGGCGGTCCCACGTCTGCACGCTGATAAGCCGACAGAAACTACTGGGGAGCAAAACAGAGTAACCCAGGGTTTCAGTGCAGGAAACTAAAGACTCAAAACCTCTGGCTGTAAAATGCTGTCAGGGTTGCCATGGCAGGAGAAACTCTCTCTCACAAGAGAGTCTGTTAGAGAGGCCCATAGGGTCCTAGAAGTACACAAACCCACTCACCTGGGAATCAGCACCTGAAAGGACACAATCCACTTGTAACAGGTGAGGGAAGTGACGGAAAGCAGCCAAGAGTGGAGCAAACAACACTTCCCCACATAGAGTGCCATAACCGAGCGACGTGGGTTACCCTGCCCTGGTGAACACCTAAGGCTCTGCCCCCCTTACAACATAACAGCTGCGCCAATACAAAGACATAGGGCCCAAATGAAAGGACAGATCAAAACTCCAAAAAAGAACTAAGTGATGAGGAGATAGCCAACCTATCTGATGCAGAGTTCAAAACACTGGTAATGAGGATGCTCACAGAAATTATTTGAGTTTGGTTGCAAAATAAGGGAAGAAATGAAGGATACACAAAATGAAATTAAGGAAAATACACAGGGAACCAACAGTGACTAAAAGGAAACCGGGACTCAAATCAATGGTTTGGAACAAAAGGAATAAACAGAATGAAGAAACAATAATTCAAAAAAATGAGGAGAGGTTTAGGAACCTATGGGACAACTTTAAGCGCCTTAACATCTGAATCATAGGGGTGCCAGAAGGAAAAGAGGAAGAGCAAGAAATTGAAAACTTATTTGAACAAACAATGAAGGAAAACTTCCCCAATTTGGCAAAGGAACTAGACTTCCAGGAAGTCAAGGAAGCTCAAAGAGTCCCAAAGAAATTGGATCCAAGAAGAAACACACCAAGACATATCATAATTACATTGCCCAAGATTAAAGATCAGGAGAGAATCTTAAAAGCAGCAATAGAAAAGGAGAGAGTTACCTACAAGGGAGTGCCCATAAGACTGTCAGCTGATTTCTCAAAAGAAACCTTACAGACAAGAAGGGGCTAGAAACAAGTATTTGAAGTCATAAAAGGCAAGGACCTACATCTAAGATTACTCTATCCAGAAAAGCTATCATTTAGAATGGAAGGGCAGATGAATGCTTCCCAGATAAGGTCAAGTTAAAGGAGTTTATCATCACCAAGCCCATATTATATGAAATGTTAAAAGGACTTATCTAAGAAATAGAAGAAGATCAAAAACTATGAACAGTAAAATGACAACAAGCTCACAACTATCAACAACTGAACCTAAAAAAAAAAACAAAAACAAACTAAGGAAACAAGTAGAAGAGGAACAGAATCACAGAAATGGAGATCACATGGAGGGTTATCAGCATGGTAGGGGAGGTGGGGAATCGGGGAAAAAGTACAAGGAGTAAGAAGCATTATTGGAAGGCATATAATAGACAGGCAGAGGTTAAGAATAGTATAGGAAATGGAGAAGCCAAAGAACTTATACGTACAAGCCATGGACATGAACTAAAGCAGGGAAGGCTGGAGGGTGGGGGTGTGCAGGTAGGACAGGGACAAAGGGGAGAAAAAAATTGAGACAAGTGTAATAGTGTTATCAATAAAATATACTTTAAAAATAAAAAAATAAAAGCAGGAAATGAGATATTGTACACCCATGTTCATAGTTCACAGAAGCAGTATTTACAATAGCCAAAAGGTAGAAATAACCCAAAAGTCCATCAACAAATACATGAACAAACAAAATGAGGAATACATATACAATGGAGTATTATTCAGCTTTAAAAAGGAATAAAAATTTGACAGATGCTATGACATGGATAATCCTTGAAGACATTATGTAAGTGAAATAAGCCAGGCACAAAATAACATTATTGAATGATTCCACTAACTGAGGTGCATGGAACAGTCAAATTCATAGAACCAGAATGGTGGTTACTTGGGGCTGGGGAAAGTGAGTAATGAATGGAGAGTTCTGTTTAATAAGTAGAGTTTTACTCCGAAATAATAAAAAAAATTCTAGAGGTGAATAGTGGTTATACCTGCAGAATATTGTTAATATATTTAATGCCACTTAAAATAGCTAAAATGGTAAACTTTATCATGTATATTTTACCACATTTTTTAAAAAGGGAAAAAACCATGAAAGTTCTGAAAAATGGAATGTAGTGATGGCTGTAAAACAATGTGAATGAATATGCCATTGACCTGTATACTTAAAAATGGTTAAAATGGTAAATTTTATGTTATGTGTATTTTCCAACAACTGTTTTTTTAAAAGTTGGTAAAATCTTTCAATAGTCAGTTTCACTCTGAATTACTTATTTTTAGAGCAGGTCAGAATACAGTTGCTCAGAGGTCCTGAATGCTTTTTAAGCAACTGAACCACCACTACAACTAACCAGCACTCCTAAATCAGGCATTGCTTAGCAAAAGTTTTACTGCCTTTCAACCTAGTGGCTGTGTTGAAATCTGGCAGCCACACAGAATGCTTCACACTGACTCTGCAGCAGTGAGGGACGTGCAAGGCGTGAGCATGTTCTAAACGGAACACACTTTAAATCCACCTGCACCGTAACTAGTGACTGCTCTTAGACCCTCAGGTACACTCCCTTCTACCTCGACTAAGACCTTGATTCACCACTTATCATTACTGGTTCCATTCCTTCCATCTTTAAATCCTCTCCCTAGATCCTTCATCTCTTCCTAAAATTATAGTAAGTCCTCCCTTCCTATTAAAACCTTTCCTCAGCCTTGATTCCTTCAGAATTTCCCCCCAACTTCTCTCCTTTTCTTGGCTGTCAAACAGAGTCTCCTGGTGCTGCTTCCACTTCTCTACTTTCCATTCATCCCTTGATTCCTCCTGCTTCACCACTCAAGTGAATTCCACTCCTAAAAGTTCACCATGACCTCCAATTTGATAACCTCTTCATACTATCCAATTTAAAGGCAGAAAGGAAGATAAGTGTTTGTATAAAGTCATCCAGCACCTTCTTAAAAATCTTTTTTTTTTACCTGAAATACCATATTCTCCTAATTTTTCCCTTATTCTCTAGTCTCTCTTTTTCCTCCCTCCTCCAAATCCCAAATACAGGTACTTGTAATTCTGTCCTTCTTTTTCCCCCCTCTCCTAAGAACTTTTCAGAACTTTTCTTCTTGAAACTTTGCAAAATATCTTATAAATGCATAATACCAACAGTACAAAAGATACTAGAAGGGGTCAGGTAGTTGGAGAATAACTCCATTTACCCCAATAACTAATTAGCTGGCAATTGTATGAATGCTTCCCTACTACACATGCATATATCAGTGTTCAAGGTTAAGAAAACCACATTTGTATTTTTTGGCAGGTGAAATACATTTTAAATGAAAAAAACATTTAGAATGTTTTCTTTTGTAAATGACTATACTGCTGAAGGAAGTATCTAACAATCTGTTCGCTATTAATTGCATGCTTTCTGATATGGTTAATTATTTAGGCTTGATGCAATCATTCAGCTGGTTAAGACTGCTTACTGATACAAAGTAAAAGATAGGATGTATAAATTGCAATGTAAATATCAGTTTCTTTAGGCTCAAAAACAATTTTCTCTGGAAGAGAGCTTTAAAATTTTTATATAAAAATAACATTTGTAGAAAAGAAACATAAATAAAATCCACAGAAAATTGATATATTATATCTTAATGTAAAAGTTGTCAGAATATGCCCTGGCTAATATGGCTCAGTAGACTGAGCACTGGCCTGCGAACAAAAGGGTTGCAGGTTTGATTCTCAGTCAGGGCACACACCTGGAGTGTGGGTCAGGTCCCCGGTGGCAGGGATGCATGAGAAGCAAACACACACTGACGCTTCTCTCCCTCTCTACCTCCCTACTCCTCTGTCTATAAATAAATAAATAAATAAATGATCTTTAAAAATCACTTTTTAAAAAAGTCAGATTACTATATTCTTTATTCTTTAAAAGTCTAATTTGCAATAATTAATGAATGGTAATTTATTGGTATGATATATTAATACCAAGGACATTTTTAAACTTCTTTGGATTGTTGACTAGCAAAGGGTTCTTTACCTCAGTTGTTTCCTTTGGTCAAAAAAAAAAAAAAGCTACTCATTTTAAAGCTTAATCATAAAAGCAAAATGCATGTGAAATTATTTCATTTAAGAAATTTAAAAATATTTTAAGGCTCACAAAACTTAAGGATGTAGGGAAATTATCAAGATATAGCACTAAATGAAAATTAGAAAATAATATAATCTCATAATTCCAATTCTGGTTAAAAATGGTATGTCCTCATGGAGATATATATATATATATATATATATATATATATATATAATGTGTATATATACATATACATATGCAAAGCAAACAGGAGTATCATAAATAAAATGTTAACTGTAAGTCTCTTCACTGTACAAGTGCAAGTGATTTTTATTTTCTTCTTTATACTTTGTTTTCTTTATACCTTCCTTTCTTTCTACAATAAACATTACATTTGTAGTTGAGCTTTCTGGAAGAATAAACTCTACATTCCATTCAATTTTTTGCCTCATGTTTTGACAGAGTGGAGAAAACCATCTTCCAAAGCTATTTACCTTTTTATCACTGACAATGTTCTCATGTACCTGACCCATCAACAAATCTTGTTAATCCACTTATAAAATATACCAGAAACCAACTACTTTTCACTATTTTCGCTGATTCTGACATTCTCACCCAAGTCACCATCATTTCTCACTTGGTTTATACAAGTCTCCTACACTAGTTTATCTGACTCTACCCTTAAAACTCTTCAGGCTATTCTCGTGTAATTTTGCTACTCAGAAATCCACAGCGACTACTCATTTCACTGAAAATAAAAGCCTGAGTATTTACTGTAAACTTCAAGCCTCCAGGATCTGTACCAGGAGTTGCCATGCATACTCCAACTTCAAGACCACCAACACTGCAATCAATTGCCTCTATCAAGAACATTCTGCACCCAGATATCCACATTTCCTTCAAGTTTTTATAGAAGTGCCTGCTCTCAGTGAGTCTTTCACTGGTAGTCCAACGTGTCAACTACTCCATGCCACCCCTGAGATTTCCTATCTTGCTTTCCTGCTTTTATTTTTTCTTCTGTAGGACGTACTACTATCTAACATGGTGTTATCTTTCTCCCTTATTAGAATATAAGCTCAATAAGAGAATTCTTCTTTACTGCTGCATCCTCAGCACCTGAAGTAGCCCCTATCATACAGCAGGTGCTTGGTGATATCTATTGAATGAATGGATATGTGCATTGCTGTGTAAAGCCAAAGCTGCAGGTCGCAGTCATACTTGGCTCACTGAATGTCATGAAGTAAAATCAACTCATTTTTCCTCTTCCAAAAATCAGTATGTAAAATGACTTTAACAGAGGGCTAAAACATTGTGGTAGACAATAATGCAGTCATATTTTTTCAAGCCTAAAAGGAGGAAGCATCTAGGATCTTCCGTCCAAAACTTAGGAATAAAACTTATGACCTGCTTTTATACATCAAAGGGACTCTAGGAGATCGATCACACTGCTATTATTGTGGATACTAAAAAGTAAGCAATACTCTTCTAAGTTTTCCACTAAAATATTTACTTCCAGTCTACCAAGCTGAATATAAAACTTTCCTTATGTATAAACAAAAAACAAGTTGAATATCATACTGCTATGCACCTAAGTATCTGTTATCTAAGAGATCTTGGGGATAATTTATAAACATCAATCAATGCTGTGCAAAGAAAGCGAAGAGGGACTAGGCAATTGGATACTGTGAAAAAATGAAGGCAATCAGAAGAAATACGGTCCATGGTGGCAGTGACACAAGCTAAGCAGGAGGTATGGATAATCTGGGTAAGTGCCATGGAAAAATAAATATCATGATTGGACTTGAGGCAAATGGAAACAGTTCAAATTGGCTTCATACAGTAACTGTGGAACATATGATGTCCATATGTCCATTACCAACAAACTAAAACATGGAAAATAACAAAAGCCAATGCTGTGATGGCTATAAGAACACACCCAATGCCAGTCTCTACCACACCACAGCAACATAACTTACTACAGCTGCCAGGTAAGCTGGCAGAGGAGTCAGAAGCAATAAGAAAAAGGGAAAGGCCTAAATATAAACTGTTCTCTTTCCCTACAGAAAAAAGCTGGGATCTACACTAGAAAGCACAATACAATGTGGCCACAATAAAGACTGAAAAGTAAAGTGCTTTTTTTTTTTTGACAGTTTCCAAAACTGTAAAGTACTTTAGAATTAAAGAGGTCGGCATTTTATCCAAAAATACAAATGATTTAAGATCCAAAGAACTAAATCACGTAAGAAGAGAATAGAATGCACTAACATCCAAGTTTAAAAGAATTGCAAACATGACCTTTTAAAGTCTGAAATATATAATAGAGAACAAAAACAAACTGACCATCTTTTGGGAAGACTGGGAATTCACTACACCTAATGTCAAGGCTAACAAGTCTACCTATCTTCTTTCCATATTCTCCAACTCTCAAAGCGATCTGTCCTCAGGACACAATCACAGCTGATAGAAAAGAAGCAGTGCTTAGGCAAAGGTCACGAAGGACCAATTTAAACAGCAAAGCCAAAACTATTTAAAAAAAAAAAAAAACGTACAGAAACCAACACTATCATCTCAGAACCTATCTGGTGGTCCTGACCTTTTCAACCAATCAAAACCAGATATTTCCAGTCAGGTGAACTACATATAAATAACTTCAGCTCTAATTCAGAAATATATTGGTTGTCACTCACTGAAACTGTATGTAATAAAATCCAGCAGTTAAAAATACATAACTATTTTATAGTAAATATCAATGTCATTCTTGTTTCAACCTGACTTCCCATTCTACCCCCAAACCCCCAAACTTGAAACCAAGTACAATTTCTTGAGTAGCTGGAGTGTGGTTAAGGAAAGGAAGCTATGCTTGTTTGTATGGAATCTACCATTTCCTCCCTGCCAAAACACTTGTTTAAAAAGTCATGTAATATTTCTATTAAATTGTAAATGCAGCCGACAAGGAAATGGCCTACTGGCAGTGTATTACCTTTGTGGCAATGCCAACAGGCCTACAGCAAAATAGTGCACATGATAATTTCAACATGCATTCCCAAGTAACAAAATTGTGCTTTACATAAATACCACAGAACCTGAGCAAGATCCAGAAAAAGCAATGGGAAAATTTGCCCAAGCTTTCATGCTTGCCTATATCAATTGTATGTCATAACTACAGCAAAATAGAAAAGCATCTACATATGTCCAAGAAGCTTGTGAAGTTAGATCATATAACCCTGGGAAAACTATTGCAACTTAAATCTGTGTATTCCTTGTTAACCACTGTAACAACTCACTAATAAAAATTAAGAAAAACTGTGGGTATCAAATGAACCAAAATGTACTAACTACATACAATTCCTTAAACACCATAATGCAACTTATTAACAGGAACATATGTTCAGTGTAAGCCACAATTGTTATGTTAAATTACTTCTTCCTTTGATATCATTCATTTGATTATAGAATTTAAGAGATTCACAAACCTTCCAATTAAAATGGTGACCTTCAGTTTATAAGTCACTTACTGCAATGCTTATAGTCACCTCTGATCACTTACCCCTTACCTTTCATTACACAGCACAACTACATTGTAATTATGCTGTTTAAATGATCCCAGATGTAATAAAGATGATTCTATTTATGTAAGAGTTTACTGAAAACAAAGTTAACATAATCAAATCATTAATCTGTGATTAATAAAGTCCACTAAGACGGCTAAAGAATTCTACTCTGCAGAAAGTTAACTAAAACACAATTTTTTTAAGTCAGGTATGTCTTATCTATCGTCATTTTTTTAGAGCCCTGAAACACCAATCCAAAAGAAGCTATGCACCCCAATGTTCATAGCAGCACAATTTATAATAGCCAGGTGCTGGAAGCAACCTAAGAGCCCATCAGCAAATGAGTGGATCAAAAAACTATCATCATTTTTGTAAATGTCTGTCCAGTCATAATTTCAAAAGTCACCTTTGCGGTAGATACCACGTCCTCTAAAAACACTATAAATCTGTGAGTGTCACACATCTGACATTAGAGTCAATGCCTGTCCTCAGGCGCCTCTCAGCCCCCCAACACACGCACTCCCAGATATATGTCCTAAAACAGGTGTCAGTTCGGGTCTCCAGCCTAAAAAGTTTCTATAGCTAGTGTGAAAACAAAACAAAACTTAACTGAGGTCAATACAGTGAGTCTACACAACTGCTTTTAAAATACACGTCTTCAACAAGGCTTAGCAATTATAGCCACGTTAGCAAATCAAAGCTACTATCCAGAAGCCAACACTATAAGGCTGCTCACACTAGTCTTTCTGATCTTCTGCAACAAAGGAACAGGATCTAAAGTACAAAAAAAGTATATGAATTATATCAATTTAAAATTTAAATTTTAAATAAATGAACTGTGCTTAGTACAAGTTTGAAAGTCAAGCAAAAAGTGACGATAGACCTTTCAAGATATATTTGATTATCATTTACTCATTTTCATTTCTTAGTTTATTTCACTCTTACTCTGTTATAAGCACAAAATTTATTATTGTAAGAAAGAAGAATGTGAGCTTGCCAGATTTCAATATCAACACCCCAGCCTTGAGTGGGTGGCTCAGTTGGTTAGAGCATCATCCCCATATGCCAAGGCTGTGGGTTCAATCCCTGGTTAGGACACATACACACATAAAAAAATATCATTGAATGAATGCATAAATAAGTGGAACAACAAAGCTCCCCCTCCCCCGTCTCTCTCTCTCTCCCCCCTCCCTCTCCCTCTCTGCCCCTCCCTTCCTCTCTCTCTCTGACATTAATAAATAAAAATTTTGAAAAAATATATTAACACCTAAGAAGTATCTTTGAGATAGGAAAGGCAATTGAGCACATTTTGAACAAAAATATTTATTGATGCTTTTAGGTGTAAGTCACTCTGCTAGGTTCAATTAGACACACAAAGATGAAATTAAACACAGTTGCATTTAAAACTTAGATCTAGCAGGGGAAGTAAGACCACATAATAACTATGATAATATACAGTAAGTTAAGAAGTGATATGAGAATTCAGAGAAAGACTTTTTTTAAATCAGTGGAATGCGAAACTTTGGACAGGAACTGGACAACCCTAAAACTATCCCCTTGCTAGAAGTAAAAGACTACTGGCAGGGAGGAGAATCATATAGATGCCATACACACACACATTTAAAACACAGAATAGTGATATGCTGTTATAAAGTAAACAATAAACAAAACTCTACTCTGAATATACAACGTGATTTAAAACTCTCAAGGGTCACTGACTTTGAGAGCCACAGTTCTCGATCTTTTTGGGTCAAAAAACCCTTGCTTCAAGGAGTCCCTGTTTTCATTTGATGAAAATTATGAGCTCTATCACCAGAAAAATGCACATCTGCACAAACACCAAAATTTAAATATAATTTCTGGGGTCCCACTGACTGAATTCTCTGCCCCAAAGAAAGCGCACTCCACTCTTCTATGAACCACGGTTTCCATCACTGGGCTCATGCGCAGTGAAAATGAAGTAGAAAACATCTGCATATCACGGTCTGACCTGAGGCTAGAAAAGAGAGAGTCCATGTGTATCTCTGTCCTCATGGGCTCATTTTCCATATTTTTTTCAGTAAAGGCTGTAGAAGTCATCTCAGCAGCCATAAGAAGGGCTTAAAAGCTTTCAGCAACCTCTCTTGGTTGGCAGAAAACTCCTCTGGGTACTGTGTCAAGTCCCAACATCTTCAACTCTACTTGATAACCTAAAACGATGTTAAGGCAGCTGCCTGATCCTTTCCATAGCCAAAAGCTCCTTAAGTGATGATAGTAAATGTTAATAAATAGGAACCCTCTTGCAAGAACTTGAATGTATAGTGTCAATGTGAGACTTGAAAAGTAATTTAATAATGCTACCTAATATTTTTATAGTATTTACCATTTTACAAATACTGCTCATTTACATAACTTTATGAAATGGAAAATAGAAAGCTTTAAAACTAATTCATAGATAACAAAATTGTTTCAGGACTCAAAATCTCAAACACCAGGTCATACCACTACTATATGGCAACAACAGAAGCATTATGGGTTGGAAGAATTCAGACTTCCAAAGCCTTGCTCAGTGATTTTCTTTTTTTCTTTACAAATGCAAGCTGCAAACTAATACTGGTCATGAAATCGATTTAACAGATTTGAACCTCCTACATTTTGTAATGAAAGGATGAAGCAGAATGAAAGGAGAGATAGTAAGACATGACTGGTAAGACAGCAGTCAGAATGGATCACAAACAGCAAAGATAACCCCTGCTTTATGTGTGCATGCACAAAATGGGCCACAGTGTGATTTCACACTGTGGGTCCCAGTCAAAAAAGCCTGAAATGAAATGCCATCTTTCAATCATTACCAAATCAGTTTAAATTCTCTCCTCTAAATGCTCCCACACAAATACAGAGTAATATTGCCTCTGTCAGTACCCCAGATTAAAATCTTAAAAAGATAGATTCCAATATAATTCTTTCTCAATGATTCTTACTGTAATACTTGATAAAAAAATGTCTCCAATACTACAATTCATATTCATGTAATTTGTATGTCAGTAGGAAAACAATGACTGTTTCCTCAATAGTTACCAAACTAACAAGGTTTACAGGGCACTTGGCAACACCCATAGTCAGGTTTGAACACAAATTAACAGAGGAAATGTGTCTTCCCTGCGAAACCCTCCGGGGTGACCTCAGCAGGCTTAACCAAGTGAGGTGGAGATCTGCTCCTTGTGTTGTCTTTGCTTGTTCATCTCTTCAAAAATAATAACTCCAACTGGACAAAAAATGTTGAAACTGTCATTGTAATACACCTTAATCCCCAATTTAGGGGTTGGAATGCTTGGTACTCCCTCATGTATTAGGACTACAGGGCAGAAAAACTCTTTAACTTTCAGAGTTAAAAACCATATGTTCTGGAAGCAGTACTGAAATTCTCTGATGATCCAATTTGCCCTACTCCTCTGGATGCTTGGCTGTTTCTGATCTGAAAATGTGATTAATAGAATCAGACTATCACCTAAAATAATCAGGCAGAAAAATGTAGGGGATATGAAAAGAAACCAAAGCATAAGGAAAGAAAAGCAGAGGTGGTAAAGGGAGCATGTAAGCATTCACGTACACGTGCTGTCAGGGCACAGGGAACAAAAGAAGTAAAGGCAGGAACAAGAAGAAGAGAAGCCGTGGCTGGTGTGGCTCAGTGGACTGAAGGCTGGCCTGTGAACCAAAGACTCGCTGCTTCGATTCCCAATCCAGGCACGTGACTGGGTTGCGGGCCAGGTCCCCAGCGGGGCACTCGAGAAGCAACCACATATTGCTGTTTCTCTCCCTCTTTATCCCTTCCTTATCCTCTTTCTAGAAATAAATAAATAAATTTTTTTTTAAAAGGAAGATGAGGAGGTCAAGGGAAAAAAGTGATATATGAAATGAAAAAGTAATAAAATTCTCACCTGTAGCCCTATGATCCTATATAATCTGTAACATACATACATAAGATTGCAAAAATGTTGTAACAGTGTATGGTCTTATATTCCAAATAATTGAACATATATCCCCCTTACAAACCCACATAAAAGGAAAGCTAAATAATTCTAACATTACTGTTCTAATTGCCACTGGACTCGAAGCTCCAAGAGAACAGGAAATACATCTGCTGTGCTTACCACTACACCCTCAGAGTCCAGCTGGCTCATGACAAATGTGCACTAAATACTTAAAGAAAGAAATAAAGGAAAGAAGAACAGACGTAAAAGAACACAGAAAAAAATCCCAGGGGATCCGTCTTCAAAAATCAAACATCCATAGTTAAATGACATTAGTTTCTCTGATATAAAATAGCCTAGGAAGGACAGTGGAAAACATGCTCCCACTGACCCAGAGTTTGACTTCCCTGCCTCCACATTAGAATATGCATTTCTTCCACTTTCAGATTAATACTAAATCAAAAACATTTTAATATTAATCATTAAATTTTATAGTCATGGCAACATAGCTATGTACCACCATAGAAATACATACAATTACACGGTACATAAGTTTCAAGAGTGTCAGTTCTCATTACTAAGATGTCAATAAAAATTATTTTATTTTTTACATTATTTTTATTGTATTTTTCCATTACTATTTATCCCCCTATACCCTCTTCCACTTCTGCCAACCCCTCTGTCCCACAACCACCACAGTTTTCCATACTCGTAAATTCTTTCTCTCTTTTTCCTTTTTTGCTCCATCCCTCCACCCTTTCAACCCTCCCCCCCAGAGCTGTCATCCTGCTCTCTATCTATGAGTCTGTCTCTATTTTGCTTGTCAGTTCACTTTGTTCATTAGATTCCACACATGGGTAAAATCATATGGTACTTGTCTTTCTCTGACTGCCTTATTTCACTTACATAATGTTCTCCAGGTCCATTCATGCTGTTGCAAATGATAAAATGTTCTTTTTATGGCCAAGTAGTATTCCATTGTATAAATACACCATAGTAGTTTTATCCACTCATCTACTGGTGGACACTTGGGCTGCTTCCCAATCTTAGCTATTGTAAATAACGCGGCAATTAACACAGGAGTGCTTATGTTCTTTCAAATTAGTGTTTCAGGTTTCTTTGGATAAATTCCCAGAAGTGGAATTGCTGGGTCATAAGGCAGTTCCATTTTTAACTTTTTGAGGAATCTCATACCGCCTTCCACAGCGGCTGCACCAGTCTGCATTCCCACCCACAGTGCACAAAGATTTCCTTTTACCACATCCTCATCGGCACTTGTTTGTGAATTAACTGATGACAGCTATTCTGACAGGTGTGAGGTGACATCTCATTATGGTCTTAATTTGCATTTCTCTGATGATTCGTAATGTTGATCATCTTTTCACATATCTATTGGCCATCTGCATGTCCTATATGGAGAACGGTCTATTCAGGTCTTTTGCCCATTTTTTAAATGGTTGGGGGGGGTGTTGAGTTTTAAAAGTTCTTTATAAATTTTGGATATTAATCCCTTATCAGATGTATCAGTGAATATGTTCTTCCATTTTAATTTGTTGATGGTTTCTTTTGCTGTGAAAAAACTTGTTAGTTTGATGTAGTCCTATTTGTTTATTTTTATTTTTGTTTCCCTTGCCTGAAAAGATATATCAGAAAAAATGTTGTTACAAGAAATGTCTGAGATTTTACTATGTTTTTTTTCTAGGATTTTTATGATTTTAAATCTAACATTTAAGTCTTTAATCCATTTTTAGTTTATTCTTGTGTGTAGCATAAGAAAGTGGTCTAGTTTCTTTTTTTTTCATGTATCTGTCGAATTTTCCCAACACCAGATATTAAATAAACTATCTTTAGCCCATTGTATGTTTTTGCCTCCTTTGTCAAATATTAATTGACTATGGGTTTCTTTCCAGCTCTTTTCTGTTCCATTGATCTATATGTCTGTTTTTATGCCAATTCTAAGCTGTTTTGATTACTATGGCCTTGTAGTATAGTTTGATATTGGGTAGCATGATTCCTCCTACTTCTTTCTTTTCTCTCAGGATTGCTGCTACTATTCTGGGCCTTTTGTGGTTCCATATAAATTTTAGAATATTTGTTCTAGTTCTGTGAAATATGCCATTGGTATCTTAATAGGAATTGCACTGAATCTGTAGATTGTCTTGGGTAGTATTAACATACTAATGATGTTTTAATGATGTTATTTGTTCCAACCCATGAACCTGGTATATGCTTCCCCCTTATTTATATCTTCTTCAATCTCTTTCTTCAGTGTCTTATAATTTTCCAAATACAGATCTTTTACATTCTTGGTTAAATTATTCACAGGTATTTTTTTTTTGGAAGCAATTGTGAATGGAACTGTTTTCTTAATTTCCCTTTCTGATAGTTCATTATTGACATACAAAAATGCAACTGATTCTGGATATTAATTCTGCATCCTGATACTTTACTGAATTCATTTGTCAGCCCTACAAAAATAATATCCAAATAATTTACAATGATGATTTACAACTATTAAATACTCATACAACTTCAGAATACATCCATTGTATTATACTGGGTCGGCAAAAGTTGGTTTACAGTTGTTCTTGTGGAAAAATATATATAACAAGAAAAAATAATAATACAATAAATTTTTTCACATACTCACAACTTTAAGCCTACTTTTGCCCACCCCTGTAAATAATTAACTACAAATGAGCAATCCTCTGCTTGTAGACCTGCAAGTTGTTTGCACATAAATAGGGAGTGAAAATCATTTGACTCAAAGGCCTCCAAAAAGAGTAATTACAAAGGAAGAATTACAAGGTACTTAGTGTTAGAACTGGCATACAAAAAATGATAGCGTGACAGCTGAAGGAACAATAAACAGAGGCAGCAAAAAGTCTAAGTACTAGGGTCTCAACCAGCAAAAAGAAAAAGGCAGATCAAAAGGTAGAAGAGTCAAGAAAAATGAGACCAGAAACTCAAGAACAAGAAACAACCCAATTCAAAAATGGGTAAAGGAGATGAATGGACATTTCTCCAAAGAAGACACACAAATGGACAATAAGGCACATTAAAAAGATGCTCAACATCACTAGCTGTTAGGGAAATGCAAGTCAAAATCACAATGAGATACCAGTTCACACCCATTAGCATGGTTGCTATGAAAAAGACAGAAAATAAGTGTTGGCAAGATTGTGGGAAAACTAGGACTCTGTGCACTGCTGCTGTGGATATAAATTGGTACTGCTGCTATGAAAAATAGGAGGTTCCTAAAAAAATAAATATAAAATTACCATACGGTAATATGAAGACGCGGGGGGGGGGGTAGGATTGAGGATGAGAGGTGGGCATGGGTAGGGTGGGCGAAAGTGGTGGTGGGAAAATGGAGACAACTGTATTTGAACATCAATAAAAATTTTTTTTAAGAAAAACAAAAAAAATTACCATATGAACCAGCAATCTAAGTTCTGGGTATATATACCCACAAGAATTGAAAGCAGAGTTTCAAAGAAATCATTGTATACTCATGTTCATAGTAGCATTATTCACAGCAACCTGAGTGTCCATAGACAGATGAATGGATAAAAAAAATACAATGGAATATTATTCAGGCTTAAAAAGAATGAAAATCTGATGTACATACCACATGAATAAAACTCGAAAACATTATGCTTAGTGAAAGAAGCCAGACACAAGGGGACAAATACTGTATGATTCCGCTTATATGAGGGGCACAGAGTAGTCAAATTCATAGAGACAGAAAGTAAAATATGGCTATGAGGTATTGAGAGGGAATAATGGAAAATTATTGTTGAGTGCAGAGTTTCAGTTTGAGATACTTAAAATTACTGAAAATGGTTGGTATAATCAGTGAGCAACAATATGAATGTATTTAATGCCAATGAATTGTACTGGGTTAGCCAAAAAGTTTGTTTGGTTTCTTCTATAAGATGGCTCTAGCAGTACTCAGTTGTCTTTTAACTTCATTTGAAACAATTCTGTTAGATTATATTGTGACAGCTGCCATATCAGCGTGCATTAAAAAAAATTATCAAAATTGGTGAATTTTTGGCATAGTGTGCTTTATTATTTCAAGAAAGGTAAAAATGTGACTGAAATGCAAAAAAAAAAAGTTTGTGTAGTGTATGGAGAAGGCGCTGTGATTGATAGAGCATGTCAAAGTGCTTGGCAAAGTTTCGTGCTAGAGATTTCTCACTGGATGATGCTCCAGAGTCAGGCAGACCAGCTGAACTTGACAGTGATCAAACAGACACATTAATCAAGAACAATCATCACTATATCACCCAGGACATAGCCAACGTACTCAAAATATCCAAATCAGTTATTGGTGAAAATGAAAAATGTGGATTTTATTTTATGGAAAAAATGTGATGGACTTTTTGGCTAACCCAATACATTTAAAAATGGTTAAAATGCTAGTTTTTATGCTATGTATATTTTACCATAATAAAAAATGACAATAGAAAGCAAGGAGATATATCCTGAAATTGGTCATTATTAATCTTAAAATATATGTAACTTAAGAGAAGAAAATAGTTTATAGGGAGTGTACTGAGTTGAACAATGGTCTCCCAAAAAATATGTCCACATTCCAATCCCCAGAACATCTGAATGTGACCTCATTTGGAATAAAGGGATCTTTGTAGATGTATTAAGTTGAGGACCTTAAAAGAAGAATATCATCTTGGATTTTCCAAACACCCTTTTAAGAGAAAAGCAGAAGAAAATTTGAGACCGACAAAAGGAGAAAAGACACAGACACACAGAACAGAAGGTAACATGAAGACGTAAGCAGAGAGTGGAGTGATGCTGCCATAATCCAAGTACGCCAAGGATGCCGGCAGCCACCAGAAGTTGAAAGAGACAAAAAAATGGATTCTCCTTTAGAACCTCTGCAGAGAGTGCAGCCCTATAAACACCTTGATTTTTGGACTTCTGGCCTCCAAAACTGTGAGAATATAATTCTGTTGTTTTAAGCTACCAAATTTGTGGTATTTGTTATAGTAGCCCTAGAAAATTACCATGAGGGGTAAAACGATAAAACAGAAAGCAAAAAGTGGACCTCATAAGCATGAAACACGTTATTCGAGCCAAAATTTAACAGAAACAACAAAACCCCTATGAAAAGCTGTAGTCCCTGACAATACCATGTCCGTAAGCCTGAATGCTGAAGGCAAAGTCCTGAAGCCTCCAAGCTGGGTGGGGCAGAAGTGTGGTTTGCTCACATGCTCCTGGCCCAGGGTCTTGGGAATCTGGTGTAGCACCCCCACAGCGGGTGTCAGACCACAGAGAAAGGCTGGTCTTGCTATCTCCAGCTTTAAGAGAGAGCTATTCATCCAGGACATTCCCACCAGCAAAGTTGAAGTCTGTGACTTAATACACCCATATCCCTTCATTCATTCCCCAGTAGAGTAAAGATTCTGACCCATACTGAATGCTTGCCAGGAATCTTCCGAGGGCCATGACACACACTGAGACGGCCCAGGTGTCTACTGGGCCATACACAGCAGGGACTGGGAGACGAAAGACATGTAGGTATGCTGGGTGACCCAAGCCCAGTCCCCCAGAACTTCTCAATCAAATTTTATTAGTAATTGCAAAAGAAGGAGGTCATGAATTTTCTTTTAATTAAAAAAATGGTTAACTCAGTTTTTACTCCTTAGTTGTGGATATACTGTATTTTTCGGACTATAAGATGCACTTTCTCCCCTGCAAATTTGGGAGGAATAATGGTTGTTAATGCTGCTGTTGAGTTCTGTTTACATTTACATTGGTGAAATATTATGTTATTTACGTTATTAAATATTTTACCACATTTTCTGCTTCAAAATATTTTTCCTATTTTCCTCCTCTAAAACCTAGGTGTGTCTTATGGTCTGAAAAATATGGTAACTACTTTTGTATGTGTTCTTTTTTTTAAGAAATCATGTTGGGCTAGGAGTATATTTGGTTATGAAAAGAGTAATGCCATGTCATTTGTAATGGAAGAAAGCTATTCTGTGTTTTATTTTTCAATGTGCACTAAAATGAGTGACTTTTTGGTCTAATGTCTTTCCTACCTTGCATGTACTAGAGCATGTATTTCACTGTGTTTCTCAAACAAAAAAGAGAGAGGGTCTGGGGTGAAAGGCTAGTTAGAAAAAAATAGCAACATTAAGGAAAAGATTCTTCAATAAAGAAAATTAACATCATTTTCAAAAACACCACTCATCAAAAATAACTTTTCCATGTTGCAAGTATCTACAGGGTTCCTTTCTTCATAAGTGGTATGAGGAGATGTACATACACACATACACACAGTCATTTTTTAGCCTAAACTAATTCCAAATTTACTCTTGAACAGAAATTGTCATGCGGTATATTAGTTGAATTTCCAGGAAATTGCCATTTTAGTGCCTCCAGGCCCCCACTGCACACACACAGCCTGCATGCGTGTGCGTGGAGCGGCAATAAGCAGCACCGAGCCTTGAGGCTGGACAGGGGCAGCTTGGCCTGTGGCTCTAGAGTGTTGTCCGAGCAAAGTAAGGATTACTGATGTTGTGGACAACGCATCCAACTACAAGGTGGTCCTCACCAAGACCCTAGGAAAGAACTGCATCGTCTTCGCTGACAGCACACCCTACCCACAGGAGTAGGAGTCCAACTAGGCACTACCCCGGGCTGCAGGAAGGGGGGCCAAGCTGACTCCTGAGGAGGAAGAGACTTTAAACAAAAACAAAGAAAATTCAGAAACAGTATGATGGAAGGGAAAATAAGCTGTCTTCTAGAAGAGCAATTCCAGCAGAGCAAGCTTGCTGCATGCCTTGCTTCAAGACCAGGCCAATGTGGCCGAGCCGATGGTCATGTGCTACAAGGGTAAGGAGGTGGGGGTTCCCGCTGAGGAAAATCAAGGCCGGGAAAGATAAATAAATCCTCCTCCCTCCTATCTCAGCTCATGTAATAAAGGTGTTTATTATTCTCAAATAAACAAATATAAATAAGTAAATAAATAAATAAACAAAATACCTCCAATGGTCTCAAGTCACATTTGACATAAATCTCCCTGAGATATACTATATATTTGTATAACTTATTTTTGGAAGGTAATACACACTCAGTATCATATTGTACAAAAGCAAAATTCTTACTTCGATTTTTTTCTTTCCTTTAATTGATGTCAGATCTCAGTAGTCCCTATCTGCCTGCTGTCCTTAGTCTGACTCAAACAGTTCGTTTCTTACCCATCGCTAAGCTGAGTAACTGGTGACCAAACACATAGGCATGTAAACCAAAGCAAAGCAAGGCTGTGTGAATAGTCATTCGGGTCTTAGCAATGTCTAAGAAAAAGCGCTTGGGTTTGGTGGAGGGAAACAGTGACTGATATCCAGAAAAGTGACCCTTCACTCATTCCCTGACTGTTTTATAATTATATTTCCTAGAGGGCTGAGAAGACTGCTCTCCACAGAGGTATGTGGTTAACTGAATTCAAAATTAAACTGTTTTAATATTTTATTTATTTAATTTAACAAAATTAATTCCGTAACTTCATATTTAACTTTTTAAAATAAACTTGAATTTTAATAAAATTTGTTTCACTTAACACTTTGAGCAGATTTACTTTCATTTGCCATTACTCATTAATTTTAATCTAACAGCTGGATCTTCTAAGTTTACAAGCATGTTTTCATTCTTCTGTTTAGAAAGCTTTACACATTTTAGTGTGAATTTCATCGGTGTCCTTCACTACACAGGTAAGTCTTACTATCCACAGCAGTACAAGTTCGGTTTGTATACACTATAAGTTGCTCATTTAAAGAAAGAGAGAGTTGTATCAAAACTAACAATTTCAGTTCATCCCCTGCCATCAAACAAATCCAATGTTTTTAACAGCTCTTTTTATTAGCAAATTCCTCCTTGAATATCTATACTTGAAAAACCTCTTACTATCTCTCAGCAATGATTGAAGTACCAATTTTTGATACGACAGTAAACTAAAAGCATGTAAAACAAATGACCTCACCCTTAACGCTTTCAAAAGACCCATTCTCAATTAACTGCCAAGTTCCAATTTATTATAATTACTTTCATTTTCTAATTTAGTGCCATCTTAAGTTCTTTTCAACCCTTAGGCTATAACGCTCGAAACACATGTCTTCCAAAAAGCTTACTCAGTAACAAAGCACTATATTAACTCATGACTATTTAGGCCGGAGCAATTCCATTCAAAATAATCCAAGCCTGAGGCACCTCTTCTTGTCCCTAACTCTTCCTGGCCTAAGCAAGCACGGGTCTCAAGTGGGCCTGGAGAATGGGTATATTCAAAGGGTGGTCAAATGATATTTGAAGGCCCTGGAAGGTAGGGGACACATATAATTTTTTGCTATCTGATAGAGAGACTATTTGAATGGAAAAATAAGATCTACACAAGGAGGAAGCAGACAGTAATAATCTAAGTACTGGGTTAAATCCCAGCTCTGGTACTTAGCTAGGCTGCCTTGGATGATGAAGTTTACCTCTCTAGGTCAAACTCAAATACATCTGGCTTGAGGATTACCCAAAAGGCAATTTAACTAAAAGTACCAAAGATAACTAATGAGATAAGATCATCTAATAAGAAATGAGAATTTGTGTTGCTGATGTTATGCTGACCTTGTATATATTTTTCATGTTATTTTCAAACACATCATTCATATTATTTTTATTTTCACTTGGGCAAAAAATTCATATGCAAAAGAAAAATAATACATATTATATACAACTACATTACTCAACTTTTCTCTTTCAAGTGACAAGCAGATTTTTTAACATTTTAGGTAGAGTGCACTGTTATCTTTACTACTGAAACTCAATCATAACAACATTGTAACACCAGAAATAATTCCAATATATTCTTCTTCAGATATTCTAAAATACTGCATTATTTTTTCTCCCAACTAGACTGGACGCAAATTTCTCCAGTCACACTGACACCATCTTTTCTTTACATACATGTGCACACACACTCCTCTCTCTTTTTCTTCTCCTTTTTCCCTGTATCCCTTCTTCTTGAGGTGACTACAGCCACTAGAGGGCAACAAGTTTACAAAGATAAATATACATGTCTATAATGAATTGAAATTCACATACTAATAAATGTAAAAACTGTATCATCACAAACCCTGCAGCACAGAGCATTACACTTAAATATGCAAGATATATAGTACTTTAAATTCAAAAATTATCCTGGAAAAGGAGTTTACAGAGCATATAACAATGCTCAGAAAAAAAGAACACAGTACATTTTCAACCAAAATAAAACCAAAGGCATGAATACATGGAACAGACTGATAGATCTCAGAGGGGAGGAGGGGTGGGAGAGGAGAACAGATTAGCCAAAGAACATATATATGCATATATGCATATATGCATAGCCTATGGACACAGATAATAATGTGGTGAAAGCTGGGCTAGGGGGTGGGGAAGGGGGGAGAGGTGGTGAGGGCTGGGTGGAGGGGGACAAAGGGGAGAAAATAGTGGATCTGTAATAGTGTCAACAATAAAAAAAATTTTAAGACATTACATTTTCTCACTGAACACTAGCTAAAGAAGATTAATTTGCTTACAAGTTCATAGCAGTATTAGAAATCATAAGTTAGTATTTTTAAAACATTAGCCTCAGAAAGGAGAAGGAAGAGGGAAGAAACAAAAACACAGAAAGGCAGAATTTGCAGGCTGAGTAGAATAGAACTGGTTTCTTCCAATGCCTCTACCACCCCATTGAGAAAACAATGAATTAAAGAACATAGAACTTACAAACCCTTTCTTCTATTGAAAAGCAAGGGAAGTTTTTACAGGTATATCTCTTGGGAACAAAAACATTGTTTGTAGAGAGAAATACAGGCTTCACTTCTTTGCTCACAATTAAGGATGGGGGCAGTGTGGGAAAATAGTTACTAGTCACTAATCTTTGACAGATAATTTTACTATTTTTTGCACAGAACCTAAACTCAAATGAACTTACTTAATTTACTTTATATCTACTTACACTGACATTACAATACCGCAACACTTATAACACTGACATTTTTAGGAAAGCATCATTTTCTTACCCTCATTGGATGAATATCAGCATAAGGAGGTTTTCCTTCCGCCATCTCTATAGAAGTAATGCCCAGGGACCAGATGTCGGCCACACAGTTGTAGCCTATTTCTTGAATTACCTCAGGAGCCATCCAAAATGGAGTTCCTATCACAGTGTTGCGTTTTGCCATTGTGTCCTGCAAAAGCATTACACTGACATAAATAATAGTACAAAAACACTAAGGAATCTGTTTGCCAGCATATTCTGAAAACAACATATTCATATATATGTGAAACTTTCAACTACTACATGTTACAAAGGAAATTGACTATTTTCTTAAATTTTCAACTAGTTATGGTCTGACATATTTAGGAATTCTGAATTCTAAAATAACCAAGAGTCCACAAGTAACTTACTTCCACTATCGTCATGAAAAACAGTCATTAAAGACAGTATTATAACAATGAAAGCTACACGAATGTAGCTTTCCTTTTCAAACATTTAAACATTTTAATGATGATACACATTTTCATATTCACTCAATGTCTCTTAAATTGTCAATAAAAGCAATACATAATACTCAAATTATGGCTCCTTCCACCCAAGAACAATGAAGTTATACAAGGTCTGTCCAGAAGGTATCCAGCCATGTAATATGAAAAATAGAGACATTTATTGAAGAAGATACAAGATACAAGAAATACTGAACAAAGGACAATGACGCCTCAGTCTCCATCAAAGCAGGCACCTTGGGACCTCTCACAGTTCTCCCAATCACCATCATTTGTCTTCGTTGTATTTTCCTGAATCTCATCAATGGTCTGAAATATCTTCCCTTTCAAAGGTGATTTTAGTTTTGCAAAAAGCCAGAAGTCGCAGGGTGCCAAATCTCAGCTGCAGGGGTCTGAGTCACCTCAGAAGTGTGATGTATTGCCAAAAAGCTGTGCATGAGATGTGATGAGTGGGCACGTTGTCATGATGAAGCTGCCAATAACCAGTTCCCCAAAGCTGCAGCTTTCTGAATCATCCACATGGTTTCCATGGAGGAATGTTCAAGCTTAATGCAAAATCTGATGCAGATTCATTGCTCTACTCAGTCATTTAGAGTGCCACAGCCACAGAGTACACATGATCTCTCACCGGTGTATACCCCAATGACTAGTACAGTGAGGATGTCATTGTTCACATATGTGCACTCCTGTCTACTCTCCCCGGCTGCCACATTACATTGATGTCATGCAAACCATTCTCGTTATATTAACAATGGTTGGAGTTTTTCCAGACAGACCTCATACAGTTTTCTTATACCCCCCAAAAGTTATTAAAGTTCAGTCACAATCAAACCTGAACATATAAGCCAAAAATATTTCCAAAAGTATTACACTTACTGTTAATTGACCAGCCACACCAAAATCTGCCAATTTTGCATGTCCTTCTGTATTGAGAAGAATATTTCCAGCTTTTATATCTCTGTGGATTTTTCTCATAAAGTGTAAATATTCTAGTCCTTTCAAAGTAGACTTGAGGATAGTTGCAATCTCATCTTCTGTTAACTGAAAAGAAATATTTTTAAAACTTGATAAATATACCATTTTAGATAATCTCTTACAAGAGAGCATGATAACAAGCACTTTTCACAAACATCAAATCTCTAGGAAAAGGCTATAAGGTAAAAACTGAAAACCTCTTCCCCCCATCCGTATTGCCCACATCCGTATTGCCATTTAAACTTTATTAATGAAAACATTTTCATCATTAAATTTCTCCTTTCTTTAAAATTATAAACATCATTCCTAAAGCACATAACACATCCCAAGAAACAAAAGAGCCCTAGGAAATCAGTATTTCCCACATCTTCTAGCAAGGAGGTAGCAATATCACAGTTACCTGTCCAGAAAAAGTAATTTCAGACACTTCCCTGTGGCGCCTCCCAACAGTTTTCCATACAACACAGGAAAGGAGAAAGGGCGGACTGCCCAGAGACTTCTGCATAAAGCACCAGTAACACTCCCCCTGCTCCCAGCCAGGTCATTCCTCACCCCCCACCACACCATGAATTTCTGACCCTAATAGTGAGAACTGAAAAATGAAAATATCATAAAAAGACCAGGAGAATGAAAAAAAAAATCGGGAGTTATTGCAAAGTTCAGTAACTTCCTTCTTTTCACAAATCGTGTGAGTCAAGATGTGACTCCTCATATGATCATAATCTATGCTTTAACCACGACACTACACAGCCTCTCTTGACAAATCTGGTTCAGGTGCAACCTGTTAAAGTTAATTTTTTAGATTTTATTTATTTATTTTTAGAGAGAGGGGAAAGGAGCGGGGAGAGAGGGAGAGAGAGAATAACAACAATGTGTGATTGCCTCTCGTTCACACCTCACTGGGGATGAGGCCTGCAACCCAGGCATGTGCCCTGACTGGGAATCAGACTGGAGACCCTTCGGTTCGCAGGTCTGCATTCAATCCACTGAACCACACCACTCAGGGCTGTTAAAGCTGTTTTTACTGAAAACATCTTCTGAGGTTTAAAATACATCAAGTGATGCATCAAAGTCTCAGAATATTAAAACTTACTTCTCACTGTAACACAGCCACAAAATAAAACCTAAAAAATAAGTTAAGAGGGAAAAAAAATCTCAATGTATACACAGATAAAAGGCACTGCTCTATATGAGAAAAAAGGAAGTAAAAAATTTGAATGCCCAACAATGGGAAAATAAAAAGATACTGCAGAAATTAAAAATATAAAGACCAGGTAGAATGTGAAAATAACTACTGGAAGAAGCTTCCACTGCCCCCAACTCCACAGAAGTTCATGTCTTAATAAATCAACTTGGGGAACAACTGAAATTTGACATGCAAAAAAAAAAAAAATGAAGTAGGACCCTTATCTCATACCACATATAAAAATGTACTCAAAATGAATCAACAACATAAATATGAGTTAAAACCATAAAATTCTTAAAATGAAACATAAGGGTAAATATTCATGACCTTGAGTTTGGCAATGGATCATTAGCTATGACATCAAAAGTACAAGAAACAAGTGTGAAAATTGATAAATTGGACTTCATCCAATTTTTTTAAATTTAAAGTATATTTTATTGATTATATACTATTACCGTTTTCCTATATTTTTTTCTCCTCTTTATCTACCCTCCACATCCCTCCCCACCCCCTAAATTCATATCCATAGGTTGTACATATAAGTTCTTTGGCTTCTCCATTTTCTATACTATTCTTAACCTCCTTCCATCTATTTTATGCCTACCAATTATGTTTCTCTTTTTTTAATTTTATTTTAATCATTGTTAAAATAAAATTTTTCTCCCCTTTACTCCCAATCCAGCCCACCCACCAATTATGTTTCTTATTCTCTGTACCACCACCCCCATTCTTTACCCCCTCCCCCACACTGAAAACCCTCTATGTGATCTCCATTTCTCTGGTTCTTTTCCTGTTCCAGTTGTTTGTTTAGTTTTTGTTTTTGTTTTTAGGTTCAGTTGTTGATAGTTATGAGTTTGTTGTCATTTTACTGTTCATAGTTTTTTATCTTCTTTTTCTCAGATAAGTCCCTTTAACATTTCATATAATAAGGACTTGGTAATGATGAACTCCTTGAACTTTACCTTATCTGGGAAGCATCTTATTTGCCCTTCATTCTAAATAGTAGCTTTGCTGGATAGAGTAATCTTAGATGTAGGTCCTTGCCTTTCATAAGTTCAAATACTTGTTTCCAGCCCCTTCTTGTCTGTAAGGTTTCTTTTGCAAAATCAGCTGACACTCGTCTGTAAGTTTTCTTTTTGAGAAATCTTATGGGCACTCCTTGGTAGGTAACTCCCTCCTTTCCTCTTGCTGCTTTTAAGATTTTCTCCTGATCTTTAAACTTAATTATGATGTGTCTTGGTGTGTTCCTCTTTGGGTCCAATTTCTCTGTGTATCTTTGAGCTTCCTGGACTTCCTGGAAGTCTATTTCCTTTGCCAGATTGGGGAAGTTTTCCTTCATTATTTGTTCAAATAAGTTTTCAATTTCTTTCTTTCCTCTTCTCCTCTGGCACCCCTACGATTCGGATGTTAGAGTGCTTAAAGTTGTCCCATAGGTTTCTAAGCCTCTCATTTTTTTTTGAATTGTTTCTTCATTCTGTTCCAGTTGGATGTTTATTTCTTCCTTCTGTTCCAAATCATTGATTTGGGTCCTGGTTTCCTTCCCTTCACTGATGGTTCCCTGTATATTTTGCTTTATTTCTCTTTGGGTAGCCTTCATTTCTTCCCTCATTTTGCGACCAAGCTGAATCAGTTCTGTGAGCATCCTGATTACCAGTGTTTTGAACTCTGCATCAGATACGTTGTCTATCTCCTCGTCACTTAGCTCTTTTTCTGGAGTTTTGATCTGTTCTTTCATTTGAGCCATATTTCTTTGTCTCAGCACACCTGTTATGTTGTAAGGGGGTGAAGCCTTAATTATTTGCAGAGACAAGACAACCCTCTTTGCTGACTTGTGGCGCTGCCTGTGGGGGAGGGGTCAGAGAGGGAACAATACTGCTCACCTCACTCCACTCTAGCCCCACTTTCAAATGAACTCTCCTGTGAGACTGGGAGTTTCTCCCCTTGTCACAACCCCCCACAATATTTTACAGTGAGCTTTGAGCTTTTAGTTTCCCATTTGGTCAGCCACACCTCACCCTCAAGGTTTGCCACCTTGCTGCATGTCCTCTCCACTGGGCTGCCTGTCTTTCCTTTCTCCACCCATCCTATTGGTCTGGGTGAATGTTTCTTTAACTCCTTGGTTGTCAGAGTTCCATGCAGTTTGATTTCCTGGCACTTCTGGTTGTTTTATTGTTTTAAATTGATTGTTACCCTTCTTTTTGTTGTACGAGGAAGCAAAGTGTTTCTACCTACATCTCCATCTTGGTCGGAACTCCCAAAATTAAAAAATTTTTTGTGTTAAAGAACACTATTAAGAAAGTGAAATGACTACCTACAGAATAGAAGAAAATGTTTGAAAATATTATAGCTGATAAGGGTCTAATACCTATAGAGTATATAAGGACCTATTCTAACTCAACAACAAAAAAGCCAAACAATCCAATTTAAACATAGGCAAAGGACTCAAACAGACATTTCTCCAAAGAATATATACAAATGGCCATACATGAGAAGGAATCAGCCTCATCTGTCATTAAGAAATGCAAATCAAAACTACAGCAAATCAAAACTACGCTTTACACTCACTAGGATGGCTATAATACAAAAAAATAGGAACTGGGTTAGCAATGATGTGAAGAAATTCGAATTCTAATACATTGCTGGTGGGAATGTAAAATGGTACAATATTATGGAAAACAATATTTAGTTCCTTAAAATGTTTTTAAAAAGTTAAGCAAAGAATTACCATATGACCCATCAATTCTATTCCTATGTATACAGTCAAAAGAACTGAAAACTATAACAAGTCTATTTACATGACCATTCATAGCAGTACTATTCACAATGGCCAAAGGGTTGAAATAACTGAAATGTCTACCAATGAATGAATGGATAAATATACATATGGTAGAATACTATTCAGCCAAAAAAAAAAAAAGAAAAAGAAAGTACTAACATGTGCTTCAGTGTGGATGGACCTTGAAAACATTATGCTAAATGAAAGGAGCCAGATATAAAAAGGCATGTATTGTATGATTCCATTTACAAGAAATACTCAGAATAGATAAGTCCATAGAAAATACAGCAGAGTGGTAATGACCAGAAATGCAAAACTTGGGGGTAGCTGCTTAAAGAATATGGGGTGATGAAAATATTTTGGAACTAGATAGAGGTGATGATTACAAGACAAGGTGAAAACACTAATATTACTGAAATGTTCACTTTTAAATGGTTAATTTTATGTTACATGAATTTCACCTCAATTTTTTAAATGCCCTAACCATGTTAAAATTCCTGAGCAAATTGTAAGATGGCTTATATCTGCATGTGACATCAATATATAATGTCATAAATGTATTCTACATGTCTACTTATATGGAATAATCTTAAATAATGGGTTAGTATGGACAAATTTGCTTTCTTCATAAAAAAAGAAAAGAAACAACCTGAACCTCCTTCTATTAACCTCTGAAGTACCAACTTTCCCTAAACCTTTCCAAATTAAATGACCCTAAGACTGTTCTAAGCCATTTCTCAATTATATACTCTTCAGTGGTAATCTAAGAACCTTACTTGATAAATCCACTCAACTGCAAGATAACTGATCCAGAATGCCATTTACCCATCCAAGCACATCTGAAGAATTACAACAGTTGCTGGGGATACAGTAGTGAATAGAACAAGAAATTCCGTATTCTCATGGAGCTTATATTTAATAGGGGAAGGGATAATTTGACAGAAAACTGATAGAAAAAGAGTTAAATACAAGAAAATGCCAGCTTCCAGTTAGGACGCCGGAGTAGGTGAACACGGTACTCACATCCTCCTACAACCACATCAAAATTACAACTAAACTATGAACATTCATTGAGAATTGCCTGAAGTCTAGATAAACACAGAAGTCCCACAACTAAGGATACAAAAAGGAAGCCACACTGAGACTGGTAGAAGGGGCAGAGACACAATCACGCTGGTCCCACACTCACATGTGGTAGTTAAAAATCAAGAGGGATATCTCAGCCATAGAAGTCCCATAGAGTGAGGGATCCCAGACCCACACCAGGCCCCCAGCGCAGGGTTCCAGTGCCAGGAAGAGATGTCCCCATAACTACTGGCTGTGCAAGCCAGCAGACATTATGGCTGAGTGAGAGAGAGGACTGCTAGAGTCACAGGCACCTCCTTCTAAGGCCGCACACAGACTTTCTCGGACACATTTTCTCTGAGTTGCAGCACTGAGGCAGCATCTGGGAAGGCAGCAGGGACATATGGGAGGAACTGAATTGTCTGGGTTCAAGATGAGGGCTGGTGGGATAGCTTTATCCCAGACAAAGGTGTTAGCAGAGGCAACTGTCCCTTTGCTGAACTCTCCTCCTACTGAGCCAGCAGTTCAGTCCCCATCAAACTGGCTAACAATGTTAGCACTGCCCTGGAGATTCCCAGAGACCCCAACCTACCAAATGTGCTTCACTATCCAAGACACTTCCAGTGGCATTTCCATACAAATGACCTGTCTTGGCTTATCCTGCCATTAACATTCTTAAAATTTCTCAAAGGTCCGAAAACCCCAAACAAGCAGCATGTGGCCCGAGACTGTCACATACCTCTGGCTAAACAATGCCCCCAAGCCTGGTACTAGTGGTAGCTGGCCTCAGTTCAAAGCATGGCCTCTCCCAGGTACCTCCAAGACCCACACAAGTGGCAACCATCTGAACATTGCTTTATAGATCATGCTGGGTGGCCCCGAGCAGGGCAGAGGCAGAAGCTGACCTTGGCCTGTACCTCCCATGAGGCCCCAGTGCCAACACAACCAGCAGGCAACCTTAGACCATGCTGAAGCACCAGCCAACCACCTCCAACAGCAACACACTCAAGAGCCAAACTCAGACTTCCAGTCCAGATAGAAGCACAAGTAAACAAGGTTCGTCTCCTCACATAACCATACAAAATTACAACAAAACTACAAAACCACCATCACTTAGAACAGTAAGAAATCAAGTTGAATGGAAGTCCAACAACTATGGAATTAAAAAAACCACATCCATTCGAACTGCTAGGATGGGCAGAAACCTGGAGATGCAGAACAGCCTGGTCCCACACCCACATGTGGTAGATAAAAAAAGGAAGGTATATCTCGGGAGTGAGGGGTCCCAGCACCACACCAGGTGCCCCAGCCCAAGGTCCCAATGCCAGGAAGATAAGTCATCATAACTTCTGGCTGTAAAAATCAGCAGGAATTGAGTCAGTGGAAGAAACTTTTTGAGTCTCAAGCAGTTCCTCTTAAAAAGCCCACACACAGTCTAAGCCCAGACTTAGTCAGACTCACTCCCTCAGAGCTTCAGCACCAAGGTACAGCTTGACAGGCACCAGTAGCATCTGGGAAGGAACTGAAGTGTCTGGCATCAGAGCGAGAACTGGCGGACAGTCCTCTCCCAAATAGAACTGCAGGCAGAGGCTATTGTTCCTTTTCTGAACCCTCCCCTGACAGAGCCACAAGGCCAGTGGGCAGGTGCCACACCTGAACTTCTATGAATGTGACTCACACTCTCTGTTTCACGCTGGTAATTCCCTGAGGCTCTGCCCCACTGTACTTATGGGTACTCCCCAAGCTGTAAACAGTGGCTTTTCCATATAAACAGCTTGTCTTAGCTCATGCTTTGGATCTTTCTAAATCCTCTCAAAAAGCAACAGCCAGACTCAGGGAGCCAAGAGCCTCCCAATACCTCTTGTAAGTGGCTGCAGGACTTGAATTAGCAACAGCTTATCACGGTTCACAGCCTGGCATTGCTTGGGCACCTCCAAGCTCAGCATGAGTAGCAGCCATCTTCAGATCGCTTTGCAGCTTATGCCGAGTGGCTCCAGACAGACAGGCAGTGGCTGATACTTGCCAGCACCATTTGGGAAACCCCAAAGCCTGTGTGCCCAGTGATCAGCCATAGACCACCTCGGAGCACCACCATCCAAGTGACACACTCAAGAGGCAGACTCAGTGGGCTCCAAAACTCTGCTGAAGTAGGTCCTACTCTGTGGAGTGAGCTTCTACACAGCTGATCCTCCATGGTGGGCGGAGGTTGGTGGTCAATGGTCACAGCCAGTCCTTGCAGCTGACTGGTCAGTATAAACCCTTCCCATTGATCAGCCAACAGCAATCAAGACTCAGCTACAAGAGCAGGGTGTACTCAGCCCAAACAAAGGGCTCACCTCAAGTACCCATACCCAGATTGGGTAAGAGGAGAGGCCGTGTCACTGAACCCTACAGGACACCTACTACATTAGGCCATGCTACCAAGTCAGGGAGTCACAGCAGCTCTACCTGAGACATAGAAACAAACACAGGGAGGCTGAAGAAACAAGGAGATGACCCATGTGAAAGAACAGATAAAAACTCCAGAAAAAGAACTAAACAAAGTGGAGATAAGCAACCTATCAGATGCAGAGTTCAATATACTCATAGAGTGAAGGATATTCAAGGAACTTAGTGAGGACCTCAACAACACAAAAAGATCCAGTCAAAAGTGAAGAACAATATACTGGGAAACAACAGGAGAGTGGATGAAACCAAGAATCAAATCCATGATTTGCAACATAAGGAAGAAAAAAACAACCAGTCAGAACAAAAAGAAGGAGAAAAAAAAATCCAATAAATAAATAAATGAGGAAAGTGTAAGGACCTCAGGACAACTTCAAGGTACCAACGTTCTCCTCACAGGGGTGCCAGAAGAAGAGAGAAAGCGCAAGAAACTGGAAATTTGTTTGAAAAACTAAGGAGAGAAAACTTCTCTAATTTGGTGAAGGAAATAGACACGCAAGTCCAGGAAGCACAGAGTCCAAAACAGGATGGACTAAAGAAGCACATTTCAAGACACATCATAATTAAAATGCCAAACGTTAAAGATAAAGAGAGAATCTTAAAAGAAGCAAGAGAAAAGCAGTTAGTTATAACAGAGGAGTTCCCATAAGACTGTCAGCTTATTTCTAAAAAGCAACTTTGTGGCCTAGGAGGGACTGGCAAGAAATATTCAGTGATGAAAAGCCAGGTCCTACAGCCAAATTACTCTACCCAGCAAAGCTATCATTTAGAATCAAAGGACAGATAAAGAGCTTCCCCAACAAGAAAAAGCTAAAAGAGTTCATGACCACAAAACCATTATTATATGAAATGTTAAAGGGATTTATTTAAGAAACAGATCAACACTATGAACAATAAAATGGCAATAAATACATATTATCAACAACTGAGTCTAAAAAAGCATAGCAAACAAAAACAGAGACAGAATCATGGATACAAAGAATGTTTTGATGGTTGCCAGATGGGAGGGGGGTATGATGTAATGGATGGACAAAGAGGTAAGGGTATTTAGAAGTACAATTTGTTTGTTAAGAATAGACATGGGGATGTAAAAGTACAGTATAGAAATGAAGTTGCCAAAGAATTTATATGTATGACCCATGGACACAGGAATTGCCTGAGGGGGTATGGGGTGCTGGGTGGAGGGGTGTCAAGAAGGAAAAAATGGGAAAACCGTAATAGCATAATCAATAAAATATAAATTTTAAAAAACATCAAACTCAGTGGGCACTAGAGCCCACCTAAAGCAACTTCTACCCTATGGGGTTGTCCCCCCTGCACCATAGCTCCTCCACTGTAGTGAACACTGGTCCTTGCAGCCAACTGGCCTGGAGTCGATCCCTCCTATTTTCATGCCAACAGCAATCAAGGCTCACCTACAACAGAAGGGTACACGCAGCTCACTCAGGGGGCACACGTGGAGTGCCCCACCTGGGCGCCCATGGAGGCTGCTCGCTGGGCCCCACAGGACACCAGCTACATAAGGCTGCCAAGACCAGGAGATGCAGCAGCTCTACCTAAGACAGAAAAACATACTCAGAAAGGCAGCCGAATGAGAAAACAAAGAAACATGTCCCCAGCAAAAGAAGAGGACAAAACTCCAGAAAAAGAACTATACAAGATGGAGACAAGCGACCCATCAGACCCAGAGATCAAAACAATGGGTATAAGAAATCTCGCCCTGGCTGGCGTAGCTCAGTGGATTGAGCGCGGGCTGCGAACCAGGCATCGCACGTTTGATTCCCAGTCAGGGCACATGCCTAGGTTGCAGGCCATGGCCCCCAGCAACCGCACACTGATGTTTCTCTCTCTCTCCCTCTCCCTTCCCTCTCTAAAAATAAATAAATAAAATCTTAAAAATATATATTTTAAAGAAATCTCACCAGACTTTGTAGAAGAACACATCAACTCAGTGAGAACTTCAACAAAGATACAGGTAACATAAAAATGGAGATAGAAAACACAAAAAAGGACCAGTCAGAAATTAAGACTACAAAAACTGAAATGAAGACTACTCTAGAAGAAATCAGCAGTATACTAAATAAAGCAGAGGACTGAATCAGCAATTCGGAAGATAACACAGCAGCAACACCCAATCAGAACAGCAAAAAGAGAAAAGAATCAAAAAAATGAGGACAGTTTAAGGGGCCTCTGGTAGGACATCCAGCATACCAAAAGCAGAAGAGACAGAGCAAGGAACTGAAAATCTATTTGAAAAAATAAGAACTGAAAACTTTTAAAACTTGGTGAAGGAAACAGACACACAAATCGAGGAAGCACTGAGTGGCCCAAACAAGATGAATTCAAAGAGGCTCACACCAAGACACACCATAATTAAAATGGCAAAGGTTATAGACAAAGATGGAATCCTAAAAGTACTAAGAGAAAGTTACCTATAAAGGAGCTCCCATAAGACTGTCACCTGGTTTTTCCACAAATACACTGCAGGCCAGAAGGGATTGGCAGAAAATATTCAAAGTGATGAAAAGCAAGAATCTGCAAGATAACTCTATCCAGCAAAGCTATCACTTAGAATCCAAGGATAAAGAGCTTCACAGACAAGAAAAAGCTAAAGGACTTCATCACTACCAAACCAGTATTACATGAAATGTTAAAGGATCTTCTTTAAGAACAAAAAATAAAAATATGAGTAAAATGGCATTAAATGCATATCTATCAACAATTGCTGTAAATGCAAACGGGTTAAATGCTGGCTGAATGGGTAAAAAAACAAGACCCATATAAATGCTGTCTATAAGACACTCACTTCAGATCAAAAGACACCCAGAGTGAAAGGGATGGAAAAAGATATTTTATGAAAATGGAAACAACAACAAAAAAGGCTGGGTAACAATACTTATACCAAACAAAACAGACTGTAAAACAAAGGCTATAACAAGAGTCAAAGAAGAACCCAGTAATTCCACTCCTGGGTATTTTTTCGAAGAAACCCCAAACACTAATTCAAAAAGATGTATGCATCCATATGTTCACTGCAGCAAATTTACAGTACCGAGATATGGAAGCAACCCGAGTGCCCATCAACAAACAAATGTATAAAGAAGATGTGGTACATATATACAATGAAATATTACTCAGCCATAAAAAGGAACAAAATCTTAACATTTACAACAGTGTGGATGGACCCAGCGGGTACTGTGATAAGTAAAGTAAGTCAGAGAAAGACAAATACCATATGACCTCACTTATATGCAGAATCTAAAGAACAAAATATACAAACTAACAAAACAGAAACAGATCCATAGATTCAGAAAACATTCTGATGGTTGCCAGAGGAGGTGGGGTTTGGTGGGCTGGGTAAAAATGGTGAAGAGATTAAGAAACACAAATTGGTAGTCACAAAATAATCACCAGGTAGTTACAAAACAGTCACCGGGATGACAATGCATAGGCAATATCATCAATAATATTGTAATAACTATGTACAGTGTCAAAGGACTTATTAGACTTATTGGTGCAATCACTTCACAAGGTATATAAATGTTTAATCACTGAGCTGTATACCTGAAATTAATATATGTCAACTGTAACTGGAAAATAAATAAATAACATGAAAACAATTTTTTCAATGTCAGTGACAATTGTTATGAGTACAATAAAATAAAGAACCATTGATAGAGAATGATTGAAAAAGACTCTTTAGACTAGAAATGGAAAAAACCCAAGACATTTTTGCTGAGGTCTAAATGACCAGCTATCCGGAAACAAAACGTACCATGCAAAGGGAACAAAAAATAAAAACACTGAAGTTCAATAAAAAGCCTCCCACATTTGCACTCAAGAAAGAAGACTGAAGTTTAGCGATTCAGGAGGACGCTGGTTCTAGATGCAATATGAGAGACTGGCCAGGGTCAGCGCATAGAAGGCTTTACAAAAGGTCATGGATGTGGAGTTTAAATTTTTTGAAAATTCTGGTACTTTCAAAATTTATTCTCCACCTTCTATCAGATGGTCTGACTTGATGGTGCACAGAAAGCAAGCTCTGTGCTCTCAAGTTGCACGGCCCTTCTGAGTAACTCCCAAGCATCTGAAACATGACCAGCCCAAATTGAGATACATTATAAACGTAAGATATACAACAAAGTTCAAGGCTTAGTACAAAAAGCGAAATGTAAGAAATCTCATTAATAATTATTATATTGATTATACTTTTCAATATTTATATATAATTTAAAATGTGTTCATGTTTAACTAATTCATAGTAATAAAATACTGTTATTAGGAATATATTCATATTTAAAAGAATTTAATTGTTATTAAATGTGGTTAGTAGGAAATTTAAAATTATAATTATGTTTATAATAGTATACATTATTTTATGCTTCTACTCCTTTTATGTTTCTATTGGATGGCACTGAACTAAGAAAAGGGTCCACAAAAGCAGGGATCTTTGTTTTGTTCACTGATGTCTCTGCAATGCTTGGGACCAAGCCTGGCATACAGTTAGCACTCGATAAATAATGAACGTGATGATACTGACTTGTAGTTATGAAAGAAAGAAGGTACCACGTGTGATGTTCCCAGTCTTTCTAAATTAATGGTTTGCAGTCAAGGAGAGGGAAAGAGAGGGAGGAGTATGGTTTAGGGCCACGGCACTGCACACTACAGAAGGTGTGCAAGGTAGTGAGACTGCCATATACACCCTGGTTTTCTGTCCTGTCCCCACCCCCAACTTCTGGTATAAAGATTAAAGCACTTGGGGTATCACCAGTCTGTAAAATTGTGTTTAATTACTTCAATGCCGACCTCTTCAGTTACCTAAACATCAAATGTTATCGACTTAAAGTTACACTCTTTCAACCAAGAAGTCACTAATCCTGTATTAACTCTTTGATTTACCTCCAGTACTATACACTATATTTCAGAGCTACATTAGAGAAATTTCAGAGTTAAACAAACCCACTATATTTCAAGGTCTCAGGATCTATCAATTTCAATGCTGTAAAGCATGTGCCACTGGACAGATCCACAGCAAGACCAAAGGAAGATTTGTCAGAGATGTTAACTGATTTATAAACTCTGGCTTTGCTAGATAATTTCAAAGACTCATTCCAACTCCATGATTCTATAATATATTAACAAAAAATCCTCACAGTCTTTACTTAACAGCTAAATGAATTCACATTAATGTGCATATCATTTTTTTAATCTTTCAACAAATACCTCCATCTCGCTAGCTCTCTCATACAGATTCTGCTGAGCATACAGTAGTGAGGAAACTGACAGTCCCAGTCCTTATGACACTTACAAGAATACTCCAGGGCAGAGCCTGTATTTGGACCTGAATTATTAAAGCTGGAGAAGGCATATCTGAAGCCAATATGTAACATTTATCAAGTCCCGTCACTTCATATCCTGCCCTAATCAAAAAATGATGCAATATCCAAGACATTCATACTGATACCTGGATATGTCTTATTTAAAATTATTTGTGCTATAGTACTATTTTAAAAATCCATTTGAATACTAAGGCTCAAATGTGGTATCTGCACTTTAAGCTTTTAACTTCAATTATGAAATGAAAGGTTTCTATCCCTCAAAAAATCATTAAAGAACAATAATCAAGTGAAGAAATATTTTGTACAACACAGAGGTATAATATCTCAAATCTTTATATCAAGTTACCATTATAAAGAGTACTTCATGTGACTTTCACAACAACTCAATTAAGTAAACAGCAACATATTATCAACCCTTTTTATAGATGAGGGAACAAATTTAGAGAGATTAAAGGGTCTACCAGATGTCACACACTGTTATGTAGCAAAGCCTACATGTTTTCTGGCTCTACAATGCACACTCTATCTGCCAGATGTCACAAACATAAATATATAAATACGTTTCAAAAAAGAAAATACGGAGTTGCAAGGCCTGTTCAAGGGTGACAGTCAAAAATATGTCACAATCAGTGAAGGCAATGTCCAATAAAGACAGTTACTGGCCATCATCCCAATCAATCAGAACAGCTACCTCTGATCAACAACAGGAAAAATGCATACTGCCCATAAACAACCAGGAAAACAGTGTTGGGCCAGGTGCCTACCTCATCACAGCATTCAAATTTACATTATTTTAAACTGTGTGCCAAACAAAACAAGTACACCTGTTATGAACTCTGCAAGTAAGCAGACTCACCTGGCCCCAAAGTAACCTTAACTAAAGATGTTATAGGTAGGTTTCTGAGTATTTCATTGAAAACAGATGTTTTATCCCACTAAAACATATTTCAATGATATAAACATTTTTTAAATACTTAAATATAAGTAGAAGAAAATTAAAGTATTAAATTAGTATACAGGAAGAACATTTCTAATCAAAAATGCAAATGAAGAATTATAAGGATTTAATAGCTCTGTCTACTTAAAAATTATAAACTAAGAAAACTTAGAAAAATATTCAGAGCAAACGTGGTAAGGTATTTAGTGTACAGAATTATTTACAATATAAAGAGTTCACATAAGTCTTCAGAAAATAATTAAACCTCAATAAATAAACAGGCAAAAAATGAATACACAATTCAAAAAACTAAAAATAGAGCTGGGTAACATAAATGGAAAATATTAAACTGCACTAATTAGCAAAGAAAAGCAAATCAAAACAATGAGGTATCAATTATAAAATTATACCATATGGGTAACAATGTTGCTGAATATTAACAGCACATGTGTGGCAGAAAGGACGAGTATAAACCGTGTGTAAAAATGATCTAAGAATGCAGAATTATTTTCCAAAAAGCTCTAGATAACATTCATTCACTGAAAAAAAGAAATATTAATTGAGCACTTGTTCTACACTGAATTTAAAAATAAATCTCTACTAAACTATTACGAAAAGCACTTTCAAAGTGAAATGGAACCATAGCTGAAAGCAATTAATTCAGGAAAGAGGAAGTGGCATTATAATTAGGCTTTGAATAAGAAAAGTAGTTCACTGTCCAGAAAAAGGAAAGATTTTCAATAGAGTAATTCAAATAACTAACAAAAAAATACAAATAAAATAGTTATGAACCAGTACTCATAAATCAAATACAGCCCATTTTTCTTATTTTAGTATGAAAAATGGTAAATAGCAATGGGCCAAATTTCATCCTTATAAGTGCCAAGATTCAGGTAAACCTTATCAAATTTTGGAGAAATAAAAGTTTACATGACTCTTTGAAATACTAATGGTATCAAATGAACTTTGGATAACAGCAATATCTACATCAGCATTTCTCACAACACTTGTATCACTAATGGAGATGAGAAAGGAAGGGGACAGGAGCTTGTGCTGGATGCCACAGGAGCCTTGGTCTAGATGTTATTTCAGATCTACTAGACACGTATCGACTTTTTTGTTTTAAAGAAAGGAAGGAGGGAGGGAAAGCTTGCTTAGTTAGTTGACAGACATTTTCCTAAATAGAATTTTGTTTACAAAATAAATGTCTTGAAAAATTCACTTACACATAAGCAAACAACCAAAAGTGTCCTGATTTCTATTTGACAACAGCGAGCACTAGTTGTTCTCAATAATACATAAAATTTAAAGTAGTATCTTTTTTATTCCTATAATTAAGATTTTTCATCACTTCAGACAGACCCATATCCAACCACTTCAAAATGGTCAAATTTTTACTGAAAACATTCAGAAGGGGGCGGGGGGACCCACAGGAGAGAGAGCATCTACTTGACACAGAAGGTGGTCACATACAATTCAGTTCTAAGATGAAAACCTCCTAGATTCATTCTCAAACCGCAGCTAACAACACTTCTAATGATATCTGTCCAGAATCCTTTCCAATGAAAAATTCTACCAACAAAGCACTTCATTTATGGATTTAATTAGGTTATCTTCAATACAGTACAGGTTTCACTGTATTTCTGTCACGACACAAGTAAGGAGGATGGAAGAAAGATAATGAACCATGAATGCAATACTCAGTAATCAGAGATGAAAATGAGACTTTTATAATGGAGCTAATAATACATTAAAAGACGGAAGTCCACATCTGGTTTCAATACTGCTATGAATTCACTGGAAAATTTAAAAGAATCTCATTGTACAAAAACAAAAAGATGGTTGATGGTTCTGATAGGCTTTAGTCCTCTGGTTACTTTTGTGTCTAGAGTTGTATGATTAGTATAATGATACGATACATTTAATATGTCACTGTGTGTATGCCTTTGATAAAAAATGCACCCACCAAGTTGTCTCAAGGGCATATGCACAAGCTGTCTTAAAACACATACACTGCCGTCATGTTTTTACGTCGCTAAAAACAAATTCAGTAAGGTTTTGTAAGTTCACACAAAATATAAAAATTTTTTACTTTCTAAAAATGAATCTTTGACAATGTTAACTAAATTTAGCTTTTGATATATTATTTTTATATATAAAGTAATGTATTGATTCTATATTTAGTACCTGTTACATATTAAGGAAACAAAAAATTTTGAGAAATAGTTCCCCCTTTCAACTGCCACAGACAGATACACAGACAACTATAGATATTTCAGTATAAAATTTTAAGTTGCAACTTTCACAGTGACTTTTCATAAAGTCTTTGAAAACCATTTAACTAAATTTACTGATGTGAGCCTGGGCTGGTATGGCTCAGTGGATAGAGTGCCGGCCTGTGAACCAAAGGGTCACTGGTTCAACTCCCAGTCAGGGCACATGCCTGGGTTGTAGACTAGGTACCCAGTAGGGGACTCATGACAGGCAACCACACATTGATGTTTCTTTCCCTCTCCATCTCCCTCCCTTTCCCTCTCTCTAAAAACAAATTTTAAAAAATCTTTAATAAATAAATTTACTGATGGGATCTTTACAGTCTTTTAACACCTAACTGAGATCTTGCCTCTTTCAAGAAGTTATCCTATGTATTCCCAAAGTCAGGATTCACCTATCAGAGATGATAATACATCAACAACAGCTTATATTTACTGAGTTTTTACAATACCAACCACATTAAAGGTATCATTTCATTCAATAACCAAACACAAATGTAGAAGGTAGGTACTAACAAGAATTTACTGAGATCCTGTTACACTGCACAGTGCTTTCCTTCACGGTGCTCAGAATTGAGTGGGAAGGAAAGGGCACAGCAACAACAAATTATGGCACTAAGTGATACCTGCAACAAAGGATTAGCTACAGGAGCACTCCAGGATGCAGTTCCTAAAGGTGATTATGCATCAGAACCAGCATTCTTAAAATCAAATTCAAACCATCTAATGTAACCCTCAAGGCCTTGAATGATGTAGTTCCTGCCAGCCTTGATGATCTCACCACACAATTCTTCCCATTCTAGGAAGCCTTCACAGAGGAGGTGACTTCTGAGTGGACCCTTGAAGAATGAATAAAGTTTGTCAGGTGACCAAAAGAGGAAGAAAATACTAGGAATGTGTAAAGGCAATGGGCATAAAAATGTATGAAGTCTAGTACTAGTGAATAGTTTTTTAGTTCGAATATAATGTTTATGAGAAAAGAGTGCAAAATGTGAAGGCAGACTAGAGCCAACTCTGCTTTATATACCTACATATTCTTAAGTGGAAAGATGATATGATCACATCTGAACTTCTGGAGAAAAAACTCTTGATAGCAGACTGTCAGCCAGACGCTAGAATTAGAAAGACTAGTATGGTGGATATAATAATGAAATCACTCACAGTAGTAGTAATAGCTAGCTGTGGTAGCAGCTAAATCCCAATGAAGATTTCTGTGGTGGAATTAATAATAAACCTCTTAAGCAAAATCAGACAAAATTAGGAAAGATGAAGAGGAGTCAGAGCATGTAGTGAAGCAGAAAGGCACTGAAGGCAACATCCACACTTCTTCCATAATTCAAACTGAAACTGCCCCCACACTCAAAAAACAAATCACATATGGCTTCGGTAGCACCCTGTCAACCAAAAAGAAACAAAAAAGTCATTAAAAATGAACATGCCCTGTAACCCAGGCATTCCATGTCTCACAAGGTATCCAAAGGCCATAACAACACAAGTAGGCCAATACATGTGTACAAAACTTTTCTGCATTGCCTTGGCCAGGTGGCTCAGTTGGTTGGAGCATCATCCCATGCACAAAAATGCTGAGGGTTTGATCCCCAGTCAGGGCACATACCTAGGTTGCAGGTTCAATCTCTGGTTAGGTGTATATGGGAAGCAAATGATCAATGTTTATCTCTCTCTCTAAAATCAACGAAAATATCCTCAGGTAAGGCTTTTTTTTTTTTAAAGGTTTTCTGCATTGACTATAAAAACAAAAACTAAAAAGCTGGAACTCATTTATCCAAAAGTACTGAAGAAAATACATTGTGTTATACACACAGAGACCTATATGTACTGGTAAGGGAGGAAATAGCTAAAGATATATTAGAAGGTTTTTTTAAAGGCAAGGTCTAGAACACCACATGTGGTATGAATCCTGGTATAAAACAAAATATGCACACATATGTGCTGAAAAGAACACACCAAAAACTGTTACCTGGCATTACCCCAAGAAAGCAAAATTTAGGAATGAGTGAGGAGACACTAGGTTCCTTTTCTGTACCATTTGGACTTTTTTACAGTGTGCTCTTACCACTTTAACTTTTTTCTTAATTTATATAATTAAAGGAAGAAGAGGTTTACACATTCTGGTTAAATGTATAGAGAACTGTGTGAAACAATTTTAAAAGACCTCCATCTAAAAGTGTTAAAATTAGAGATTTGCCACACCTAAGGAGCTAAATTTCCATTTCTAGAAAATTAACTTACATATATCTCTTGATTTCCTAAGATTAAACAGGCATTTACTGGCTAGGACACAATGATTTTTTAACATATTTTCCTAATACTAAAGAAGATCCACCACTTCAACAAATATCACAAAATATCTCCTGTAGATAACTAGCAATTAAAAATTAAATACCATTTTTTAAAGTTATTGCCTTAACAGTAATAAAATAGTTTACATTTGTATAGAACTTCACAGGTTACAAAATGCTCTGACACTCACTATCTTTGCTCCTCACAAGAAAAGACTGAGGTAGGGAAGGCCAGTAATAGGATACTAGGTCCATTTTAGGATTAGATATCTGAAATTTAGAGGAGTTACACAATGTACCCAAGGTCAAGAGCTAATAAGTAACAACCCAGGAACTGATGCTTGGTCTTCTGGTTCCACAGTCAGGAGTCTCTACACTAAAACGACATCCCTCCAAGTAACCACTGTCACGGTGAGCCAAGGGTGAGGTTTATGACAGGGGCACAGGGCTCATCGTAAATCTGGCAATGACAGGCAGTCTGCCAGGAGAAGATGAACAATATAAAAATACAGTGCGTGAAGGTGGGCCTGACTGACGAAAGAGAAATAGAACCGGGAGAAGTGCCAAGAAGAATAGCAACTAAGGTGAAGACTGGGCAGGTTACCAATAAGGGAAGCCAAAGAAATACCTCTTTGTAAGTTTAATTTACTTAGTTAAGGTAGACGAGAAAGGTATTGGAGGGACTGTGTTGTATGTGAAAAAAATCATAAAGAAAAGTGTTTATAATCCAATCAAAAGATTTAGAAAGGATGTAATGGAGCGTGATGGATATGATGTGTTTAATCAGAGATTAAGATGTGGCATAAGATTGCCATGAAAAAGTCTTAAGGGTCTAACCCTATGGGTGCATGGTCATGTTAATGTGGTGGCTCAAAACTTTAAGAGGCATGTGTGCAATAGACTTAGACCTCGATCTCACTCATTGGGAGATGCCAAATAAGGAGCAAGAATAACTTTCCACACAAGAGGACTCATACTCCTAAGATTCTAGTGTAGCACTGAATAGTGGTAGTACCTACCTGCTCAGGTTGAGAAAATCCTTTTAAGAATACGGGCCATGGACACCAGAACTAATTACTGCCAGGGTCAGGCCACCCTGGTCTAGAGGGAACCATGGGCCTTCAATCCTGATGAGTGGACTTCCCAGGGGAATTCTCACAGCCAACACTGCTGCTTACACATCACACACAAGTTCCTTGAGAAACATCAAATTTACGTCCACTACAGTAACAGAAGGATCGAGGACCCAACAGTTTTGACCCCCTGTGTCACTAGACACTTCTAACATTTAACATTCATTTCAGGAGTTATTTTAGAGATTTTTATAAATGTGATTAATTCCTGATATGTTTTGTTTTGATTTGGGGTGTGGAAACATATAGAAATACCAGATATTTTTGCCATTTTAACAGCTATTTGCCCTTCTCCTGCTAACATACTCTGATCTCCCTTTAGGAAACGACTACTTCCCCATCCTCAGACCACGCATCTCTAGGAGTCAGACCCATCCTAGACACATGACCGAGGTCTCGACCAATTACCACCTCCCATTCCAATGACCACAATGATTTGCTCAGAGAAAGGCCCATGACCCATTCTGATGCAGTGAGGTACAAGACTGCTGGATTTCAACTCAAAGGTATAACCCAGGTAGCTCCTGGCAGCTGTTTAGTACCTATGAAGCAAGAGTCTGTATGTGAGGGGAATCAATCCAACGGTATCAGAACAACAAGATGAATTCAAGTAATTCATTTCACCCTGAATTAAGCCATGCTTGAAACTAGCCTTGCACAGACTTTTGGTACGCGAACAAATCAACTGCCTTTTTGGCTTAAGCCAGTTTAGGCTGGGTTATCTATCTGTCCAATACAACCAAGAGTAGAAACTGATGCAATAAACTTGAAGTTGTTACCAAAAAGTGGGCAAGTTCCTGGAAGAGAAGTTCATATAAAGCACAAGGGGACAGCATAAGCCACGGAGCACCTCTAGAAATGCTGTTAGCTGCTCCAGATACTTCACACCATGAGCTCTCCGAAGCTGATTTCTGTTTTCTGCCCCCCCAACAAAAAGAGTACAGTAATTGGGGGTAGGGGAAGTCTTTTAAAAGAAGCACAAAGACTTTCCTTAAAAGTCTCCTTCTTGCCTTCGTTTTCCTAGTGCTGCCTCCCCCAACAGTAAATATTTACTCCAGACTGTACTAATATTACATTTAGATTTCACATCTTATAGAACTCCTACAATGCCTCGATTTTCATTAGTTTTTGAGACATACATGGTATAATCACACGTGGCGGTGACCAAAACCCCTTGCTAAAGATCAATGGTTTAGAGAAACTTGAGGAGTTATGTAGCAATCTTTGAAATACCTAAATCTCAAAAGTAATACATAAGCTTACATGTAACGCTTTATCTGAACATCTACCAAGCCTCAGATTCCAACTTCTTTCCAACCAAAATTTCTCCCCCTTACTACTCCTCTCTTGGGAAGAAGAAGTGAATGAGGCTCTCAGGTATTCAACATGAGAAAACCACCGGGAAAAACAGCAGAACAGCTCAGTAACTCCCTCCCACCCCTCACCGCTCCACCTCATCCCACCCCAAAAAAGAGGCTTGAGAATATGAAATAGCCAAGATTTTAAACAATAAAAAATTTATGGGATTCTTCCAGGAAAACACAAATCTGCTCAACACAAAGTACATACATTAGGAAACATAACTAGAATATTTTAGCCATTATTATATACAAAAGGGCAGAGAGAGGCTGTCTTTCATGAAATCTGGATTGCAGATGTCTGGCCAGGAAAAAAAAAAGATTAATAATCTATCACGAAGTCCCACAACTACTGATTCAAAAAGAAAGCTTTCACTACTTTCACCATATGTAAATACACATATATACACGCTGCTTATAATCCCTTGATCTGAAGAGGAAGAGAACTGATACTCCACTGTGAAAATGGTCAGTGGGCAGACATTTTAAAATCCTTTCCCACATGAAAAGATTCCTGAAAAAGAGATCAGAAGACAACAAAAAAGCACTCACTGTATGTGGAGTTGTAAATCCTGTATGAACGAGTATCCATTACACAAAGGGGGAACATGCAACAAAGTGATTAGGAACGTCAAACATGAACTAGTCCAATATCACAGACACAAATGTAAACCCCAAAAAGCACTTTATGGAAGAGAAATCCACACATAGAAAAAAAAGTCTATTATTAACAATGAAATAATATCAAACTTTGAAGTTCCAAATAAATCTTAAATCAATAAAAAAAATCAGTATGCCCTCACCAAGGGGAAAAAAATCTGTTTGAAGTAGTACATAATTAAGATCAAGGCAGAACACATATTTTTAAAATATAACAAATCAAGCATTTACTAAAAAGGCTATTATGTACAAGGCATTAATTCTAAGGGCACTAAGATAAAACATCTTAGTATATTTTGAATAACCACTGCTTGATTCCACGAAACTCTCACTGTACCTAAAAATGTAAGCACTAACTTATGCAGTGTATACTTTTAATTAACAAAGGTAATTCAAAGTGCCAACAGTGCATGCCAGGATTCTGTCCTTGATCCCAGAGTCCTCTGCATTACTGTACTTGAACACACCTGATAGAAAATGTTCACAATGCAAAGACACTCCCATCCACAGAAGTGGGACGGTAGGATGATAATGACAGTATCAACAACAAATACACACAAGGCTTTTTATGTGCCGGGTGCTGTTCCTAGCACTTCACATACATGTAACCTTCAGAACAGCTCAATGAAGTAGGGCAGTCTTCTTATCCCATTTAGCAGATGAAGAAAACAAGTCAAGAGAGGTTAAGAAACTTGCCCAACTTCACAGTTGATATGTCACAAAGCCAGGATTCAAACCCAGACAGTCTGGCTCCAGAGTCCGTGCTGAGTTCAATTCCAGCAATTAGTTATAATTTCAACCCTTTCTTTCCCTCTCATCTGCTTTACCTGTCTCTAATTCAGTTTCTTATCTGGAAAATGGGCTAATAGCAGTTCTTACCTCATACAGATGTTCAATCCTCATATGAGGATTAAATGCAATAATATATGTAACATATTTAGAATAGTACCTGGCACATATCAATGCCATATAAGTAACTTAAAGTATTTACCAAATGTCTGTCACTGGAGTTAAGAATCTCTGCAGGTGAGAATTCACTAAGCAGAATGGCCTTAATGTGTCATTCAAATTCTAAGGAAGTGATGACTAAATATAACTTGACTCCCCTAATTATTTCCATCATGAAATAACAAATCCAAAACCAGCCTGCAGGAACATACACATACAGGGTGGGGCGAAAGTAGGTTTACAGTTATGAGTATGTGAAACAGAGTTTATTCTGGTATTATTATTAATTACTGCACAACTTGCTTTAGGAACAACTGTAAATCTACTTTTTGCCCACCCTGTATATAACCTAGGAGTCTCTCTCTTCAGTCTGGAATTTCCTCTCCATTATTTTCTGTTTCCTCACCCCACCCCCAGCCAATATCACAGAAATACATCTCATCCTGATAAAGGCAGATAGGAAAAATTTCTCCTTGGTACCACATTGAATGTTTACATAAGTTTTAAGACACAACATTTATCCGGTATTTTAATGTCAGCCTCATCTGCAGAGCTGGGGTACTGGGCACTAAAAAACGTTCCAGCCAGAATACTACTCTTAGAGGGCGCTTTCGCAGAAGAGCTGCACGACCGGGGGGAGGCGGAGAGAGGGCAGCAGTCCTTGAGCACAGGGTCTAGTGCTGATCAGCATTTGAATTTGCTTCTGATTTCCTGCTGTGACAACGTCCTTGTATACAACTAGGATTTCTCTTGGGCAGAGAGAGAAGAACATCGCTGGACAGGCTCTAGGGTGCACATACATTCACCTCTATAGGAAACTAGCAGATTACTCCTGAAAGTAGCTGTACTACTTTATACTCTTCTAAGAGTATGGAAGTACATGGCATACGTAAGCAAAGGGCTGAGAGGGAATATCACTGATTCAGGTTCAAAAACCAACCTGAATTTATAGCTAATTTGCTGGGTTATTTGTCTTTCCTCCCCCTAAATTCCATTAAACTGACAGAGAATATTTTTGACAAAATAAACTAATAACATAAAAATCAGCACAAGAGAGTACAATAAATATGGACGTGTTTTTACGGAGAGAGTCACTGCCAAGCAGGCAAGAGGCATGTGCCACAAAAGGAGCGATTACCAAGTGAACTCCAGAGGGACTCCAAGTTAGAACTGTTGGGGGTAAGGGGGCCGGTGGAAGAAGGGAGATGGAAAGGGAGGTTAGCGTTTTAGGAGGAAGAAAATAGAACAGGAACTGGCTCCTCATTTCTACTCTGCCCCTACCCCATCCCTGCACATGCAGTTTCTGTGCATTCTGGCATTTATCCCCAGGCCAAAAAAAAAAAAAAAAAAAGGCAGGAAGAGGGAAGTGGGCTGCTCTCTCAAGAAACTGAACAAATTGCCTCTGTGGGCCCTTTCGCCTAAAAGCTAAGTTCCCATCCATTCGTCCTAACATTATATCTGCCAATCAAAAGCATTGTACCAGTGCTCCCAGTGAAAGCAGGGCAGCCTTCCAGATCGTCAGCCCTGCTGTGGGCAAGACCAGGATAAATCCGACAAGTGAAATAATAACCCCAGAGGACACAGACAATGCAGGAAAAAGAGAATAACTTTGTCTAACCTTATTATTCTTATAGTGATTAGAAAAGCTTTTGCATCCATGTCCCAGCATGAAGATGTCATGAAAAAGGAATAATCAAAAACAAAAGAGCTCTTGTAAATTAAAATATAACTGTGGAAATTAAAAGTTCAGTTGCAAGAGTCAGGGGACAAAAGAAGAAACCAGCTCTATCATACCTGACAAGAAGGTTAAATAAATGAATAGATAGATAGATAGATAGATAGATAGATAGATAGATAGATAGATAGATAGATAGAATCTAGGAGAAATGAAAAAGAATAACATTACGGCGATTCACCATCCAATGAAGAAAACAGGGGGGGAAATTATCAAAGAAATGTTTCCAAAGCTGAAGAAAAACACAAATGTTTATTTGAAAGGAACTACTGGGTGCTAAGCATAACTAATAAAAAGGACATACACCTAGGCATATCTTGTTCCTTCTGCAACATCAGAAATATCGAGATAAAGAGAAAAGTCTAGAACTTCCAGAGGTGGGGACAGAAGCTATAAACAGAGGAGACTCTGACAGACATTAGCTGTAACGGGAGCAACACTGGATGGGAGAAGATAATGGAGGAAAACTCTTGACGCTCTGAGAGGAACTTATTTTCCATGTAAAAGCCTGCATAAGGTAACTATTTAACCAGTGTGAAAGCAAAATAAAGAAATTTTCAAATATGCAAGGACTCACTGTTGACCTCTTACTCTTGTATCATGAAGAAGATAGTTTAGAAAGGACACAAGGGTGAAAACCAAGAAAATAGTGGCACTAACCCAGGAGTCCAGTGAAAAGAAATCCCAAGGATGCAGCTAGCTGTACAGCAGACCTAAAAAGCAATGAGTCCACATCAGAACAAGAAAACAAGAAGCTCCAAAGAATGTCTTAAAGAAGAATCATAAATATCAGGAAACAGACAAAATGAGTAAGAAGTTAGAAAACACTAGCAAAATGATAAAGGTGCTGCCTCACTCAACATAAAACACTTAAGAGAAACTCCAGGAAAAACAAAAACTTATGTAACATCATACTCCCAACATAGATCCAGCAAACTAAAATGTGACAATAATTTTGAGCAAATGATTAAGTGTGAGAGAAGTAAATCCATTTTAACCAGATGCTGGAACACTCTCCTTTAGGTGACCTAAGAGAATGTGTGTCATTGAACTTTCATAGATGGAAATTTAGCAGAGCATTTCTTCCTCTTTCAAGATGTCCTTTGCCCTCTCTTTTCTAACAGACTCATGCACTCACTCATTCATATTCATTCATTCATTCATTCATTCCTGTAACCTAATATCCACTGAGAACCCTACCTGCCAGGCACTGTCCTAAGGGCAGAGATAAAACAACAGCCAAGACAAAATTCCTGTCACAGCACTGCCTCCATTCTAATGGGAGGTGACACGTCCTCTTCTCAGATTCTGTTAAAGGGTTCTCTCTCTCACCAAGTACTCTGAACTTCCAGGTTAAACACTACATCTATCCTACTACTAAAGAACTCTATTCACAGAATGGAATTTAGCTCCCTACATGCCTATTACCTTAGCTCCACTCACGAGTAAGCAATGCAACAGCAGCAACATTTCTTCGAGTTATTTGTGCCTCTAATGCAGAGCACTGGGCCTAGCTGAGTAATTGTGTTTTGAACCTTTCATTCAACCAAAATGTTAATAAAACTGCCAAGTAAAATGTAAAGCACTATACAAACGTTAATCATATTTAACAGATGAGGAAGCTGAAGTCCTTGTCAGTTAAATGACTTGCCCAAATCACAAAACTAGTTTGTGGAGGGGTCAAAACTAAAATCCCTTCTGCTAGGCTGAAGTAAAGTAAGTACTCCAACCAACAAATGGGCCAAAATGGAAGAGAACACCTTAGGTATTTTCTTAGAACATTTTCAAGTCTATAATAAACACCTAAGACACAGACTCTATTTCTTACATACGTCAAGGCATAACACTACAATTATGCAAACATCGTTCTGAAAGCCCTTTGAAAACCTCCAATCAAAATTATAATCTATCTTTAAAAAGCTTCCATTTCAGAGTTGTATATATCTACTTTGTAATACACAATACTTGAAATGCTTAAATGTTTAGAGATGTTAATGGCATTTATTTTTAAATATATTGGCTTTTTAACTATTTCTTCACAAGAAAAGCTTTGAAATTATTCCTATAAGTATTTTATTTATTTAGTGCCGCAAATCAAGATTTTTCTTCTTTGTAAACTCAAAAAACTAAAAAAAAAGAAAATGCTTACATTAAATTCCATTAACAATAACAAAAAGGAAGGTTTTGTAAAATACATTTACAAAAATAAACAAAAATGAAATTTACATATGTATACAACTTCTGTAAAAATCAGGGAACTAATGCAACAGATCTTGTTATTTCACACATGTCAATTTTGCTAGTAAGCACGCTTTTTATGGCTTTTCCATGGTATATAACCACATCTGTTAATAACCTACATTATGAACACCAAATAGTAGTAGCCATGCAAATTACAACTTACCTATGAAAATATAACACTGACTAGATGGGTAGAATTATTTTATATTCACAGGATAAGCACCTAAGGAATCGATCCTCGTTTAATTCAACAAACATTTGTTATCAAGGGTTTGCTTGATGCCAGTAGCTGTTCCAGGCACTTTGAATGTTTCCAAGATGAATATGTAAAAATTCCTACCCTTGTGTGGCTTAAAGTAGGGGAAGGCACCTGAAATCTCTCTTCTCCTGAATACTAAGAGATGACTAATTAAATGTGATTTTCAACTACAGGACACCACAACAGGGTTACCTACACATAGGTTCCACCACTTAAAAGATGGTTTAAAATTATGTTAAAAAAAAAAAGGTCCTGGCTGGGTAGTCCAGTAAATCTGCCAAGGTTGTAGGTTCAATCCCTGGTCAGGGCACATACAAGAATCAACCAATGAATGCAATATAAGTAGAACAACAAATTGACGTTTCACTCTCTCTCTCTTTCTCTCTGAAAATCAATAAAATAAAAAGGTGAGAAAAATAATGCAAAAAAATGTCAGTTACTAAATATATATGATACAAGGACTTCAGCTGTGTCTGTGAGTCTAAGGAATTTAACTCACCTATATTTATGTATAGAGCCCCCAATACTTATAAATGAGAGTCAAGGAATACTAACTAACTAGTGATTTTTACTCATAATGCAACAGTTGGGAGACTCAGAGAACCTGCGGTGAAACAGCACCAGGTGTCAGACTTTGGTTCAGCAACCTCACTACTTGAGTTCTGGCTAAGAAAATTCAAAGCCAAGATTCAAACTATAAGAAAAAGTATTCAGAATGTCACAGAGGTAGAAGTGAGCTGTGAAAGAAATGGGCCCAGGAAACAAGTTACAGAGGCAAAAGAGGGGCCCTTGGAGCTGAGGAGAAAAACCGGCAGGGAAAACTGGCCTGGGGGAAGGGAGTGGGGAAAGGGGAGGGTGTGCTCCAGAAAGGGAGTGGCACCGGGTCCTCCTCTTGAAGGTATTTATCTGGAGGTCTCAGGGGAGGATCCCAATAGAATATTCATCAGCTTTCCAGGTGTGTCCTTTCAGGGTCACAGTCTCTACTGATTGGTTGGAGCCAAGGGGACAATAGTCAATGCAGCTGGTCCTGATGTCAGCCATGGCATCGTTTGTCTGGTTTTGCTGCCTTTCTGGGCCTGAACCTACAACACAATTGAGGCCTAGATGTATTTGATGCAGGTCAGACCCTCACTGTCCTAGGGGCTTAATGCTCAAGGGTTATTCTCTAGCCCCCTAGTTTATTCCCCTTCTTACAGGGTGGGGCGGCAGGCAGGGTGGTTCTAACCCACCGGACTAGCAACATGCCAGGGGAAGAAAGGGTCAGGGAAGGATCCAAAAGGCATGACCAATGATATGAAAGGTCAGGGGAGGAAAGATCACCTTGGGAGTCCTTGTTTTCCTAGTTTTGCCAGTTGTGTTAGGTACATGGGGCTTTCTGTCTGGTGGCCTTCTGTACCTGGCCCATTGTCCTTGTTTTGCTAATGCCTATCTAACTGCCTACCACAAAACTTTTATCATCCACTGGAATATGGGAGAGTTTCACCTTCATTCTACCTCTAGTACTACTAACATTAATTACCACAATTACTATTCATTACCCGGATCAAACGTCAGCTCTGTGATCTGCCCCATGTTAAGCAGCAGCACTCAAATAGACCCAATCCCACCCTTTGCTACCGAGTCTCATTTCCAATCACTGAAATACGCTTAATTAACACTCAAACTTCATTCTATGCCTTTGTCTTTTCCTAGATATTTCCCAAAGTAAAAGTACAGATCAGGGCATAAAAGCTCTGAAAGATATATTCTGAAGCTCTTTCTTTAATATCTATGCACATAATCAGATGGTTGGTTTTACGACTTTTAAACTATGTGAAATGTTCACGTAACTATTAGCAAACTCAGGCAGTCCTGCAAACTGATAATAAAAAGACCACCACCAACAGCAATAAAAGGCAAAAGACAGGTATAAGAAGGAAATAATATAACCAATTCACATATAAAAAGATGCCCAGTCTACCTAGCTGTCAAAATATGTAAAATAATAGTAAAAATTGTAACAACAGCAGATAAAATTTATTATGTTCTTTAAGAATGAAGATGCAATAAAGATTTACCTAATTAATTAATCAACCAATTACCAAATAGATATGAAACTCCCTGGGAAAACAGGAAGTTTCGAAGAGGTGGTGAAATTTGAGCTGGTCCTTCATGGATGCAAACTCACTAAGGCAAAGACAGGAAGGGGGTGCCAGGAGAATGACTCAAAGGTGGGGAAGAGGATGAGGCAATATCGTTAACAAAAACACTGAAACATGAATCCAATTTTTTAATTCTAGGAAGCAGTTCTTATTGTGAAGCTGGAATCTAAAGTGCATAATGTAAGGAACAGGTTGTAAAACTATACAGATAGAAGGAAGATAGGATATAAACTGTACTGTACGTCAGACTAAAAAGATCAAACTTCAGTGTTTTTTAAGCACAATGGAACTTACTATAAATGACCTTTTAATTTGCATTTATTTTTTATGAGTCAGGTTGAATATCTTATGTAAGTGTGATTTATACTCATTCTGTTCTTTTTCTGTAAATTATCTGGAAGTAAATACTGTTCTATCAAGTTTTAAAAAATTCCTATGTAACTTAATCAAATTTGTTTTTTCCCGTGTCTTTAATTTCCAAAAAAAACTGATCAAAAACACATAGCAATTTATAATTAATCAAGAACACTTCATCCTTAATGAGATTTTTTTTTTTTCAAAAAGAAGCTTAATTCTACAAAAAGTAGGTAACTTAAGTGGTTTTCCAAGTCATTCCTCTTGAAACAAATCAAACACCTTAAGGACATTGCCAACCTAGAGTTCTTTAACCAGCAAATATGTTGTTCAAAAATGAAGTGAAATAACATGTTCATATAAAAAAAATCTGAGAACTTATCACCATCACACCCACACATAAGGAAACACTAAAGGATACTGTTCTTCAGGCAAATGAGAAATGCAGAAAAGAATAAAGAGCAATAAAAAGTGTAATATGATATACAAATATAAACACTGACAATATAAAAAAGTAAGAATGCCTTGTGCTACTTAAAATGTGTATAAAATTTTAAAAAAAATCATATAACAAAATGAAAGCACAGAAACCCTAAAAAAGAAAAAAAGGTTCCCATACTCATAGGAAATGACTGATAGCTCTGTGACCACAAAACAGTAACTACTAGAGTGAGTTTTAATAGTCAAGGACAACGGTTTCACTGGTCCCAGTTTTGAAAGCTATATAATCAGTAACAGCCATGACTCTGAAATTCAGACAATCAAGGTTATCACTCCAGTGAAGATTCCTACAAAATGATCAAATATTTACCATGTCAAGGCATTTTTTAATGGGATGATACATATTGCTAACCTTCATAACAAAGGTACTCTTTTTAGATAATAAATAATGATGGAAAAACAGAGCAAATAATCTTGAGATTTCACAGAGCTGTTATCAAGGCAACACCCAGAGACAATAACCTGTAGCTCCTGATCCATCTCATGCAGCTCCGGGTTCTTTTTCACATCTGGGAATCACAGCCTTCCATGCCCAAGGATCACTGTTCTATGAGAAGAGCCATTGCCAATGCATGACTCCCCAACAGGTTCAGGAGGTCCTGTCTTCTATAAAACAATGCATGTGGACTAAAATCCTCCTTTCCTGCCTGGTGACTGAGATTCCAAAGGATAAGGATACCATCCATCCCCATCTCACAGAACTTTGTGATTATCAACAAGAAATACAGTACTTGGATCAAATACTTTCTAGATACTCAAAATGGTAACATTAACATCTAAAATCAAAACAACAGATTTTCCATTTCACACACTTTTACTTCATATTTCTACCTGGTAATTTTAAACACCAAATGTGCTGAGTTTATCCCTAAAATAGTTTTAAAACACACCTCTAACTGAAGTATAATTTCGTTCAATTAAAGCATTGTTCTGCTACTCAAGAGTCATCTGATTTACATAAATGCTACTTAAACACCACAGAAATTCTCAAATATATAACTAGAACATCACAAATCACTTAAACCATTCGGTCAAAGCAGAAATTATATAAACTTATGTTTCACTTCCTTTTAAAGAAATCCTATTTATTTTCTCTAACAGAAAAAAAATTAGTAGAATACACTTACAACTTACATCCCCAATCAAACCTTAAAATGATTCTGGTTAACCACAAATTGACTCAAGTAGTTAAGTATTTTTCTGACTGCATTTTACTGAAACAGGTCTGACAACACACAATAATGTCAGATAGTAATTGGGTTACTGTTTTACAAAATTACAAATCATTTCACTGATTATTATTCTTAGTCATTCACAGATAAAAAGGACATTCTTATCCTTATAAATTATCCAAGAAAATTAGACATACTGCTAGCTGAAAGTAAATAATTTTGTAAATAGCTCTTTTACTTAAGGTTAAAATGTAACCATAAAAAGCCATAATACCTTTTGATGAGCTGAATTCACAAAGCTTTTTACAAAGTCGCGTTCTAGCTCTATCACTTTCAAATATCCTGATAGCATTTGGGGAAATAATGACAAAAAATATTTTTCAATTATTTTTAAAATTTAGAAACAAAAAACTTCAACTGTTTACCAGCCACAGATTATAATATAAACAACTAAAGAAATGTCATGAATACTATGAATTTTAAATAAAATTCTAGCCATAATTTACTGAACTTGATTAACAAAGAACATACACGATGATTTACAACGTAAAAGAGGAATACCATGGTCGTTTCTTGGTGACTTACCAAAAAGTATCCCAACATATAAATTAAACTATCATACGACTCCTAAATTGGCCACACAAAGACATGCGGCTCATTCTTCTACCTCATACTAGATCCCTTTACACTCTAAAATCTTTCCTTTTTTCACACTGGTGTTTTCCTTGTAACAAAATACTCCCTAGTCAGATTCCCATTATGAATCTTTAGAAACGAAATTTAAAAAAAAAGTTTTTCAATACTTACTGTCTTGTTTCGTAATCTAATTATGTCCGAGACAGAGCCAGCTCCACAGTACTCCATAACGATCCAGAGGTCTGTGTTCTTAAAGTAGCTGCCATAATACTTTACAACATACGGGCTGCAGAAAAGGGTGCCGGCCACCAAATTTAGTCATTGCCAAAGAAAATTATTTCTTGATCCCAATACAAAGTATTTCAACACTCCATAATGTCCCAGTAAGTAACTTAATGACTAAATTCCTACTGCACATTGAATTGTCTATATGTAGGGCTCACCAACTGTGTATAACCATTTAAGTCATAGATAAAATTTAACAGGTTTACAAACTAGAGGCCCAAATGTTTTCAGTAATTCCCAAGAAACTATGGCTTTACTTTGGTAAAGAACTACTACTAAACATAAGGAACAAATGAAAATATTTTTTTTTAACTAAAGCATTCTAAATATGAAATCTTTTAAAGGATTTTCATTCGGTCGAATATTAACACTCAACATTAAAATATTGTATTTCAATTGGGCCAGAATTTTTTTAAATTCTCTTTCATTTTGGCCTTTGAAAATTCTGGAGAAAAATAATGTTTTGCTTTAAATTCAGATAATTAAAATTATTAACAATTTATACTATTCTAAACTGAGATTCAGAGCAAAGTAAACTGTGTTTATAGCCAAGTTGTTTTAAGGAGACTTACAAAGGAAAAAATGACCAGTCTTCTTAAAAACTGATGTATTAGGAATTAAACATGTATATTTAGGTGCCCCACCCCCAAAAAACAGCGTTATGCAAGTATTAAGCCCCTGATGGGCCTGGCATTATGCCATGCTCAATCTTCTTTTCTACATCAAATTGTGTGAACCACATTCTTATCCAGTTACCAAATTAATAGAAAGGTCTGGGGAAATTTTATAATTATATTTTTAGATCTGGGGACTGAGGAATTTGGAATATATTGTTTTCCATAACCACTTAAATTTCTAGTTATACAGCCTTACAGGGAAATATGTAACATAATCTAAATATATAACACAAAATAAAGAAAAGCAAAATTAAACAAACCCAAGCAAGAAAGTTGCTCCAAGATTATTCAGTCATTCCATGAGCCAAAGAGCTTATATGAATCTTATATATTGTTGGAAGAGAAAGTTTTCCACAGATCTCTTATTAACAGGGCCCTGATTTGATTAGGGGTGACCACGTGTCCAGACTCCCCTAGTCACCAGTTCTGTCACCATGTGTTAACTCTGATAAATAAATGTTAACTGGGGGACTTCAGGGAAAGCCCTTTCCTACTTCTTCCCTTCCCGCCCCTGCCTGGAATACAGACAAGAAGGCTGGAGCTGGAGCAGCCCACTTATAAACATGAGATAATAAACATGAGAACAAAGGCCATATGCTAAGAAGAGCACGGTTTAAGAAAAAGGCCTAAGACAGCGGTTACATTGTTGTTGCTATATCAGCCCCATCTCTAGACCTTTCCTAAAGAGAGGATAGTAAGTCCCTCTTTGATTAAGTAACTATAGGCTAAATAGAGTCCTAATTTATAAACTCTGCAGCCCTTATAAAGACTGGGCTACATAACAGGACACAGTAAGTCCCTTCCTGATTAGTTCCATTTACTACCCAAACTCAGTGCACATAATTCTACCTCATGCTTTCCACTCCAGTAATTCTATGCCTGTCAGAACACCAGCAAGCTGTTTTCCACCTCTCTACCTGTAATTCTTATACTCTCTCTCTCATCCCTCCATTTCTTTACCAACTTAGCTCTTCCTCAGCATTCCAGACTTCCTGGCTCCCGGCTGAGGTAGGTGCCCTGCTTCCCTGTTCTCACATCACCTCCGGCACCAGTCAGTATAGTGACGGAGCTTATTACAGCTGTTTATTTGTATCTGTCTTCTCAACTACATTACCAGCCAGCCCCCAAAAAGGAAAAACAGTACCTTAGTTGTCTTGGTATTCCTGGATCCTGGCACAGTACACAGAATTGCTTTTAATCAGCAAAAAGTTCTACAAAAAATACTGTTAAATGACCACTCCTTAAAATAAAAAAATTAATGTTTGCCTATAAATTTGCCCTGAAAATGGGAAAACTGAGTATTTTGTATCACCACACATTGCTTCATAACATGATTTTGGCTTAAAAGCTGTATGTCCTAAAGACAGCCCTACAAAGCTACCCTCATCTTCTAGTGGGAAGCCAGAAAACTAAAAAGATAACCAAACAAAACATTCTATTATACATTATTTGCAAAATACATCAAAATGAAGGCAAATAAAGAACTAAAATCTCTTCATACCTGTCACACTGCTGCATTATAGAAATTTCTTTGATTATTTCCTGAAGATCTGACTCAACAGGTACCTGTTTAATTGCCACAACTTGACCAGATTCCTTATGTATGGCTTTAAATACACTTCCATAAGACCTGAAAGAAACCAAAACATTTATTCTTTTCTTTCAAACATCATAATTATTAAAGAGTACACAACAAGGTTTTGTATGAAGTCTGTTCCAGTTTAAAGTTTGCCATATATATGTAGGTATATGCATGAGTGTGTAAGTATACAAGGTCTGTCCAGAAGGTATCCAGCCATGTAATATGAAAAACAGAGACATTTATTCCAGTTTAAAACAAAGTAAACAAATAATAAGAAAAGTGAGTTACACCTTAGCTTTAATGCTTCAAGTATTGACTTAAAATCTATTAAGATCACCAAGTTAATATATAAAGATTTGTTGTTTTTTTTATGAATGGAAGAAATAGACTTACATTTTGTTAACTCAAACAAACATAGCATTAAGAAAATATAAATTAAAATTAAAAGAATAAAATACAGAATAAAAACAGCCAAGGCGTGAAGTTAGGAGCAAGGGCTGATATCACCTTAGGCAAAATCATCCCCAAAATACTCAAGTCCCTTGCCTGTTCAGACTCCCGGGGGCCCACTGAGACCCCCAGCTGGGACCACACAATACAAAGTTAGAGAAGCAGGGACTGTGGTCCCTCCTAAGTCACAGATCCAAGGTAGCCTCAAATGCTCCTCTCACTATCACCTCAAGAGGATGGCCACATACTCACACATAAATAAAATGAGTAATAGGGTCTTATGGCCATTTTGCCCCAAAACCACCTCTGTTACAATACTTGAAACTATGCCAATTAAATATTTAAGTGTTTTTTAAAAAGCAAAAACAATGAGAGAGGGAAGCCACTTATACTTTGGTATGAATTAGAAGACAAGGTAAAAACTGCTGTCACTTTAACTTACTTTGCTACCCAAAGTCACATATGTGTGTGTATAGTCCTAATTTAAAAGATTTTATTTATTTTGTTTTTAGAGAGCAGAATAGGGAGCGAGAAAGAAAGGGAGAGAAACATCAAATGATTGCCTCTCACATGCCCTCAGCTGGGGACCTGGCCCACAACTCAGTCATGTGCCCTGACCGGGAATGGAACTGGCGACCTTTTGGTTGGCAAGCGGAAGCTCAATCCACTGAACTACACCAGCCAGAGCTATAGTCCTAATTTATACACACACACACACACACACACACACACACAATCTCTCCTTAAAAGCCATATATATGTAGGTATATGCACGAGTGTGTGAGTATACAAGGTCTGTCCAGAAGATATCCAGCCATGTAATATGAAAAACAGAGACATTTATTGCAGATGACACAAGATACATGAAACAGTGTCCATAGGACAGACACCTCAGTCCCCTTAAAGTAGGCACCTTGGGACCTCACACAGTTCTCTCAGTCCATCTGCTGACCCATCATATTTTCCTGAATCTCACTAACAGTCTGAAATCTCTACCCTTTCAAAGGTGATTTTAGTTTTGGGAGAAGCCAGAAATCACAGAGCACCAAATCTGGGCCGTAGGGGGACTGAGTCACTTGGGTGATTTGATGTTGCATCAAAAACTGCACCAGACATGATGCCTGAGTGGCCATGTTATTGTGATGAAGCTGCCAACCACCAGTTGCCCACAGCTGTGGCCTTCTGAATCATCTGAATAGTTTCTGCAGAGGAATGTTCAAGCCTAACATAAAATTCGATGCAGATTCATTATTCTACTCGCTCAGTTATTTTGAACATAATGGCCACAGCGTACACATGCTCACTCAACAGCGTGTACGGCCCCCACCGAACAGCAAGTGAAGTTGTTGTTCCACACCTGCATTCCAGTCAACTCTCCTTGGCTGCCAGGTTACATCAATATCATGCAAACTGTTCTCGTTGTATTAACAATGACTCTACTTTTTCCGGAAAAACTATTTTATCCTCAAAAGCTAACATAGAATTAAGTTCTAGACTGTCTATTGTAAATTAAGCAACTCTTCTAAGGTCTTGTCACTGATAAAGTGAAGCTGGGAACCACATTTACCAGAATTCCCTTCTCTAAATGGATCCCAGTTAGGAGTTGACCATGAGGAGCACATGCATGAAATCTAAATGGCAAAAAGTTGAGGAGAAACCATCCCTCTCCAGATGTGGCAGGTGCAATGGCAGATATGAGAGACAGTGGATTCCTGCTGAGCTTTTGATAACCACCACACTGCTACTGTGTCCTGAGACAGTTAGTGGGAGCATCTCGAAGATTCTCAAGGATCCCAGAAGATCCCCAGTAAGCTTTTGAGTAACACCTACTTCAGTACTTCAGGCTGAGATCTTCGGCACTGGCTTCTCTGACCTTCAGCAGCAGATTCCATGACCTCTGCATCTATGGCCCTACCACAAATCATTTCAGCTCCTAATTTGATAATAAACTCTTTATACCCAGAGTACACAAAGTAGCCTTTCTTTCCCTGACAGCCACCAATAGTTTTTGGTACAGGAAGTGTTCCCAGGGAAAAGAATGTTAAAAATGGGAATCTTGCATTAGTTTTTTCTTGGATTTGAAGATAGTAATTACTTTAATAATGCAACAGACAAACAGAAAATTCATAGTCTATGGCATTCAATGGCAAAACAATTACTTAAATTATTACCCATGGGTGCCTGGAGTCTAGGCAAGATTTTAGAAGATCAATTATCTGTATCAACAGAATGCTATGGTTAAATAAGAGTACGAGGACAACAGAATGGGTTGGCTACCCAGCCTACACTGTGAAAGTTATATATAACAAATATAATAAGCTCAGGGCTTAAATTCCCAGCTCAAGACTGAGATAACAAAAAAACTTCTGAATGTCCCGAAAGAATTTCTCTCTCTCTTTTCCCCCTTTGCCCCCTTCCACCCAGCATCCCCCACTCCCTCAGGCAATCCCCACACCTTTGTTCATGTCCATGGGTCATGTGTGTAAGTTCCTTGGCTACTCCATTTCCTATGCTGTACTCTACATCCACACGGGTATAGTTACGTTTATTATAACTATTTGTATTTCTTCATCTCCTCACCTCTACACCCATTCCTTCACACCTCCCTCTCATCTGGTAACCATCAAAATGCTCTCCGTATCCATGATTCTGTCTCTGTTCTTGTTTGCTTAGTTTGTTTTTTAGATTCAATTGTTGATAGATATGCATTTTTGCCATTTTATTGTTCATAGTTTTGATCTTCTTAAATAACTCCCTTTAACCTTTCATATAACAATGGTTTGGTGATGACGAACTCTTTCAGTTTTTTTCTTGTCTGGGAAGCTCTTTATCTGCCCTTCAATTCCAAATGGTATCTTTGCTGGGTAGAGCAATCTTGACTGTAGGTCCCTGCTTTTCATGACTTTGAATATTTCTTGCCAATCCCTCTAGCCTGCAAAGTTTCTTTTCAGAAATCAGCTGACAATTTCTGGGAATTCCCCTGTAGCTAACTAACTGCTTCTCTTGCTGCTTTTAAGATTCTCTATCTTTAACCTTTGGCATTTTAATTATGATGTGTCTTGGATTGGGCCTCTTTAAATCCATCTTGTTTGAGACTCTGCTTCCTGGACTTGCATGTCTATTTCCTTCACCAAATTAGGAAAGTTTTCTTTCATTATTCTTTCAGATAGATTTCCAATATATTGCTCTCTCTTCTCCTTCTGGCACAGCTATGATGTGAATGTTGGAATGCTTGAAGTTGTCCCTGAGGCTGCTTACACTACCCTAGTTGTTTTTTTTTTCTTCTTGTAGTTCTGATTGGTTGTTTTTTTCTTCCCTATGTTCCAAATCATTGATTTCATTCTAGGTTTCATCCACTCTACTGTTGTTTCCCTGTAAATTATTCTTTAATTAGTGTATCCTTCATTTCTAAATGGGTCTTTTTATGCTGTTGAGGTCCTCATTAAGTTCCTTGAGCATCCTTATAACCAGTGTTTTAAACTGTGCATCTGATAAAATTCTTATCTTCATTTTGCTCAGTTCTGTTTCTGGAGTTTTGGTATGTTCATTTGGGCCATGTTTCTTTGTCTCCTCATTTTGGCAGCTGCCCTGTGTTTGTTTCTATGTATCAGGTAGAGCTGCTATGACTACCTGTCTTGGTAGCATGGCCTAGTGTAGTAGGTATCCAGTAGGGTCCAGTGACACAGCTTCCACTATCACCCAAGCAGGGTACTCAAGGTGTGCCCTTCATATAGGCTGAGTATACCCTCCTCTTATAATTGAGCCTTGATTACTATTGGCAGGTCAATAGCAGGGATTTACCCAGACCAGTCTGCTGTAAGGACTGGCTATAAATACTGACCACCAACCTCTGAACTCCGTGGAGTATCAGCTGTGCAGAGACAGAGTGGGTGGTGCTCTGATGTGGTCTATAGCTGTCCACTGTGTGCACAGGCTCTTGGGTTTCCCAGGTGGTGCAGGGCCAAGGTCAGCCCCTACCTGTTTTCTGCCCAGAGCCATCCTATGTGAGCTATAAAGTAATATGAGATGGCTGCTACTTGTGATGAGCTTGGAGATTCCCAAGCAAAACCAAGCTGTCAACCTAGGCTGGCTGCTGCTATGGCTGGGCCTGGGGGCACTTAGTAAGAGGTATAGGGCTAGGGGCTCACTGAGGCTAGGCTATTACTTGTTTGCGAGTATACAGGGAGTTGTGAAGCACGAGCCAAGACCAACCATTCCTTTGGAAAGGTCACTGTTAATAGCTTGGGTGGGTCTGTAAGTTGAGTAGGACACAGTCTCATAAACTGGGTGGGACAGAGTCTCACAAGTTTGGTGGGAGAGAGTCTCAGGGAATCTCCAAGGGGGGGGTACAGTATTAGCCAGGATGATGAGTCTCAGATATGGCACCTGCCTGTCAACTCTTCGGCTCTGAGGGGCGTGGGGGGAGGATTCCGAAAAGGGACAATGGCCTCCATCCACATTTCTGTCTGGGAGAAAGCTGTCCCCCAGCTCCCGCCTTGATGTCACACAGTTAAGTTCCTCCCTGTATGCCACTGCTGCCTTTCAAGCTGCTATCCCAGTGCTGGAGCTCAGAGGGAGTGAATCTGAGCAAGTCCATATCTGGGTTTTTTAAGAGGAGCTATTTGGGACTCCAGAAATTTCTTCCATCAACTCAATCCCCACTCATTTTGTAGCCAGAAGTTATGGGGACTTTCCTTCCTGGTACTGAAACCCTGAGCTGTATGGTATGGTGTGGGACTGGTACTCCTTACTCTGATATCCCTCCTGAATTTTTATCCACCACAGGTGGATGTGGGACCAGCCTGTTCTGCATTTCTGCCCCTTCTACCAGTCTGGATGGATGTGGTTTCTTTAATTCCATAGTTGTCAGACTTCCATTCAACTTCATTTCTGAAAGTTCTGAGTGAGAGTTGTTCTACAGCAGTACTTTTGATGTGGTCGTGCAAAGATATGAGCCATGTTTACCTATGCTGTCATCTCGCCCAGAAGTCCAAGAATTTCTTAATTCTTATAGGCACTGTAACAAGACTTCTGAAAACAAAACTCAAAGTCTAAGCTTGCTGGAAACTGAATTACATTGCACATTGAATTCACACCATCACCAGATCTACTATGATGTTAGATTTTTCATTGTAAAGAGAGGTATCCATAGAATTGGTTTGGGGACATTTATATAGATTATTATTAATCTGAGTACCCTAAAACTCTAAACTCTAGCAGGCCTCCCTTGGCATCAAAAGCAGTTCTACCACCCAGCCTGAGAAAATTAGCCTCACAATGCCTAAAGATTCTATAATGTCCTCAGCTGAAACAGTAACTTTTCAAGGGAATGTATCAATACACTGTCCTCCCTATCACCCCACAACCATCACACACTGCTTCTATAATTGTACTCAAATCTCCATAGGAACCAGGGGGATGAATACAAAATCCAACTGATGTGCACCTACTATTCACACCAAAAAAGTTGTAAGATTTTTGTCACCTTCCAGGCTGTGTGTCATTTCAAACAGCCAGGAGTGGCCCTACCAGTTCGCTCACGTAGATAACTGTATCATTGGTGAATATGTTCTCCCCTTTCGTAGATTGTTTCTTTGTTTTTTTTTGCTGTGCGTGTTTTTTGTTTTGGGCTTGTTTTTTTTTTATGTTTCCCTTGCTGTGCAAAACCTTTTTAGGTTGATGTAATCACATTTATTTATATTTTTGTCTTTTTGATAATAGCTATTCTAACAAGTATGAGGTGATATCTCATTATGATTTTGATTTGCATCTCCCATTTGGCCATTTGTGTGTCATCTTTGGAAAATGTCTACTGAGTTCCTCTACCCATTTTTTAATTGGAATGTTTGGTCTTTCCTATTGAGCTGTGTGAGTTCTTTATGTACTTTGGATAATAGCCCCTTCTCAGATATATGATTTACAAATATTTTCTCCCATTCCACATGCCGACCTTTCATTTCACTGATGGATTCCTATGCTGTGCAGAGCTGCTTAGTGTGATGTAGTCCCACTTGTTTATTTTTTCTTTTGTTGTCTTCATTTTTTATGTCAAATCCAAAAACCCATTGCCAAGACAGATGTCAAAGAGCTTACTTACCACCTCCCTTTTCTTCTAGGAGTTTAAGGGTTTCAGGTCTTACATTCAAGACTTTAATCTACTTTAAGTTGTTTTCTGTGTATAGTGTAAGATAGGGGTCCAGTGTCAGTCTTTCCCATGTAGCTGTCCAGTTTTCTGAACACCATTTACTGAAGAGACTAACCCTTCCCAGTTGCATATTCTTGTTTCTTGTCATAAATTAACTGACCACATATGCATTGGTTTATTTGGGGACTCTCTAGTCTACGTGTCTGTTTTAATACCAATACCACACTGTTTTGATTACTATCGCCTTATAAGAGATTTTGAAATCAAAGAGTGCTTCCAACTTGGTTCTTTTTTCAAGATTGCTTTGGCTTTAGAGGTCTTTTATAATTCCATATAAATTTTAGGATTCTTTGTTCTATTTCTGTAAAAAATGCCACTGGCATATTGATGGGGATTGCACTGAATCTGTAGATTGCTTTGCGTAGCATGGATATTTTAACATATTAATTCTCTCAATTCATGTGCACAGAATATAAGAGAGGACCCATAAAAACAAGGAATTTATTTATGGAAAAATGCATGTTTATTTTTACATGTTTAAATTTCAGTCACCTTCAAAGTATTCTCCTTTTGACACAATACACCTATTAAGACGTTTTATCCACTGCTCAAAATAGTTTCGAACTCTTCAATTTTGGTGCCTTTTAGTGCTTTTGCTGTTTTTTGTTTCACCTCTTCCATATCAACAAAATATTTCCCTTTGAGGACTTTTTCTATTTGGGGAAACAAAAAAGTATTGCTCAGGGCAAGACCCAGTGAACAAGAAAGGTGGGGCATGGGGGTCATGTTGTTTTTGGTCAAAAACACTCAGTGCAGTGTGGTCAGGTTCACTTGTAAATCGCCCATCATGAAATGGGCAAACACTTTGAAAGAACCTTCAAAAATTTCACTAAGGCTGAATGCAGCCTCTCACGACAATGCCAGCTGGTACACTGATACAGATGAGTTCCTAGAACACTCACTGTGGGGGAAGCCTGTATAACAAGGGGCCCACCCTCCAGAAGGCAATTCCATTTTTTGGGGGGAGGTCCCCGCTGTATCTTTCCATTTTTTGAGTCTTCTTCAATTTCATTCATCAACATCTTATAGTTTTCAGTGTCCAAGTTTTTTGCCATCTTGTTTAAACTTATTCCTACTTATTTTATTCTTTTTGATGCAATTGTAAATGGGACTGTTTTCTTAATTTCTCTTTCTGATAGTCTATTATTATAAAGGTGCAACTTCCAACCAGTGTGGCTCAACTGGTTGAGAGTCATCTCACAAATCAAAAAGGTCACCAGTTCAATTCCCTGTCAGGGCACATGCCTGAGTTGCAGGTTTGGTCCCTGGTCAAGTGACTATGAAAGGCAACCAATCGAATTTTCTTTCACATCGACATGTCTTTCACCCTCTCTCTCACTCCCCCCTCTTTCCCTTCTCTCTAAAACAAAATAAATAAATAAATATGCAACCGGTTTTTGTATGTTAATGGATATTCTTCAACTTTACTAAATTTGTTTATTAATTCTAATAGTTTTTTGGTGGAATCTCTATAAAGTTTTACGTCATCTGCAAACAGGGACATTTTTACTTCCTTTCTGATCTGGATGCTTTGTATTTCTTTTTCTTACCTAACTGCTCTGGCTAGGACTTCCAGTACTATGTTGAGCAAAACTGGCCATAGTGGGCATCCATGTCTTATTCTTGATCTTAGAAGAAAAGCTTTCAGCTTTTCACCATTAACTGTGGGCTTGTCATATATGGCCTTTATTATATTGAGGTATGTTCCCTCTACACAATTACTATTCAATTCAAGCAAATAGACTCTAGCGAAAGATTAACATTATATAGTATTGTATCTTTATAATTGTTTTGTCATTATCTCAATGCTACTTTCATAATTGTGTACTTACCCTTCCCCAAGTTTCTCTAATACATCAAAAACTTCTTCAGGCTGCTTAGTCAAACTGTCTTCACTCAGCTTTTTTAGCTTACTGGTGACAAAAAGACAAAAAGAAAATATTTCCTTAAGACCTTTAATAAAATTTTTAATTTTATTTTAAAGAGGCAATATTTAGATGGTTCAAAACTCAAATATAAAAAAGTACACGGTAAATAATCTCCTTCCTTTTTTTCTCTGTCCAGAAATACCTCAAAAAATAACCACTTTTATTTACCTTCTTGTGAAACCTTTTTTTAAATTTAATTTAATTTTATTTTAATGATTGTTCAAGTACAGTTTTCTCCCCTTTACTCCCAATCAAGCCCACCCACCCCCCTCCCATCTTCCCTCCCATTACCACCCTCCCCCTGGTTTTTTCCATGTTCTTGTGAAACCTTACACAAATATGAATGTTTTTATTTCTCCCCCTTTTTAACACACAGCAGTTTTCACACACTTTTTTATCCACATCGTTACACACTTTGCTATTTTCACTTACAATATATAACTTTATATTGAAGACCTCTACAACATAAGTACACAGAAATCATCCTCGTTTTTTCCTACAACTACATACTACTTTATTGCAAAGATGTAGCACCTCTTACTAATTCCTTGTTTATGAGTATCTAGATTCCCTTTTGCTATTATAAACAACGCTGTGATGAATAAGCTTATACAGAAATTAAGTAACATATGTATCAGTAGATCTGTAGGGTAAATTCCCAGAAGTAAAACTGTGAGATCAAATGAAAACACACAAATACAGAGTATATGTAAGTATACAAAGTATAATCATCTCATAATATAAACTTAATGTATATATGACTAAAAATATCATTATTATAACTATCACATATTATACATAATTGAATATAGTATATAACTATTATTATAATTATTAAAATTGTTGGTTACATTATATTTTATCTACTATAATTGTACATTATATAAGCATACATGTATACTGCTAGTAGCAAACTGCCTCCAAGCGATTTGTACCAATTTATTCTCCTACTAGTAATACATGAGAAAGCTTTTTTTCTTACAGTTTAACCAACAGAGTATTTAACCAAATATTAGAATTTTAGTCAATATGTTAGGTGAAAACTTGTAACTCAGAGTAGATTTAATTTGCATTTCTCTTATTATGAGTGAGGCTGGGCATCACCTAGTATAATTATATAACTAAACCATCTAGTTGTGTTCTTTGCCATTTTTCTCCTGGGTTTTTGTTCTTTTTTTAAAAAATCTGTACACGAGAGAAAATAGTCTTTGTTTAGTTTGGATATATTTTTCACTTGTATTTTAACTTCACTTATGACTTTTTAGTTTTATGGTCTATATGACCATTTGCCATACAGAAATGTCTTCTTGTTTTTTATTTTCTTTTGTTTTTTTCTTTTCTTTAAAAAAAAATCACCCAGAAGCATAGCATGTGCAGGTATCGAGAAGCAAAGAGCTTAGAGAGACTGCATGGTTTACTTCTGAGACCAAACATAACACAGCACAAATGGGGCTTCACATATGAATGACCAAAAATCATTCAACATGGATCAAGTACAAATGACCAGAAAGGAGAGCTGAGCCAGGTCAGGTTTAAGAAGCCTTGTGAACCATCTTCAGGAACTCTATTTTACAAAGATCACTTCCCCTGTAATACAGAGGTCGAATATGCAACAGTATGAGTTTCAGCAACAGAACAGGGAAACTGATTAGGAGGTGATTCAATATATAGTAGCACAGAATATAATACTGACAGTAAGAATGGACAGAAGATAAGCTATTCAATGTATTAAAAAGGCATAATCAATACAGAAGTGGTTTTGATTAAATAGGGAGTGATGATGGAGAGGAGTTGAGTATGTCTCTTAAGCCTTTAGCTTAAGCAAATTAGTAGATAGTAATGTCATTTACCAAGCTAACAAACACCAGAGAAAAACAGTTTGGAGGGAAATATGATGGGTCTAAGCCAACCCACTCCAATGTAGACTTCCCATAAGCAAATGTATTTATGAATCCCAAAAGAGAACTGAGTTGAAAATATTATTTTTGGGGCCATCAACACAGAGATGGAGCCTGAAGACATGAGAAGGGACAAAATCATGAAGAAAATGTCAAAGAAGAAATAAGGGTCAAGAAGAAAACAGAAGCCAAGAAGCCATCAATATCTAAGAAATGCTGTCGTGTAGGACAAGAAGGTAGTGCCTGACCATGTCAAAAGCTACTGAAAGTCCAAACTAAGACTTAAAGGTGTCAATTACAGATTGTCCACCTTTGACCACAAGGAAGTAATAGGATCCAGAAGTATCTGTCTGCTGTAAACAACTAGAAAACTCAACAAAATATAGAAAACAACTATTTTCAGACATTAGATATAAGGCATTTCAGAACTGAGATCCCTGAGAAAAGGGGACCACTATCCCCAATGCTTTAGGTGGAGAAGCTTGTGTCGACTGAAGCACAAGGCAAGAGGAACCCAAACAGAGCCCAGCAGTCCTGCTGAGGTGAGAAACAAAGGTGGGGTTGTAGGGAGGCAAGGAAAACAAAACTTGCATTACAGAATACCTACAAGAAGAAAGCTATACAGAGAAGGGGGTCCGGGAATCCCCTTGATTACTTAGCTAAATGCCAATCTCTGCATGGAAGAGGAAGAGGAAGAGGAAGAGGAAGAGGAAGAGGAAGAAAAAGAGGAAGAGGAAGAGGAAGAGGAAGAGGAAGAGAAGAGAAGAGAAGAGAAGAGAAGAGAAGAGAAGAGAAGAGAAGAGAAGAGAAGACCTCTATAAAGCCCAATAAAACCAACTTCCTGAGGGAGAACAATGACCAGAGAGCTGCAATAGAACAATACCCAGATATCACACGAAGCTGAGGATCGTTCCCACCAGCAAAAGCTGAAAGAACTCTTATAAGGATCAGTCAGTAGTGATCCCAGAATTGCCTTATTTTAGAAAGGAGACAACATTTCCAAAACATAAAGGCTACTTTCAATTCTCCCAAAAGGAGCTTAAACACAAGACTCAAAAATAATGAGCCAATATAAAAGGTAACTTAAATGCCTACCAGAAGTCTAGGACTTCTTGACTAAAACAACATCCAACACTCAGAATGCAAAACTTACAATTTCAAGAATTCAATTAAAAATTACTAAACATATTTGAAATCAGGAACTGACTCATAAAGAGAAAAATGAGTCAATTAAAAAACACACTGAAATGGTAGCAATGGAGAAAAATACAGATGACTCATGAAAATCCTCAAATAAGTCAGACCTCCAGATTTGTAGACAGCCAATTTCTTATCAAAGATACAGCTGACCCCTCAACAGCACAGGTTTGAACTGCACGGGTCCAGTTATGCACAGGACGAAAAAAATGTACGTGTAAGTGTACCCACACAGTTCAAACCCATGTTGTTTGAGGGTCGCCTGTGTCTTATAAAAACAAATTATGAATATGTCCCATGTGCTCACAGATGTAAAGAAAATGGCAGAAAGAAAAAAAACATAAATGGAAATTTTGGAGAGGATCAAATAAAGCACCTGAAATAAAATTTTCACTGCAGAGGTATTTGAGCAGATTAGACAATGCAGCAAAACATGAATAACTTGGAAAAAATGTTTAAAAGAAAAACCTGAGCCCCACATAAAAATGAAGGACATAGACATAGATATGGATATAGACCAACAGATAGATACCTGGATGGAAATATGGATGACAGACAGACAGACAGATAAATGTAGAGAGAGAAGGGGGAAGACAACGGCCAAACATTTTGAAGATTTTATGAAAACAATAAACCTACATATGCAGGAAACTCAACAAATCTAAAGGTAAACACACACAAAGATATAATTAAATTGATGAACGCCAGTAAGGAGAGAATACTAAGTAGTCACAGGAAAAAACCTAGTACTTATATCAAAACAAAAACAAGGATGCCTTATCAGACACTAAGCAGGCCAAAGACAATGAGAGACAGACACCTCTGAAGTGCTCGAAGAAAACAATCAAATGAAAATTCTGTATTAAATGAAAATATCCTCAATAAATGAAAGGTAAGTATAAACATTTCTCAAAGAAAAGGGTGAGAGAATTCAATAAATGGTTAAAAACAATACTTTTAAGCTAAAGAAAATTGATGCCAAAAGGAAACATAAAGCTACACCAAAAATATAAGGAGGAACAGCTAGTAAAAAGTACAGGGGGAAAAAAAACCTTTCTCTCACTCAGCAACAGCAGAATACACACTCTTCGCAAATACATATGAAATGTTCTCCAAAAGATACTGCACGTAAGGCCACAAAAAGCAGTCTTATATTTTCAGAATATTGAAATCATACAAAATATCTTCTCTAATCAGAAAGAAAAAGCTCCAAAAACATGTGGAAATTAAACAGCATGTTCTTAGACAACAAGTAGGTCAAAAAGGAAATCACATGGCAATTAAGAAAATATCTGGACACAACTGAAAATGAAAACACAACATATCAAAACTTATGGGATGTAGGAAAAGCAGTACGAAGAGGGAAGTTTATAGCAGTAAGCCCTTACACTTAAAAAATAGAGAAATCTCAAAGCAATAACCTATCTACACTTCAAGACACTAGGAAAACGAACTAAACCCAAAGTTAGCATAGGAAGGAAATAATAAGGATTAGAACAGAAATACATGTAGACACTAGAAAAATAAGATGAAAAATCAGCAAAACTGCTATGGTCTGAATATGTGTCCTCCCAAAACTTGTATGTTGAAATCAAACCCCCAAAGATGACGGTGTCGGTGCAGTGCTTAAGTCACGAAGGTGAAGCCCCCAGGAATGGGAGGAGGGCCAGATAAAAGTGGCTCCAAAGAGAAACCTACGGACACAGCAAGAAGGTGTCAGCTACGAACCAGAAAGAGGGCTTTCACCTGAATGTGACCTTCCTGGCACCTTGATCATAGACTTCTAAGCTTCCGAAACTATGAGAAACAAATTTCTGTTGTTTACACCCAGTCTGCAGTATTTTGTTATACCAGCCCAAACAGACTGAGACAGAAAACAAAGAGTTGGATTTTTGAAAAGACCAACCAAGCCAACAAACCCTTAGCTAAACTAAGGAAAAAAATACTCAAATAACTAAAACTAGGGATGAAAGAGAGGATATTAAAGCTGGTGTCACAGAAATAAAAATGCTTATAAGAGAGTACATAAACAATTATACATAAACAAATCAGATAACCTGGAGGAAATGTGTAAATTCTTAGAAACACACAGCCTACCATGACTAAATCATGAAGACATAAAAAATTTGAACAGACCTGTAACTCATAAGGAGATTTAAGAAATAATCAAAAACCCCTCAACAAAGAAAAGACTATCATTAAATGGCTTTCCTGTAGAATTCTATCAAATATTTAAAGAAACAATTAACACCAATACTCCTCAAACTCTGCCAAAGAATTGACGAGGAGGAAACATTTCTAAACTCATTCTATGAGACCAGTATTACCCTGATATCAAAACTACATGAAAACTATAAACCAATGTCTCTAATAAGTATTGATGCAAAAACTCCTTAGCATGATACTAGCAAAGCAAATTCAACAGCATATTAAAAGGATTATACACCATGACCAAATAGAATTTATACCTTGAACGTTAAAACTGGCTCAATACATGAAAATCAATCATTAACAAAATAAAGGACAAAAAACACATAATCATCCCAACTGATGCAGAAAAAGCATTTGAGAAAATTCAGTACATTTCCAGGATAAAGACACTTAACAAACTAGAAATAGAAGGAAATTACCTCAATATAATGAAAAGTTCCTAAGATAGTTAACGGTAAAAGATTGAAAGCTTTTCCTCTAAGGTCAGAAACAAGGCAAGTTTGTCCACTACTACTCAACACAGTACATACTCCTAGTCAGAGCAATAAGACATAGTACATGCTCCAACATAGTACATACTCCAAGTCAAAGCAATAAGACAAGAAACAGAAATAAAACACAAAGGATTGGGGAAAAGTAAAACCATCTCTGTTTACAGATGACATGATTTCATCTGTAGAAAACTCTAAAGATTCCAGAAAAAAAACTATTATAATTAATAAATTTCAGCAAAGTTGCAGAATGCAAAATTAATACACAAAACCCAGTTGCACTTCTATACATCAACAATGACCAATACTAAAATGAAATTAAGAAAACGATCCCATTTATTATGGTATTAAAAAAAGGATAAAGTACTTAGAAATAAATGTAACCCAGGAGATGAAAGACATACATTAAAACTACAAAACATTGCTCAAAAAGAAACAAAAGAAGATACGATAAATGGAAAGACCTCCTATGCTCATGGATCAGTTAGAAGACTTAATATTATTTAAATGCCTATACTACCCAAAACAACATACAGATTCAATGCAATCTCTATCAACATCCTAATGGCTTTTTTTTTTCAGAAATAGAAAAAAAAATCCTCAAAATCATAGGGACTCTCAAAGGACCCCAAAGAGCCAAAACAATCTTGGGATAAAAGGAGCAAAATTAGAGGTCTCACAATTCCTGATTTCAAAACACACTACAAATCAACAGCAAACCAGATACTGTGGTACTAGTATAAAGACAGATACAGAAACCAATGGAACAGAAGAGCCCAGAAATAAACCTTTGCATATATGACCAAATGATATTCAACATTGGTGCCACGACTACACAATGGAAAAAAGACAGCAAAAGGTGCTGGCAAAATTGGATATTTACATGAAGAATGAAGCTGGACCCTTATTTACACCAAACACAAAAATTAACTTAAAATGGATTAAAGACCTAAACAAAAGACCTAGAACTATAAAACTCCTAAAAGGAAAAGCTTCAAGGACATTGGATTTGGACACTATTTCTTGGAAATGACACCAAAAGCACAGGCAACAAAAGCAAAAATACACAAATGGAACAATATTAAACTTCTGCCCTGACTGGTGTGGCTCAGTGCATTGAGTGCAGGCCTGCAACCGAAAAGTCACTGGTCCAGTTCCCAGTCAGGGCATGTACCTAGGCTGCGAGCCAGGTCCGCAGCTGAGGGCACGCAAGAGGCAACCAACTGATATATCTCGCACACATTGATGCTTCTTTCTCTCTCCCTTCTTCCCCTCTCTCTAAAAATAAATAAATAAAATCTTTAAAAAAAAAAACTGCTGAACATTAAAGGAAACAATCCACAGAGTGAAAAGGCAATCTACAGGATGACAGAAAAAATTTGCAAACCATATAGGGTGAGGCAAAAGTAGGTTTACAGTTGTTTGGAAAATAATAGTCAATACATAATAATATAAGAATAAACTCTGGGTTTTGCATACTCACAACCGTAAACCTACTTTTGCTTCACCCTCTATACATGATAAGGAGATAATAACCAGAATAAGGAACTTCTACAACTCAGTATCAAGAAATCCAATTTAAAAGTGAGCAAAGGACTTCAACAGACAATTCTCACAAGAAGAAATATAAATAAGCCACAAGCACATGAAAAGATGCTCAACATCAGTAGTAATTAGGGAAATGCAAATCAAAACTACGATGACATAACTGAAACCCCTTAGGATGTCCACTGTCAAAAAAAAAAACAAAAAAACAGAAAATTACAAGCATTGATGACAATGTAGAGAAATTGGATCTTTTGTGCATTATTGATAAAAATGGTATACCATTATGGGAAATATGAGGTTCCTCAAAAATTAAAAATAGAGCCTTGGACAGGTAGCTCAGTTGGTTAGCGCACTGCCAAGGTTGTGGGTTCAATCCTCAGAGTACATACAAGACTCAACCAATGAATACATAAATAAGTGGAGCAACAAATCAATGTTTCTTTCTTCTCTTTCTCTCAAATAAAAAAAATTAAACATTTTTTAAAATAAAAATAGAATTATCACAAGATCTAGCACTCTCAGTTCTGGGTATAGATACTAAGGAAGTCAAAGCACCATCTCAAAGAGATATCTGTACACCCATATCCATCAAAGCATTATTCAAAAGAGCCACAAAGCAGAAGCAACCCAAATGTTAGTTACATCAATGATACCCAAAATATGGTATATACATACAATATTATGCAGCCTTGAAAAAGGAGATCCTGCTATATACCTTTTCAAGACTGAATGACACATCACTATGTATACACATATACCACATTTTGCTTATCCATTCATCCATCAGTGAATACCTGGGTTGCTTCTACCATTTAGCTATTGTGAATAATGCTGACAATAAAATCTGGTGTACAAATATCTGAGTCCCTGACTTCAATTATGTTTGCTATAGTCCTAGAAATGGAATTGCTGGATCACGTGATAAGTGTATGTTCAATTTTCTTAAGGGACTGCCACACTGTTTTCCACAATGACTGCACTAGCTTACATTCCCACCCAGCGATGTACAAGAGATCCAACTGTCAGACATCCTAGACAACACCTATTATTCCCACGGGATTTTTGTTTGTTTGCTTTCATGACGGCTATCCTAAAGAGTATGTATGGTATCACACTGTGGTTCTGATTTGCATTTCCCTAATGATCAGTGATGTTGAACATCTTTTCATGTGCTTATTGTCCATTTGTGTATCTTCTTTGGAGAGATGTCTATTCAAGTCCTTTGCTCATTTTTCATTTGGGCTGGTTGTTTTGGCCAAAGACATTCAAGAGAGACACAAAGGAAGACTTTCTCCAGTGCTAGATCTAGCTCCCTAGTCAAGAATAATTAGCATGTGTCCTCTAGATGTCTTAGAAAACTAACCATGGAGAAGAGGACCTGGGTGGAGTGCAAATCCAGCAGAGGAGAAAAAAATGTCTTTGACCACAGAGATTCCTTCTTCATAAAGAACCCTCTGCCTCATTTCAGCTCTGTAATTTCCAGTGTCTTTATTCTCTTCTAGAAAACTGCCCTATATTTTAGGGATCACATTAGTAGTAGCTTTATTACTACTAATAGTAGCTATTTAATGGCATAACTGTTATAAAAGTCATGCTGTTATTATTGCTATGTGTTAATTAAGCACTATGCTTCACCTTATATGTAATATCTTGTTAAAATTGAGTTCTAGCCTTCCACCCTAGCAGTTTCACCTTAAATACTGTTAAAAAGGTCCTATCTCTTTAAAACACATGAATGGTTTTCATCCTTTAGTCCTTCAACATTCCATTATTAAACAATGACAAAAAAGTCTCAAAGTTAGCCTTCAGTAATGAACATTTTCTAAAATATACAATGATGAAACTGATCTTGAATCCACAAAATCAAACAAACATCTTTTCTATTTCAACAACAGGAAGTATATTTTATTCCAAACTAACAAAATTCAAAGATCATTTTTTCTGCTCCCTTTTGCTTTTTAAAGGACAGGCATTTTGTAAATATTAATAGATGTTTAGCTCTAATGCAATCAAAGTGATTTTTTTTTAACTCTACTAGAACATACTCAACCAAGTGAAAGCTGTCCTTTCATCCCCTTGTAGAGTTACATGCTTCTCCAAATGATACTGACAATGCCAAACCCATCTTTGAAACACTCTGGAAACCGTCTTCAGAGACAAATGCTTTACAAGTACTATTTCATTCAATCTTCAAAAAACCCAAAGAGAGGGTACTAATATCCCCTGCATTTTATAAATGAGTATACTGAGTCTTAGGAAAGTTAAGTAACCTGCCAAGCACTGCAGGAAATGGCAGAACTCAGGTTAGAATCGAGGTCTCACTGACTCTAAAGTCCTGGTTCTTAACTGTTTCACTAATAAGTATCACTATTTTAATAATAAAATAGATACAATTTAATGATCTCATAGTTTATTTACTTTTATGAAATTGTAACAAAATTTAGGGCGGTTTAATTAATTACTAGCACTAGAATGAGCTAAAACCCGCCTTAAAAAAATACTCGACAATAGATAGATTTTTTTTAAGAAAATGGAAGTCTTGTGTTTACTCTTTCATACAAGTTCCTCTCAGGTTGGGCTCTTTGCCCAAAAGTACTTTAAAATCATAATTTCCTGGCAAAGAGCTTTAAAGAAAGAGAAGCTGAGATTTTTCTCCTTCCTTCACCCTTGTAGTCTTTCATTTTTATTTTCTAAAAATTTGTTCACTTACCCTCAACTGGAAACTGATACAAATCTTTTTAATTTCTTATAAAACAAACCTATCAGAAGTTAAATGCTGCAATGCGCTCCCTTGCCTTAAACACATGCCACTGCATTCACTTTCTTAATAACTCATTTTTCAAAAAACATAACGTAAAAACAGCACATTTGAAAATGCTCCTACACATTCATGTTCTAAAATAAAAACTAAAAATAATTTTATAAGAAATATGAAGGCTTGTCTCATAACTTTTAATATAGTTAATATAGATTCAACCACCATGCCTAGATATGAGAACTAAGAAAGGGAAAAGAATCTTCAACTGACTTAAAATGAAAGAAGATACGTCTCTATGAAAACCGCCAAAGCCTACTCATGCACCTGCCACATAGAAAAATCTACGGACTGTGCCAAAGACACTGCATACGAAGGTCCAGTTAAAAACTGGATTTCCTTACTTATCTCTCTACACTTCAAATTTTGAAGATAATAATACGAGGATTTTGACTCTCTATACTCACAACTCCTCATTCTCATCCACAGAATACTAAAATTGCAACAATCCCAAACATGAATACATTAAGAAGTTAATAAAAGCGTAATTTCAAGGAAAGTCTAAACTCTGCCAATACCAACATCTGTACCATTCCGTGAGGCCTGTACTCTTGACTTCTGCGAGGCTTTCCTGAACAGAGATGGGAGGTGGGTATGGAGACAGTGTCTGCGCTCAGCTGTCTGCACAGATGGACGTGTTCTGCCTGATTTCTCAGCACAGTTTGATTACACAGCAACAGCACGTGTGAAGCCATTCCTCAGTACTTCCCTGTGGTTGTTTGTAAAGCTGAGACACAGTTCATGATTTTGGTGCCTTGTGAAAATAATTCTTACTTTTTTTAAAATTTTATTTATTTATTTTTAGAGAGGGAAGGGAGGGAGGGAGGGAGGGAGAGAGAGAGAGAGAGAGAGAGACATCAATGTGCGGTTGCTGGGGGCCGTGGCCTGCAACCCAGGCATGGCCCTGACTGGGAATCGAACCTGCGATGCTTTGGTTCGCAGGCTGAGCTCAACCCACTGAGCTACGCCAGCCAGGGCTACTTTTTTTAATTATGATTGTTTTTACCTGTTTGGTTTTGGTTTTGCAGAAATGAAAATAAAATGTTAAAATCCCAGCAGTACCTAATACAAAAAAAAAAAAAATCTACCATTACAAGAAAAATAGCCTAACTACTTCACCATAGAAATTCTTTTAAAACTGCTACAAAAATAAACTACAATAAAAGTACTGTTACTGCGTTTGTACAGGTATAAATACGCTCCAAAACTCTGACTTGCTTTGGTAATATCACGGCTCCTCAAAATCTAAATAATGCTCCAAAATGACAGATTTGTTTTTAACCTAGGAATTTTATAGGCTTTTTAAGGTAAATCCTGTTATTATTTTCATATTAAGTTTTAGAAATTTAGAAAAATTGGGGATAATTTTATTCTCTCTCACTGCACAATGTTCTTAGTCAAAAGAGGATTTTACAATGTACTACGAGCCCAGAGGAGAAACAGGCCTCTGGTCAGCAAAAACTGTCACAAAGAGCACGTACTCTGGGAAAGGGAAAGCTACTGTCAGGTCAGATAATTATTTCCAAGATAAGTAGCAGCTTAGAGAAGGATGTAACAATGAGAAATGACAGATAAGAATAAAAGACAAGAATAGATTTTGGTGAAAAAAACAGCTACAAGTAGCAACAAAGCTTCAAACACATCAAAAGAGCACATGATAGTTTCTATGAACTAAAACTATGAACAGTTCTCTGAACTGTTTCTGTGCTTTTATGAACTAAAATTCATAAAAAATAATATTAAATCAAGAAAGCAAATGATCAGTCTCAGAAAACTGGGTCAAGTGTCTTCATTTTGGAATGATTTCCATCGAAACTAGTTGTTTTAAATGTTTTAAAAGTATGCTACTTAAAGTGGTTTACTTCACTTATTTAGAAAATCCACTATGTGGTATACCATATTTCCCAACGATGCTAAATATCTTTAAAGTTTTCACCATACCCCTAATTTGGCAGGCTTTTTCACATCATGAGTTTTTATGAATATTAATTAAAGCTGACTAATCAAGTATTCAGATTGGGGTATTTGAATTCTTGTCTACTAGAAAAAAAATAGAGAAAAAATTCTGGAAATAATATAATGAGAATCAAGAGCATAGATGGAAACCTTGATCAACCAGGAAAAAAAAAATCACCAAAATATTTTCTTCTCAAGAGTTCACGAATTTCCACTGGAATTTTTTTTTAATTCTACTGCTTAATTGGACACTTGTTTCTTATAATACTTAGGAATGACATAAACCACAAATTTTATTCAGAGCAATCATTTCTCTCAAACGTCTTTTTATGACCAACATTTCACTTTCATTAGAAGTGTTTGCATAGATGACCACTGGAAAATGGTTACTGTTGCTATTTCATTGCAAAATGACAAACGAAACTTAGCGGGGCAACCTAATGTCTTTTAGTGCAGTAAGTAATGACACCAAAACTAATTCAAGAAAGAGAAGTTATGTGACACACTGACAAATATAAATTACCAACTATGTCACCGAGACAAATTACTCCTTTTATTTACTTATTTAAAGCACAATGGAACTTAACAAAAGGGGCTAATATCAAAACTAAAAAGGTTTAACATACGGCATTTAATACAGATGTGCTTCATTTTGCAACTCATCATACTGTAGTCAGGGTTAAATTCATAAAGCAGCCTAAAGCTGCCCTTAAATTGTTTGTTTGTCTACAGATTGTTTTAAAATTGTATTTATTTATTTTTACAGAGAGGGGAAGGCAGGGAGAAAAAGAAGGAGAGAAACATCAACTGGCTGCCTCTACCAAGCCCCCAATCGGGGACCTGGCCCGCAACCCAGGCATGTGGGCTGACTGGGAATCCTTTTGGTTTGCAGAACGATGCCCAACCCACTGAGCCACACCAGTCAGAACCACAGACGTATTTTTATGTATGCAAGACAAGGCAAGCTGAGAGTTCTACCTTAAAAAAAAAAGGCCTGAAATCTGATCTTATCACTACTGGTATCATTTGTTTTGGATTCTTTCATTTTCTGTATCTTTTTCATTTAAGAAAAGAAGAAACTAGGTCACCTGAAACACTTGGCAGTGAGAAAGAAGTGAGGCTGGATGTGAGGATAACAGTAAAGGTAACCAGAGTAAGATAGGAAGAACATGAAGATAACAGTCCACGCTAAACTGTCCCTACCACAGAATGTCTACACACGCCCAATTTCTGACTCAAACTTAGAATCATAAATTCACGTGAAGATATTATCCAGGGAAAGAAACTCAAAACTGCCAGTGCCATCCCATTTTTTTATAAAATATTCTATAGTTTAAAAAAATATATTCTATAGTTTGAAAAAATGAGTCAGTTCTCCTATCTACGAATAAAATGCCACTTAAAAACAACACCAGGAGGTGGGGGCAGGTGGAGGTAGAAGAGGGTATGGAGGGATAAATGATGATGGAAAAAATAAAATAAAATACTTTTAAAAAATAAAAATAAAATAGCACCACATTAGTGCCCAGGTTAGGGTCTTGAAATACCATTTCTCGCTAAAAGAAAGTAGGGATTCTTAGGGAGCCAGTTGATTCCAGACCTGGGACAGGAAATGGCCAGATGAGCCCTGCCTATCTTACCACAGTGGACAGCAAGGACGCTGCCACTAGAGTCATGCTATCTCCTCAAGAGACTCCCACTGACCAAAGATGGAGAGTTTCAGCAACAGTATCTGCAATGGATGAAAATCCATCCACTGTGTTTAAATCCAATTGCTCATAATGGCATTATAAAAAAAGAATCGGTCCCCTTTGGAGGAAAACAGGGAACTGATTCATTGTCTTGAAAGAAGTGACTGACTACCCTGAAAATGGATAAATAAAGGGAATGAATCAAGCATCTATCCAGTCTTTTCCTTTATAAACTATACCACTAGGTACCCAAACAAGATGAAGTGTCACTCTTTATAAAAACAGCCCAACTAATAAAAACAAAATGATGTATTTAGGATTCAACATTTTGTAACACCCAATGAACTGGCAAAAATAAGCACTAACCACCAAGAGCTACTAACATCACTAAAAAGAGAGACAACTAGACACTAAGTGATTTGTATAGTCTTGCCAAACACCGCCTATAACAATGCCTAAGGGATCAAACTTCAGTTTGATCCATTTTCTGGATCCACTGCCCATTTGCAAGAAATATGGGGGACAAAGGATCATGCTGAACTTCGTCTCGAGTAAGCAATAAGAAAATCCAGGCAGTGAGAAACAATTCAAACAGCCTGGGTTCTTCAACAAGACAAGGGATAGAGGACTAACCTAAAGACTACATGTGACAACTCATATAAAGCCTATTTTTTAATCAGCAAGACTAACCTAGAGTGTCCAGGAATGCACATTTAGGTTACTACTATAGAGCCGGGATAATGGTAACTTGTGGGAAAAGACTACTGGGACTGGGACGGGGAACTCAGAGAGCCTTCTAGGGACTCCAGGGAGGGTGGCGAAGTTCTATTTCTTAACCTGACTGGTAATTACAAAGGTGTCTGACTTACAGTATTTCGTCTAGCTATAGTCCTGTTTTTCACTAATGTTTCATTTTAAAATAAAAGTATTTTCTTTTAACAGCAGTTAGCAGGACACCTGAACATTTCAACACCTAACAAAAGCTTAGTATGCTTCCCATTCTCCAGTGTAACGAGCGAAAACAAGAAGTTAAAAAACGTCAGTGCTCATCATTTCCTCCCTACCTACTTCCTCTTCTAAGAGAACCACCTAGTATCACATTTCGGACCAAACAGATTCACTGTCCTGTGCGTTTGGAATTCTAAGAATGAGTATAGATACCCAAACACATTCCTCTCACAGTCTTCCCCCATCCCCTAAAATGCCTAAACCCAATGCTGAGGCGCCAGAATGGATCCCTTCTCCTTGCTCATTCCCCACATCTAGTCTATCAGTCAGTCCTCCATTTCTAACTCCAGAACATAACTTCAATCTGTCCACATGTGTCCATCTCCACCGACTGCATCACCTCTGACCATGAACCATTACAAGAGCCTCCTACCTATTTCTCTGTTTTATTCTTAACCCTCTACATCTATTCCCCCAAAGCAACCAGAACAATCTTTTAACAACATAAGCTGCTTAAAATTCTGCTCTTTAATAACAGTGTGCTGCACTCTGACTTAAATCCAAACTCCTTTCCAAGACATGCATCATTGAATCCCCACCCATCTCCCTGACCTCATTTCCAACCACTTCCTCCCATCCCACGATCCAGCCACAGAGGGAAGGCCTCGTTTCAATCCTTTCCACACATGAAACTTTTCCCACTTCCCCATGTTCTTACAGCTTTTACCTCTACCTGGAATACTCTTTTCTGGCTACTCATGCAGATAACTTCTCAGCCTCATGTCATAGCTGAAAGATTACCTTTTCAGAGAAGCTCCCGCCAACTGTCCTATTAAGCAGGTTTTACCGTTTTTCTCTATCAATACATCCTACCTCTATCCTGCATAGCTCAAGCCCCAACTAGAGTGTATGTTCTTATGAGTGCAGAGATCCCATCTGTTTCATTCAACAGTGTTCCCAGCACTGGCACCTGAAAGGCAGCTAATTACTAATTACTGAATATATGAACAAATATCCAAAATGAAGGAACTCAAGGCTGACAGTCAATTTCTGCCATGAACAGTAACCGGTGAGTAAAGAAAGTCAGTTTTTAAAAAGGAATAGGAGAACTGGGAGGGGGCAACTCAGCACAGACAAGAGAGATCATGTGGTTCCAGGGAGAGTCAAGGAAATTAGCTGCCTATTATCTTTCATTTATGCTTTCCTCAAATATCTAAAAAGTTCATCAAAAGTACAAAAATAATTTTAACTTGCATTCCTTTTTAATGATAGGACTCTAGGTCCTATGAGTTCAGAAAACCAAATATCCTACAAATGAAAAGATGATCTGAACAGAGAATAAATAATATTCTATATTCTGAATATAGAAACTACCTCATCCTTGGAATCCCATATGCTCAACAATTTCCCCAATTTTATACATGTGTTTCTCTGTGTGTATCAAGATACTAATGTTTACATCAAGATACCTGAAATATCTGAAAAGATTTACTCAATTTTACTTCTTTACAAAGACATCTGATATCATATTATCAGCTTTCTGTAATCCTCACTTTGTTTTGCTACAGTCTTTTTTCAACATACACCCTTTGAAGTTCAAGGTAATCTGCAGCTAGGAAGCAAACAACAAACTTATTTTTAATATTCACAAATGTCTGTTTATATATTTGTTACTTTTATTTAGTCAACATGAGACTCTGTAGAAAAAAGTCATAATAAGAAATCTCAAGTCCTGGCTGGTGTGGTTCAGTGAATTAACTGCTGGCCTGTGAACCAAAAGGTCACTGGTTCAGGGCACAGGGCATGTGACCAGTCAGGGCACATGCCTGGGTTGCAGGCTAAATCCCCAGTTGGGGGCCTGCGAGAGGCAACCAATCTCTCACATATAGAATTTCTGTTCTAAAAGATAAAAGCTTTTTAGGATTTGAATAATCCTAACATATGAGACAATTCAAATAAAACCACAACAAAAAAGAATCATGAAACAAATAAAAAAGAAAGTTTCTATCCTATAGTATAAATGTTCTCTCCAGAAGAAAAACCTAAAGACCTCTGGTAATTATTGAGGGTGGAGCTGGTAAGGAGTCAGAAATTGAGGTCATCATAATTACAGTTGGATGTTTCCAGGGTGGGGGTCATTCCACACCAGGAGGCAAATGCACTTTTGCCTCCTAACAACCTTCTCCTTGTAAACTGTCACACATCACAGATAATCATTTTACATTTTTCCATACTTTCGTTGGGACATATATACAGTGTTCGAAATACAGCAGCTTTTTATATGATAGTTTTCTCCATCCCCTTTTAGAATCTTAAAGAATATCTCTAGTATACGTATAGGTTGTTACAGTAACACCACTCTGGATTCCTTTGGCAATGCCATCGTCAAGCTTTTAATTTTAAGCAGCAGCAGAGTTGGAAATGAATTGGTTTCCTGTTTCTGCTACATACTAGAGTGTTTTTTCAAATTGCGATCACAACCCATTGATAGCTCATGGAAATAATTTGGTGGATCATGACCAGCAGTTTTTCAATGAAATAGAACAGAAAACAGAAAAATACCAGAAACCATCCCACATAGTACATTTTAAGAAACTTCTATTTTAGTTTTATTTATATATTTATCTGCGCTGGGTCTCATCATCAACATTTTTTTTTAATTTTTGAAAGTCACTAATATATGATAGCCTGAAGAGACAGAACCTCTAGTTCAACAGATACTTTTGAAACAAGAAAATTTAAATTCTCAGCCCTTTTCCCCCTTACAATCCAAACAGAAGTGCTTGATTCAAACCCTGAATTATTAAAGCTATACTGATACACATTTCTGGAATGAATGTTTAGGTTACATCAGAAAAACAAATTTCAATCTAGCTATGCTTAATAAATGTTTATCTTTTCTTTACATTTCTAACAAATTCTTCAGTACTAATATATGCCAAATCTTAGCCCCTTAAAGAACAGTGGATAACTAATCATTGCCTAGAGTTGCCTAAAAACTGAATTTATCTCCTCTCTTAATGTGTAACTGCAGCTGCTCACCAGGAACCACTTCAGATTTTACTGTCTGTCCCACTCCCTCTCTCTAACGAGAGCCAACTGACTCTTCCCGTCTACAGGGCCTAAATCAACTCCAGTGGAGCTGGTGAAACCCCAAACTAACCAAGAAAGGCCAAAGGGAGCACATGGTTTGAGGACCAAGTCATTAATGCAGAGAGGTGCTCCTTCCTGCTAGTCCGATTCTTTCCCGTGGACTACTGAGAACACCTCCTCCACTCGCCTGTCTCCGAAGTGAGGAGCTTACCCCAGGGCCTCCTCCTGAGCCTAGTGCCTTTGTCCTTAAGACTTCTTAGAGTTCACTTCTCAAAGACAACTCCCCACTCTGAAAATCTGATAATAAGCACACAAGAATTTCACTTGCTAACATTCCAAAGACACATGAGTTAGGAATACAGACATTAAAATGGAGTCCACCCCTCTTTCCTTAAGGTTAGGGCCACTGCTGCTACAGGATGATGTTGGCTGTATGTGCTGAGGAAATAAGAATACTTCCTGCTTTACCTTTCGATGTCTTCATCCCTTTACCTCTGCTTTTTCATTCCGTAACAGTCTACCTTGTAGCTGAGAACCCACTCATTCACAGCAATACTTGCCCTTACTGAATGACTGTTCTCCTACCTTCACTCTTCATTTCTGTGAACGCACTTTGTAATCCTAACAGTTGGACTTCGATCTTCATCTTTACTTCCTCCCAACTACCTTTCCACACTTATTTAAAAAATTAAGTTTGCCACAATATCCAACTATAGCTTAAGGCAAAGAATTCTACTCATCTGTCTTGGGAGAAGCTTCAGGGACTTAGTCTTTTACTGTCACCCTTCCAGTGTTTCCCACTGTTCCATACCACTCTTCCTCCAGATAGACTTTAACCAATGAATTTTAAATACTATTAATCGTGAATTCTGAGGAGCAAGGCCTGTGTGGTAAAGCACATCTCTCCGGTAATGATAATCTGTCCTCTCTTTGACAAGTATTGTATGTAGCTACCTACCCTCCAGCAACCAGTTCTCCCCGCTGCCCAGCTGTCTATCACAGAGATCCACTTCCTTTCCTGGGAATGTTCTACTTGCTGAAAAGCCCGTGTTTTGGCCATTTCCCTTTCCACCTATCAAAACTTACCTATTCTGTGGTCATTTTTACCTCAACTAGAGATTCCCCTATAAAGGACTGTGATAAACTCGACCTTCAAAATGCTAATAGTTAATAGCCATTTCATGGATTTACTTTCCCAGAGGGACTTCATTTTAATAAGGACTTCTGAAGACTTCGGCTAAGAAAATTAAGAAATTGAAAAGCCACGCAAGCACAAAGTACTAGACTTGAGTTACAGAACACATAGCCACGATTCTCCGGTCTGGACGCACAATGGAATCTCCACCTCCCAGCAGAGAAAAATGACACCCAAGGGAGCAAATTTCCAAGTCAGGACAAGGCTGGGCCTAACACCCAGGTCTCACGCTATGTCAGATATACAGGAACAACATGCTACAAGTATAAAATACACACAGGAATAACAAGAACCCGATTTGGGGTAGTAGTACCTTTTGGCGGATGGTGAGACAATGCAATTGGGAACAGATATACTTCAAGGGTTTCAACTGTATCGGTAATATTTTATTCCCGATCCTGGGGAGTGATGTGTAAGCATTTATTAAATTATTGGGTTGGCCAAAAAGTTGATTAGGTTTTTTCCATAAAATGGCTCCAGTAGCACTTAGTTTCTTTAACTTCATTCAAAACAATTTTGTTGGATTGTTTGTGACACCTGTTGTATCAGCATGCCTTTCTTAAAAACTTATTAAAATTGGTGAATTTGGGGGCAGCCATTTTAATATTGAAGATGGAAGAAAATATGCAACATTTTTGGCATATTTTGCTTTATTATTTTAAGAAAGGTAAAAATGCAACTGAAATGCAAAAACAAGATTCATGTGTTACACAATGCTTCACAATCGGGAAGACAGGAATTGAGCACAATCAATGTTATACCACGCAGGAAATAACCAACAAACTCCAAATGCCCAAATCAATAAAGGTACTGGTGAAAATGAAAAATGTGTCTTCTATTTTACAGACAAAAACCATATGGACTTTTTGGCCAACCCAACAGTTCCCATTATCTTTGGGACAGCTAAAATTTTATTTAAAAAAAAACAAAACAAAAAAAAAAAACAATATAACCATGGCATACATACTCAAATGGATATCCTATTAAGAAGTTAGAGAAATATCTTAGGCTAGAAAGTACTCAAATAAGATACTTTATGAAGGAAGACTAAAACACAGATTACTAATAAAAAAATAACACATTTTTTTCTAAAGGAAAAGCCTGACCAAAGGCAAAGTTGGGGGTACCCACAGCCCACAACCTAAATAAAGAACAATAGGGAAACTTCAGAACAGATTCTTCTTGGACAATAGTAAGAGAAGGCTGGGATTAAGGCTCAGATTAAGTGATGGGAGCCCTAGGAACTAAATTGACTAGTGTGCCCCATCCCATCCCCCCACCAAAAACAAAGGAGTAGCATGACTGAAGTGCTGTTTTAGCAAAATAAATCAGAAGCCACGTGCAGGAAGAACTAAAGCAAACATGACTATATTTTGCTTGTTTCTTTGTTTTGTTATTTAGGTTCCTTATGTTAAAGGTGAAATCATATGGTATTTATCTTTCACTGCCTGGCTTATTTCGCTTAACATAATGCTTTCCAATTGCAAAGCAAACATGACCCATAATGAGATTCTGCAGGACAGCAAAAGGGGAACAGAAGGAGGTAAGGTGCTAGGAACCAGGTTCTGCTGCCTTGCCTTACTCCCAACAGAACCCTTCCGCTGGAAAGAGTTTAGAAAACCACTGAACAGTGCCCAGTTGGAAGGCACCACTACAAGAGGGTCATAAAACCCTGCAACAGAGTAGTAGTATTGGGAATCAAAAGCGGGGGAAAATGAATCTACAGACGTTTTGATGGAAAATTTGATAGACTCTAATGGCGAACTAGATAATAAAAGAGTGGATCTATAATACATGAAGAAATTAAAAATGCTAACAGAGCAGCAGCTGCTGGTCATGCAGCCTTGAGCATCAGATACATAAATGTGACCATGTATGTAAAAATGTCTGCGCCCTAAGGAAGTGCTACTCAAGGGAGAAAAGCAAAGTGCCAGTTTTACAGGAATTAAGAAGAAGAAAAAAAAGCAAGCAAAAGAGACCAGAAAATTCTGGAAAGAAATGGCCACCACATCACAGAATGCTAAGAAAGCAAGCAAGACTTTCAAAAAGAGGCATCACTGTACACAGTGAGAGGGTACACAACCTGTGCAGCCGATCAGACCCAGGTTTCTGGCACCTCCTGCACTTGACCAAGTTATTTAACCTCTCTGAGCTTCAATTAATAAGGAAAAACTAAACTAATGTTACTGAATGCATTATAGAGCACTGTGCCTCACATATAACCTCACAACACATTTTACAGATGCAGACATGAAATTTACAACTAGCATAGTAAACTGCAGAACCAAGATTCCAACTCCTTAAGATAATTAATAAAGGAATGTACCAGTATATATACAATTCCTGGCAAATAGTATGACCTCAAAAGTGGTAGCTGTATTTCATTATTAGAAGGTAATGATTAACAGAGACAATATAAAAACTCACCATCAGTTATCCCCTCCCAAGCCTTCCATGGGACAAACTCCTAATGGCCACAGTATTAATGCCTGTAATCTAACCTACTCCATAGGGTTGCTATAAGGATTAAATGGTATTATGAAAATAAAAATGCTGTGAAAAAAAAACTTAAAAGATATTCAAATATATGGGATTGTCACATATCTTTTGCTCCTTGAAATGCCTTCTGGATTAACATGTCTCTCTGAAGAGACCTAAAAATAAGTCTGTTAAACAGGCAACGACTATTTTAAAAAGTGTAAGTCACCATGAAATGGTGATATATGCCACCCACAGCTATCTCTGATCCCTCCAGGTTGTCCCTGCAAGGGCAGGGGTTCTCTTATACCTATAATGAACCTCTGATAATTTAGAATACAGCTAATCAGTAAGGCGAGCTACCAACCACTTCAGAGTCATTCGAGTTGGCCTTATGGTACTTATTCAGAGGTGCCTCTTACAGTCCTTCCAAAACAAAAAAAAGGGGAAAAAATGTTTCAAATTTTCTATAATATTAAAACTAGGTGCCTAATCAATACTAGAATTCAGTTAGTTTACAAAACGCCAGAAAAGAATCTATCAAGTGCTCTGTATGATAGGAAGTCTCCTTTGGAAACCCATCCACAACCCCCCTTTGACACCTGAACAGATGGTTTCCAAGCCTCAGGGCTCGTGTATCTAAACATCCTATTCACAATGGGTCACAAAGTTTCTACCTTTTTAATTATTTCATGTTCTTGAATACACAACCTTTCATCCAAAGATCTCTAGGTATCAAAACACAAACCCTTTAATCTTCATAAGAGCACTATCTGGGAGAGAAATTAGTACCCTTATTTGATAAACTAAAATTATGACTGAAGGTAAATATTTTATCCAACATCAGTTAGTTGATTGGTTCTCTTGGGGGCGGGGGGAGAATGCACATAATGAACTTAAATCAATGGATAGCCTTGATTTAGTTTCCTAAGATCATTTTAAATATTAGCTCGAATGTATCTACTGTGTACTCTTAAACTTCCAATATAATGAAGATTAAATATGAACTAAGAGTAAATACCCAAAGCATCACTGTTTTTTTACATGCTTAAAAAAAAAACCTATATGGGAGAGGGGTTCTAATTTAAGGCTTCTGTCTTGTAGCCACAAATACTTTTGAACTTCAGGGGTTGGGGAGGAACACCTGTCAGTGCAGCATATCCACGATAAGTTTCACAGACTGTGTAGCTATTAATATTTAATTCCTTAAACTGTAAATAAACAATGCACCCTCTCAAAAAAAGGCACTATTATGAAAAACATTTGATAAGAAAGCTTACACAACTGTGAGAAGCCAAATAATTTCTAGTTTTACGTCTCCCTAGCTTCGTGAACTTGCCACGAGGGAAAACTCTGCCTGCCCCTGGAGTGCCGCCGCGGGGCTCCCAGCGCTGCCCACAGACTTCCCACGCGCGCCGGCCAGGCTGGCCAGGGTTAGGAGAGGTTCCGCCTCCCTGCAAGCCCCCTCGCACCACGGACAGACGTGGCCCGGCACTCAGACTTGCCTCCCGAACTCCTGTGCGCCGGGTCGGCCCGCAGTCGGACAGGGTGGCACCATCCGGCCAGGCCTAGCGGCCCCCGCCCCGCAGCCACGGGCACCGCCTCCTCCTGCACCCCGCTCCCTGCATTCGTTACCTCTTAGGCGCTGGCGGCTGCTCCATGGCGGCTGGGGGCAGAAGGAAGGACCTGGTGAGCAGCAAAGGGCGGAGGGAGGAAAGGATCCGGGGCGCAGGCTGGCCAAGCCCGGGCAACCACAGAGGGAAACTCCAGGAACTCGGAACAACTTTCCCGTAACTCCACGGCGGATCCCCCTCCCGCTCCAGGGTGAGGCTCCTCCCGGCCCGGCCTGGCCCGCCCCTCGGCCGCCCGCAGCGGTCCTGGAAGGGTGGGTGGAGCCAGCGGGTCCAGGGATGGTGGGCGGAGTCGGCACTGTCGGACACACTAGGCAGAGGCGGGCTCAGGGTGGAGTGGGCGGAGTCCGGGGGTCTAGGGAGAGGTCGGCAAAAGAGCAGGGAGGGGGTAAAAAGAAGTGGGGACTGGAAGAGGGGTAGGATGAGGCCTAGTCAGGGCCACAGCCTCCCTATGCTAGTGAGGGGTACTTTCCTTTAAAGTGGTGCTCCGCATTTACCTTTATCGTGTTTTGCCCCAACCCGATCTGATTCATTTATCTGAATTTCCCAAGGATGTCTCCCAAACATCTTGTGTAGGCGTTTGAAGTATGACTAATTGCCCACGCTTCTCTTTCTAGTTCTGTTTATAATTATTGGTTATGTTTTCCCCAGCCATTTGACATTTGTAGCTACAGTACTAGGGATGCTTCTGGAAATTCTTGTTTAATTTTGATCATGGTCAAGCTCCTCATCACATTTCACAATAATTATGTGCAATTACAAAGAAAGGAATTCCTGCAGTGAAATCACACAGTGCACAGGATTCAGGGCACTGTGGACTTGCTGTCTGTTCAAGTGGGTAACCTAGCAAACTAGACAAATTATAGTGCACAGAAAAGTACTCAAGATAAGTTTGTTTCCTTCCCTCTCGCCACCTTCTTTCCCCAACCTGTACCTAAGGCTCTTACCCCATTGTAATTTGAACCCTTCATGCATCCTTATAGTATGTATACCATTAATCTTAAATTCTGTCTACAGATATCTTTCTTGTGAACATACAGAGCTGCTACGTAGTGACTTGACTCAACAGAAATTGTCAAGCTGTAGTGTCATATAGTTTTTTGAAGACTAGAACAAAGGGTACGAAGAGAATGTTCTACAAAGGAACTTTATTAACGTTAACCCAAATTAAACTTGCCTATCAACAGTTTTTCCTTTGCATTATTTTCAGCTTCATTACGTAACAAACTTACATGATTTATCTTCAGTTATATTGCCCCCTAAATTTAATAATTAGAAATTTGTAAATACCATTTATTGCTGAAATCTAAAACCACATTCTGTGAATAAGAAATAGTATTACAGAATTTTATATTCCTTTGTATTTAAGGATCCACAGTCGAACAGTTCAGAAGTAACAAGCTAAAGCAGTGAACTGTTAGAACTGGGAAGAGCCTTTGAAATTATTTCCTCCTATCTATGTCTCATTCGCATTCTCCCTTCTATGCCCTAGTCCCATCATCTTATATTTCATTAGAAAAATCTCTTTCAGGAAAGATCATGTCATCCTTTTAAAAAATTATCACGTTTTTAAATGGGCTCAAATTGTCATACTTTAGAATGGACTCTGAATTATGTTACCAACCTTAATCTCCAGGAAACCTTTCCCGGTCAAACCACCAATACCACTGGCTCACTACCTTGGACATTTTTGTGAAAGAGATGCCTCTCTTATATGTGCCCACAACACACTGTGCTGGCATTTGTATGACACTTACCACACTGTATTTAAGTTCTGTTAATTTGACTAACATTCCAAACCAACTGAGAATCTGTTGAGCCCTGGACTATGCCTTTATTCTTTCTATCCCTTGCATAGCAAATGCCTTATGCATAGTAGGGGCAATGGATTGGGTAGCTTCCTTTTACTGCCCCAGATTCACTCTCCATCCTTTTCCATCTGCTTTCTGCCACACAGGCTGACATCATTGAGCTTCCAGCCCACTGATGAGCATAGGTCTGATGGGAGGGAGACCCAGCCAGAGACCATCTGAGGGACAAAGGAGTGTAAGATCATGCTATTTATCCCCCCGGTTTCCTTCCAGTGAGGTTGCTGGGGCCCAACTCTCCTTTCTTCCCCTCATCTCTTTGGGCCTAGGGATGGTGACTGCTCTACTATTCTCTGGATCCTTCTTCATTCCCTATGTTCCCTAGACTTTAACCCTCCTCAGATGACCCTACCTTCAAAAGGGTTTTCTGTTGGAACACTGACTGAGGTACTCATAAAGAAGGTGTGCGGAAGGGGGATAACATCAGGATAATCTTCAAGGTCTCCTCTCAATTTGAAAGAGGGCTAACAGTTGCTGTATGACTCCAATAAGATCAGACACTTGGCCTACATTAAACCCCTAAAAGTGCCTTGTTAGGTCATTATTGCCACTTTATAGAAGAGAAAACTGAAGTTTAAAAAGTATCATACCAATTCACCAAGGATGTAGGTTCAATCCTGGGTCAGGGCACATACCCGAAGCAACCAACCAATGAATGTATAAGTGGAACAACAAGTCAATCTCTCAATCTCTCAATCTCTCTCTCTCTCTTTCTTTCTCTCTCTTTCTCTTTCTCTCTTCCCCTCCCTTCCTTTCTCTAAAATAAATAAATACTATTAAAAAGATATTTTAAAAGCAACTGAGGTTTGAATGGGTAAAGGCAGTCACCCTAGGCCAAACAGAAAAATCTGTGCTCTAACCCAGCCTTTTAACTCCAAAACCAAGCCTTATCCCAAAGTAAGTTAGTCACTAAATATTTACTAAGCATTTACGTATGCCCAGCACTGTTCTGGGTGCTGTGAATTCATCAGTAAAGAAAGTAAAACACATAGACAAAAATGTATGCCCTCATGAAGTTTACATTCTGATTGGGGAAACATAATGAGTAACTAATCAATAATGTTAGGAACTGAAAACTAGTAAGGAAGAAAAATATAATATGAAAAGGAATTATAAAGTGGACCGGGAGGGATGAAATTTAGATAGTGTGGCAGGCAAAGGCCTTGGTGAAAGTGTGACGAGGCCAGCTGTGGAGACAGCCACACAGTTTGCTACGGGAGGAGAACTGTGAGGCCAAGGGAACCTTAAGTGCTAAGGTCCCAAGACCAGTGTGCCTGCTGTGTCATGTCTTACCAAACAGAAGGAATTGTTTTCCTCTTAAATTATTCAGAGGGAAGAGAAAAGTCTCAAGTCTCCGTTTTAGTTTGTTTTGGGGAAGCATCCTGAAGATTCCAAAAAAGGAAGCATGGAAATCATCATTCAACCTTCCAATAAGAGGCAGCAGCATTCATGAACAAATACAAGCTGGAGGAAAATTTGGGATTCAGATAAAGGTCACTCAGCTTCACTTAACTGTGAAGTAGGATAATCTGTTTCTCCTTCCAGCTGTTCCAGTTGGAATCAGGATTGAGTATCGCTTTACACTAGCCAACAGCTCACCAGAATTCTCAATGGGCATGCTCAAGAGAAATGTGAGAGAGATCTGCAATTTTGTCCCCATTTTCTTTTCAAGAACAAAAGTGCAAATACTGAATTGAATACATACAGCACCATGTTTTATGGGGAGAAAAACTTAAGATCAAAAAGTGTTTGGGTTTTTTTTGTTGTTGCTGCAGGTTGCTGCTGTTTACTGAAAATACATGGGTGTTTTTTTTATTTTTATGTTTGAAAAATAATACTAATTAACAATAGTAAATTTTTTCTACTATTACCAGGAAGAGTTTGGAACAAAGAGAAAGCTCTGGGACAAATATATTACACTATGCAACTTTTATTTGCAGGGAAATTCTGAAGTGTTTCCCTTCAAGAGGTGACTTCACACAGCATTTTCTCTTGGTCTATTTCTCTTCTCTTACTTAATTTACAGTTAGCCTGGAACTACTATGTTGCACTTGAATTCGACTACTATCCTCTTCTATCGTAGCCATCTTGAACTTTTCTCTTACTTGTTTCTCTAACCAAAGTGTCAGCCTCTTGGGAATAAGAACAGTATCTTCGTCATCTTTGTCATCTCGAAAGTCTCACATATCAGTTCACTACAAGTAACAATTCAAAATTACTTTTTAAAACAAGATACCTAGAGGTGGCATTGCTAGGTTTGTTTGATTCTCTGATTTGCTGCACACCAGAGTCTCCTCAGGGTTCCTTCCCCTTGATCGATGACCGTCAATGTTCCAGGCATCACATGGAGACATGACGATGTCCAGCAACAGAAGAGGGTTAACTATTTCTAAATAACACTGTTTAAGATGGCAGAAAAATCTGTTCTAAAATTCCTTTTATAGACTATCCTTCATGTCCCATTGGTCAGCAGTATGTCACAGACCCACCTCTGAGAAAGGAAATGGTACCACAAAAAAACCTGTTTAGGCCAATTGTAATTCCCCCCCACAGAGCTGGGCTTGAAGCTGAGGCTGGTACCAGCCTTCCCTGCAGTTTATGGCCAAGAGAAGCATGAGAGAAGGACAAAGTTAAGATCTACTATTAAGACAGAATGGAGTGCTTGTTATTATGCAACAGCCTATCATGTCTGCTAAACACAAGTACCTGGAATATTACAGCCACCGAATAAATGTTTGTTGAATGAGTGAATGAATAGGTTAGCACATCCTCCCTATATGCCAAGGTGTGGATGCAATCCCCAGGCAGGGTAAATACAAGAATCAAACAATGAATGTGTAAATAAGTGGAACAACAAATCAATGTTTCTTTCTTTTCCTCTCTCTCTAAAATCAATACATTAAAAAAAAATTTAGAGTACCAACCAAGATGGAGGCATAGGTAGAAATACTATGTTTCCTCACACAACCAAAAGAAAGATCACAACCAATTCAAGAACCATAAACAACCAGAACTGCCAGAATGTCAAACTGCATGGAACTCTGGCAAACAAGGAGTTAAAGAAACATTCATCCAGGCCAGTAGGAGGGGTAAAGACAAACATCCAGGTAGACAGTACTGGTGGCAAGGCGGCAGACCACATTGGGTGACAGGGGCTGGCTGACCAGGAAATTAAAGACTCAAAACCTCTAGCTATAAAATACTGTGGGGGTTGCAAAGGCAGGAGAAACTCCCAGTCTCATAGGAGTGTTCGTTGAAAAGTGGGGCTAGAGCAGAGTAAGTGAGCAGCATTGTTCTCCCTCTGACTCCTCCCCCACATACAGCACCACAACACAGCAAAGAGTGTTGCCCCTGGCAAACTGGCAAATACCCAAGGCTCTGCCCCCACTCTTACAATGTAACAGGTGCACGGAGACAAAGAAATATTGCCCAAATGAAAGAACAGATCTAAACTCCAGAAAAAAGAACTAAGCAACGAGGAAATAGACAACCTATCTGTTACAGAGTTCAAAACACTGGTGATCAGGATGCTCATAGAACTTATTAAGCTTGGTCAAAAAATGAAGGAAGAAATGAAGGCTATACAAAGTGAAATAAAGCAAAATATATAGGGAACAAACAGTGAAGGGAAGAAAACCAGGACTCAAATCAATGATTTGGAACAAAAGGAAGAAATAAATATCCAACTGGAACAAAATGAAGAAACAAGAACTCAAAATAAATGGGGAGAGACTTAGGAACCTCTGGGACAACTTTAAACATTCCAACATCTGAATCACAGGGCTGCCAGAAGGAGAAGAGGATGAGCAAGAAATTGAAAACTAATTTGAACAAATAATGAAGGAAAATTTCCCCAATCTGGCAAAGGAAATAGACTTCCAGGAAGTCCAGGAAGCTCAGGGAATCCCAAAGAAATTGGACCCAAGGAGGAACACACCAAGGCATATCATAATTAAGTTGCCCAAGACTATGGATAAGGAGAAAATCTTAAAAGCAACAAGAAGAAAGGAAACAGTTACCCACAAAGGAATGCCCATAAGACTATCAGCTGATTTCTCAAAAGAAACCTTGCAGGCAAGAAGGGGCTGCAAGGAGGTATTTGAAGTCATGAAAGGCAAGGACTTACATCCAAGGTTACTCTATCCAGCAAAGCTCTCATTTAGAATGGAAGGCCAAAGGTAAAGTTCAAGGAGTTCATCATCACCAAGCCCTTATTATAAGAAATGTGAAAGGGACTTATCTAAGAAATAGAAGAAAATAAAAAACTATAAACACTAAAATGACAACAAACTCATAACTATCAACAATTGAACCTAAAAAACAAAAACTAAGCATCAACTAAAACAGGAACAGAATCACAGAAATGAAAATCACATGGAGGGTTATCAGTGGAGATGGGGAGGGGGAGAATGGGGGAAAAGGTACAAGGAATAAGAAGCACAATTGGTAGGTACAAAATAGACAGGGGGAGGTTAAGAATAGTATGAGAAATTAAGAAGGCAAAGAACTTATATGTACAACCTATGGACATGAACTAAGGTGGGGAGCGATGCTGGAGGTTAGGGCAGAGTGGGGATAAAGGGGTGGAAAAAATTGGGACAACTGTAATAGCATAATCAATAAATTATACTTAAAAATAAAAATTCTAAAGACCAACTTATGTTTATCAGTTTTAAAAGTAAGATTAAAACATATATAGCTTCTTAGACATGAAGAAGCCTTTGAAAGACAAGCTGTAAACTGTGCCACAAAACTTAATCCAGAACTTAAGAGAGGTAGAATGAAAACAATTTCTACCTTTGTTTGGTAAAATATCTTGTGGCACCCAAAGGCTTGTTCTAAAATGAGGCAATATGTAAACAAAGGAAGCTGGAATCAGAATTGGAAAGGTATATAAATTCCAAATGTCTTTAGACTCTAGGAAGAGATTTAGTGAGGCACAAAAACAGAATTAGATTTGCTTTCATACCCTTGAAGGTAGTCAGGAAGACACTGAAGGGCCTTCAGGCTGGGCATATTCTTAAACTTGTGTTAAATTTCTCATCTGTCTTTAAAAATTAAAAGATAGTAATTAGTAACTAGTTAATATTTATTCCAAATTTAGGGAGTGGTTATTTTAATAGAAAAAGTATATAGTTGTGGAAAAGTTTAGGCTGTGAGGCTTAGCTTTCCACAGCTGGAAGAAGCCTAGCATTTGGCATGCAGCCATGTACAAGTTGTCCAAATTCAACCATTTACCTGGGGGCACCAAATTCTAGGCATGGTGCCTAGGAGGAAATAAATAGCTTCATATGTTTTAACTTATAGTCATGGCAAGCATCAAATATGGATAGGGTTAATTTAAATTTACTCCACAAATATAAAAATATTAACAGAAAAGGATGTCCCTTCAAGCCACAAGAGGCAATATTAATATTTCTAAAAGAAAATGCTAATGTCCTATAACTGGAATTCACTAACACATACAATCATATAGATGGAGAATATAAACAGATGTATATGGGTTTTAGTATTACAGTCACCATAGTTATCTCCAGTATTATCTAAACTATGCGTCCATCATAAGCTTTTATTCTTTATGGAGAAGGAAATTCCAAGCATACTCCAAATATTTTGAAAGTGTCACAGTGAAGAGTAATCACTTTTCCCCCAAAGTCCCATTTACTCTTGAAAGCTTCTTCTGTTCGGTCAGTACCACCATCCTTATCCCCACTATCATCATCATCAACATTGAGCACTTGCTCTACACTGAGATCTTTAATTATTTTTTTGGATCTTATTTTATTATGTTTTTGTGTCACCATTCATCCCCCCAAAATGCACTCTTCCACCTCCACCTACCCTCCTGCCTGCTGCAATTATCACACTACTGCCTGAGTTCATGATTTCTTTCTCTGTTTTTTCTTTTTTGCTCCATCCCTCCACAACCCCCCCAAGCCCCTAAGAGCTGTCAGCCTGCTCTTATCTGTGAGTCTGTCTCTATTTTGCTAGTTAGTTCAGTTTGTTGGTTAGATTCCACATGTGAGTAAAATCATACAGAAATTGTCCTCCTCTGACTGGCTTATTTTACTTAGTGTAATATTCTCTAGGTCCACCCAGGCTACTGCAAAGAGTAAAATTTTCTTCTTGTTTCCAGCCAAGTAGTATTCCATTGTGTAAATGTCCTATAGTTGCTTTATCCACTCCTCTACTGATGGACACTTGGGCTGCTTCCAAATCTTGGCTGTTGGAAATAACGCTGCAATGAACATAGGGGTGCTTATGTTTTTCAAATTAGTGTTTCAAGTTTCTTTGGATAATTCCCAGAAGTGGAATTGCTAGGTCATAAGGCAGCTCCATTTTTAATATTTTGAAATGACGCCATACTGCTTCCCACAGTGGCTGCGCCAGTCTGCTTTCCCACCAACAGTGCACGAGGGTTCCTCTTTCGCCACATCCTCGGCAACACTTGTTAGATTTATGGTGACAACCATTCTGACAGGCATAAGGTGGTATCTCATAGTGGTTTTAATTTGCTTCTCTGAAACTAATATAATGTTGTATGTCAATTTAAAAAAAGACAAATAACAAGAAAACAAACTGGAAATAAACCTATAAATTAATGTGGGAAGTGACATCATCTTTAAAGGCATTAGTTTTCCCTAAAAGGAATATGGTGTGAACATCATTTTCAATTTTATTTATGAAAGCCTATCCTGTTAATGTGACTCGCAGTCTTTCTGGATTTCCTAGGTATTCAATCATTTTATCTACAATACTAATAATGTCACTTTCTAACACTTATAATTCTTATTTCTGTTTACTGCCCTTTTTATGTTGAATAAAATTTCCAGAAGAAAGTCCTTAGAGAATTTCTCACCAAAAATATAATAATGACAGTTTAAAAAAATTTTTTTGAGTCACAGCAAAGAAGTGTTCTTCTGTACTTTTAAAGAGATTTCTTTACAGGAACAAAGTTAAAAGACACATGGATAAAAACTAGGGGGAGGGTGGTAATGGGAGGGAAGTTGGGAGGGAGGGGTGGGTGGGCTTGATTGGGAGTAAAGGTGAGAAAACTGTACTTGAACAATCATTAAAATAAAATTTAAAAAAAAAGAGAGTTTTTTTTTCCTTGAAGAAATTAGTATTTATAAGATGTCATTCAGCAGTCACTTAGTGGTCATTAGGTGAGTTTTTTTATTATCCTTAAGATATCATTATAACTTTCCTAATATTGAATCATTTTTAATTTCTGGCATAAGTATGATTATTATTTTAGTGTGCAGTTACAATTAATCTACTAACATTTATTTAGGACTTTCAAATCTAGAAAAGATTGTTTCAAAAGCCCACTACCTGGTTTGTGGAAATAAAACTTTCCTTATAAAGTCTTACGTTCCCATGGTCTCCTCAAACCTCAAGTTCCTGCTTTTGCTCAATTGGATCAGCTTATGGATGGACTTGGCACACTGCTTCTTAACTCCTGCCCTGGACAGTTAACTCAAATGTGGAACTCAATTGTTTTCTTAGATTTCCCCCAAAATTCACTCACACATGGCATATATATATGATATATATATATATATATATATATCATATATATATGTAGTATTTTTAGCTAAAGTGGAAAATATATATAAAATTCTAAATTAGATATACCTGGCTTAAAAGTCCTTGAACAATTTTTGGATCGCTAGTCTCCTGCTTCATTACCTCTGCTTTCTGCATTTTAGTTCCCTGGCCATATACCCCCTCTACTAGATAGAACAAGCTTGCCCACTTTCTTATACAAAGAAATTTGGCTCTCTCTAATGCAAACTCCTGAACTCAAGCTTTGATGTCACTTTAACTATCTAACCAAACCCTCCAAGGTGCCTACCCTCCAAAAAAAATCATTTTATGTACTTTAGACAGATTTCCTACAGTAAAACTCAAAATCTCTATAGTTTCCAAAATCAAGCATCTATTTATTGTTCATGGTATCTGTCAATGGTTGCAACTCTGTTCTCTGGGTCTTATTCTGCAAACCGGACTGAAGGAATGGCCGCCATCAGGAACGTGCCATTCTCTTGGTAGAGGAAAAAGCAAGCAAGTTGGCAAAAGTCCACACTGCCTCTTGAAGCTACTGCTTAGAACTAACACATTGCCACTTCCTCTCATCTCCCATTGACCCAGGTGGCAGAGCCAACTCAGAAAAATGGGGAGGGAAACTATACTTCCTCCTCTATTCTTTACAGAGAAGAGAATAACTGCAAACATTAACACAATTTATTACAATGTAAAAAGAGTCACTCTCCTTATAATTAATTATAAACAGCAACCTTATCCCTTCCTTTCTTATACTCATGATCAAGATGGGTGCGTAGCTGTGTGTCTGGAGGTAATGAGCTGTGAGTGTGGGAGGGTATGTATTTTGAAAAAATCTAGTTTTTTTAATATGTATGACCTCCCTAACTCCACTACCTTTTCACTTGTCCCTGGGGGTAAGGGCAACTATGTACATTTTGCGAAGGATCCTCAAGTGATTTCAATACTTCCTACTCTCAACCCTTTTGAAAACCAGTAGAAAATGGGCTTGAGGAAATGTTATTATCATATTTTGTCCCCACCATTCCTGGCATTTTAAGTTTAATTAGTTTCTTAATTCTCCATGTTGCAGCAAGCTCATAAAGACACGAAAAGGCAATAAGATCAGCCTCAGGTACTCGGCCAGGACTCTCCTTTTTCCAAGAGAAAGGTTTTACATTGCCCGGGTTTCAGGAATTGCCACTTTAACTAAAGAAACTACTGGTGACGTTTTTGTAGGGCTATATTTTGAAAGCACTCAGCCCAGAAAAGTGGACATAATTTTAGACGGGGCTGAATTTGTCAATGTGGATGCACTTACCAGAAGTGCAACATTCAAAGTGCTGGCTGAAGCAGTTGGGTGTTTAACTGGGTTGGATAAGGCCAGTCAGGCCCCAACACTGGCCCTCATTAAAGAAAGTGGAGATGCCAGAAATCCCTTGGCATACATACAGGAAGGAAATAAAGACTCCTTGAGATAGGAATGCTGGAAGAGATCCATTGTGAGTGTTCTGATTGTATACCCATAACTTGCCCCAAGAAGGACTGGAATGACTATCCCTTCTTCAAGGCCTTGAGACCCAAACTGCTGAGGGAAATTCCAGTATCTTTAAAAAAAAAAAAAAAAGCTGTAATATTTTCTGAATGTTGGAAATTGTTGGTGGGAAATGTTGCAATTAAAATGTGTTCACTAGTTTCAATTAGGAAAGGAGAATCTTGGGATCACAGGGGTGAGAAAGCCTTCCTCAGCAATGTAAGGCAAATTGTGTGTGATTAAAACAAGCAGGAACACCGATCTGGTAATCGGATGATCTCACTCAAAGAGATCTCTGGCTATGCCTATTTGGACATAGGGTTCTCACTGAAGTCCTACTTTATCTGTGTGACTAAAATGGCCTGGGTGTGAGGAGGAAAGGCCTGACCTGAGTCAGGACAACAGAGAGTCACGTCTCCTCATCCAGTTTCCACAGCGGGATCCATAGATGCACAGCATCTTGTTTAAAGGGGAGACTGGGTGCCATATTGTAACAGTAAAAGTTTATTTTTTACTATTATGCCTAGATATTCCTAAAGGTCATTTAATACAATAACTGTGCCCTGGAATGAGATAAATAACTTAAGGCTTTTTGGCAACGTTTAGGTACTTGCTCTGAGCTAACAATAATTTCTGGGGCACAGAAATCCACTGAGACCTACCTATCAGAACAAGGATGTAGCTGAGTTGGGTAAAATAAAGTTTGACGCAGTCAAACTGTGAATCCATTCTTTCTGTGCATTCTTTCCAGTTCCCGTGTTGAACAGAATATTCTCAATAACTAGGAAATTCCCAGTTTTTTCCCTAACTATTATGGTAGGAAGACATTGGAGTTCCCTCTCCCTATTAAAATAGTAAATCAAAGGCAATGCTATATCTCTGGAGGAATTTCAGATATTAAGGTCCCTGTTTGTGGCTTACCCAACAGCTGTTCTTACTTGCTCAACACGCCTTCTTTTTTTTTTTTTTTGAAGTTGTAAGACAACCATGTGTCTCAAGGAGACTGAACTCTTCCCCAGCACCCAAGGGTGAATCTCAATTAGACTAATCCCAAATCTAAATAATTCCATTCTTCTTGCATTAACTGGTTTAGAAACAGAAATGTGATGCTGTTGTGGCCTCATATGTGTGAGGAAAAGCCAGCCAGGGGGCTGAAAGTATCCCGCACAGTCCTGAAGAGTGACAGTGCATGGCTGCTAGCAAGATCACACTGTGGTTCTGGTTGTAATTTTGTTTGGTATAGGCAAGGGACAAACTACTGCTGCCTCAGGCACCAGTAAGGCTGGCAAATGCTCCTTTCCACATTCCAATACGCAGAGTACATCAGAAGCACTTTGCTTTTACCTGACAAAAACAGAGCATCCCAGGCGATGACTTGGGACTGTTGATTAGTTCCTTCTGGGTTCTGGACTTGCCCTGGTTCTTGTCCTTTCTGAGACTTGATTCTTTAGTTTTTGATTTGATTGTGTAGCTACCCCATAGCCCTCTCAAAAACCCCTGTCTTTTCTTAGAATTTATTTCCATTGCTTACAAAGAACTCTAATAAATATACCTTCCTATAAAAAACTCCACATACTTCTTTCACAACTATTTTTGTTTTACATAGTTTTATGATATATTTATAAATTTTATTTTTATATGTTTACTTGGTTTTGTTGTATATCAGCAGTTTTTTGTGCTACCAATTTTTATTTTTTTAGCTTTAACAAATTTCATAATGCAACAGGTCCCCTCTTTGAGAAAATTTTTAGACAGGACATATAGCTGGTCTGATGCTGAAATCTTTTATATCTGAGAATGCCATTTTTTGACACTACACATGACAGCATTTTCTCCCTCAAGTCGTCAAGATATTGTTATGTTACTTTTTGGTACTTGGTGTTGCACAGAGGTCTGAGGCCAGTCTGATACTTTCCACTGAAAAAGCATTTTCTCTGCATTCATATGCTTGGAAGGCTTCTCATAATTCAATTTATGCTCCTTTGTTGCTCTTACCTTCAGAATTCCTGCAAAGTTAGTCGGGACTCTTGCAGTTGCTATTGACAGAAAATCAACGTACATTAGCTACAATGGTCAGAGTCCACTTGCAGACAACAGAATTCACGCTAGCCGGTTTAAGCAGAGGGATACTTACTAAAGAGCATCAACTTACTACAGAATGATTGAAAGACTCTTGGTAGCAGGCAGGGCTTTCAGAACTACTCCGGAAGCCACAACTAAAATCTGCCTCAAGCAAAGCTGCTGTCCCCCTGCATCTCAGCTGACTTAAACAAAGACTGGGCTGCCTCTGCCATGGCGACAAAAGCTTCCGGACCTGGACATTGCTGCCATCGTTGCTGGTCACATGGAGCTAGGGGCTGACAAGACACCAGGGCTTCTGGCCTAGCTGCTGCAGAGGTACCAAAATGCCTCTGCTACTGTGCTGCCAGAATAGCCACTCCACAGTGCTCATAACAGCTTCCAAGTCTCACTCAGATGCACCTATTTAGCGGGTGCCACACGACACGCAGAAATCCTCACTGCAAACAGATCTGGGTAACGTGGACTTCAGTTTCCCAGCCTCTGGGTACCCAGAGTCATGTTAGTATGGGGATGGAGTCTCTCTGAATGAGCCACTGTGTAATATTGTACGCTCTGTACTCTAAAGTTCAGGATTGGGGGTCCAGATATGACTCATCATCTAACAACATAATGATAAGTGAGAAACATAACTACCCCCAACATGTCCAACATTCCAATACATGAGGTAAGGCAGGAAATGGCAACAGAATTCTTATTTGAAAATGGGAAACCAGCTTCCAGTGGCCAACACTCAATAGCTTATACCAAACTGCTGGATAAAAAAGAGCAAACACCTTGCTCTGGCCACGGAGTAAGTTCCTGTACATGGTCAGCTCCATGGGCTAGTGACCAAAGTCAAAGATCTGGCAGCTCATGATTCTTGAACCTAAAGCCCCAGCCCAGTGGCTTTTGCTCTTTACCACAGACTTTGGTCTTCTGTCCGCCCCACCCCCACAGTCCTCAGTATAACTGTGTTCCTCCCAGTTTCTGTCCCTAAATGTGAGCCTGCACCCCAAGACTCCTAATCTTTCTCAGGACTGTAGAGAAATAGAAACAACTACAATCCAAGGGTGGTCTTTCACCAGTGGAATTACTCCTACCTTTGTCAGGCAAAGATGAAACAACAGGTGTCTAGGTGAGGCTCAGGGGCCGATTTCTACCCTTGTCAGTCTTACCTTTCGCTGTCCTTCCCGTCTCCCTGTGTTGGACTTTAGCTTCAGGTTCAATGAGAGGGCACTGTCCTTAGACTTCTCCAAATGTACCTGATTAGCTGACTCTTGGGTATCTTAGACGACAGGTTAGAGGCAGAAAGGGACTCTCAGCGAAGCCCGTTCTGCTTTCTGTTTAAGCTGGAATCTGCATTTAGAAAAACAATTTTATTGAGATATAATTTCCCCATATAAAATGTATAAATCAGCGGCCTTTAGTTTATTCACATAGTTATACATCTATCACTATAATCAAATTTAGAACATTTTCATTCCCAATCCTCCTATTTCTCCCAACTGCTGGCTGCTTACCAACTTTTTGTCTCTACAGATTTTCCTATTCTGGACATTTCATACAAATGGAATCATATATTACATGGTCCTTTGTCATTGGCTCCTTTCACTCAGAAATAATGCTTTCAAGGTTTATCCATGTTGTAGCATGTATTAGTACCTTCATTTCATTTTATTGCCAAATAATATTTCATTGTGTAAATGTATCATATTTTTTAACCCACTCATCAGTTGATGGACATTTGGGTCGTTTTCATCTCTTGGCTATTATGAATAATGTTGTTATAAACATTCATGACCAAGTTTTTATGTGGATATGTGTCTTCATTTCTTTTAAAATATCTAGGAGGCAATTGCTGGAACATATGCTAGCTCTGTTTAACTGTTCGGTAAAACTTGTATTTTTCCTGATATTTTAAAAACCATCAAAATGTCATTAACTTACTTCAAAATCTTGTTATTTTCTACAAGCTGCTAAATCACTAGCCACATGAGACACATAATCAAATTTCCAAAATATGACAGGTGACTAATTTGTGCCCTAACCTGTAATCCAGATGTCTGGCTCTCAGGGACAGAAAAATGCTCATTACCCTCATCACAGATCCACTTATTCTACATTTTAGAGACTAATACTTACTATATTCTATTTCCACTTACTATCATTTATCTTATGATTGTAAATAAAGAAAAATTAGGTCTCACATCAAAGGGAAGTTTAATTTTGAGGTCTCACAACAAAGGGAAGTTTAATTGTGAGATTTGAATACAACTGGGTGCAAGTGTTCAAAATATGTAAGTCAGATGCCATCTCTCTACTTTTCAATAAGCCTTTTTCACTTTGGCTTAATTCTCAGGTGGGCTTGCTCCACTGGACAGCAGAAGTACCCCTAGAAGCTCAATATTCGAGATTCCAAAAGGGATCCATATCAATCCCTTCATAAGAGTGCCAGTTGGCCCTCTGAGGGTGGGGAGCATTCCTATTCCTGGTCCCAGGTCCAAGAGAATAGGGTGGTCAGCCCGTGTTACATGCCCATTCCTGTGGCAGGAATGGTGGGGTCAAATGACTGATATCCACACTAGATGTGGAACCAGAGTTTTCAAACAGGAAAAGTATACCTGGAAGACAGAAAAGAAACACCTAACACACTTTCTATGTCTATTGTATTTCATCTCATCATTTTTTTTATTGATTGATTTTAAAGAGAGAAAATGAAACATGGATTTATTGTTCCACTTATATATGCATTCATTGGTTGATTCTTGTCTGTGCCCTAACCCGCAGGTCAAACCCATCAACCTTGGCATATCTGGAGTTACCCAGCCAGGTGTGTGACCTTTACATGCCCAGCTGTTTCTTTGATTAAGGCAGAAACTTATCTGGCACCTCCTCAGAGACTGGCTCAGCCTTCCTAGGAAATAATCTTCTTATGGCTAAATCCTCCTCATCTCTAAGGTAGTGGTTCTGATGTCACCTTCTCGGAGAGGACTTTACTGACCACGAAATCTAAGGAAGCCACACCCCCAATACACATACCTACTTAAATGTAATTTCCCTGAGGACAATGACCTCACCTGTCTTATTTACCTCTGTGCCCCAGAGCCTGCACATAGTAGTGTTACAGAATAAAAGGTGGGGCCTGGGACGATACACTATTACCAAAAGGAACCCCCCAGGTTCATTATGTCCACTGCCTTATAGGAAAGACATCTCTCAATGCCAGAGATTCACGAAAAGGAAAGGAAATGTTTATTTAATGCTATACAGACTTAAAGTAGTGACCTAATGTCTTCATCAAAATCCCAAAGTTCCTTAAAACACCCACAACCGCACACAGTCCTTCCTTCCCCCCCTTTGCCCAGTCTGGGGTACCGTATCTCAGGAAAAGAAATAGAAGTCAGTAACTCAGGCAGCCCCTGGTTCTTCCCAGTAATCCGTCTCGGCTGGTAGGCCTCCCTCGGTTCCTGGCACCATCAGCTGTGTCGCCAGGATCTCTGCTAAAGCCAGGTGGTGGTTCCCCCTTCTAAAGCTGCAGGGGTCCCCACTCTGGCAAAGCCGCATGGCTCTCTTACATGTCCACAGCCATGTGGTTCTCCTTTCTATGGCCACAGCCAAGTGGTCCTCTCTGCGCAATGGCTGTGGGAGTCACCACTCTGGTAAAGCCACGTGGTTCTCTCTGCACAATGGCGCTGCGTCTGGGTTTAAATGCCCACGCCAATCTTTCTCTGCAGCCCCATTTCCGACTACTCCCACAATTGGCTGCACTTGCCAGCACTCTCATATCCTTCCAGCTTTACTGGGCTGCCATAGTGAGTCTGGGCAGGTGTGGCCCCATGTCATGAAGCCAATCTTCTCCAAGCTCCCATGCAGGCACTGTAACTCGGGGGACCTGCCTCCCAGTTACATCTTGGGGGGAAGTTACTTCCATTTCCCTGGCTCAGAGCATGGCCACAGCTATTTAACATATCTATGTAACCAGTTAAAGGTTATAGATATGTTAAATAACCACGCCAGAGGTTAGCTGCAAAGCTGTTGCTGTGCAAAACAGCTCTCAATGGCCCTGTTCCATTTGTCCCTTCTCCCAGCCCACACCTGAGTGGGGGGGTGGGGTGAGGACATCTTAGTATTTCCTGGACACCTTGAGTTCTGGACCCCATTCCAAATCGTTATTTGGGGCCTCCCCCTTCACTGCACCCTATTACAGTAGGAGCTTAGTACCTATGTTGAATGATCAAACTAAAGCCATTCTTATGCCCAAGCAATGTGCAGAAACCCATCAGGCCCAGGCCAGTGGGGAGAAAGACTCTTCTTATATGCTGAGGTCATGATTGACAAGAAAAGAAGTGTTACAGTTAGAGTGGTTTTCAGAGATAGCATTTCTCTGAGCCCTTTATCTTGTCCTCCATGTTACTACGGCTCTACTAGTGTAAAGCATGTTCATTAGTTCTTTAATGTAATCAATAAATAATCAGCTCTAAAGAACATGAAAACCTTTTTTAGTGAAAGGCTACTTTCCCCAGCTACTTGGAAGAATTCATCTACAGAATGAAGCTACTTGGGGAAAAATAAAAATAATAGGTGGCAGAGAAGATAACAAAGAAGGACAGGGAAGGGAGGAGGAGGACAAGGAAAAGAAGGAAGACAAAAATGGCAGAGCCAAAAGGTAGGAAGAGCAAGAGAGGGATGGATGCCAACTGCATCTCATCCCTTAGAATTTGCCATCGTGCCTCAGTTAATAACAAATCTTACCATCACTCTATCCCTGTACCTGTCTATTAATATACTCTTTACTTTAGGGAAATAGTTCACAAATTCACTTGTTCGATTCTTCAGCTTTTTCTACTCTTCTAGAAATTCTTATCTTTTCCTGCAGATTTTAAACAGAGCCAGAGGGTGGAAAAAACTTTGTAGGGATGATTCTCACAGTTTATTTTTGTTGTGTTTCTCTCAAATCTCCTTACATGTTTATGTTAGATACTACTGTGGGTCTCATGTTATCCACAGAATCTTAAAAGGGATTATTAGCATAGCTGTGGCTTTCTCCCTTTAAAATAAACCCCATCTTACTTGGAATTTGTATTCCTCAAGGGATCATCTTTTTCCAGATACACAATACTAAATATTTTAATCAAATATGTGATCAAAAATATTTTCCATTTTACTTCTTTTATTTATTTTATGGACTCATGTTACCCATGCTTTTTGGATGAGAATTACTTTGGAATAAAGGCTCAGCTTTTCCAAAATATGAGAAAATAATTTCTTGTTTCTGGCCCATATAAAATGTTCATCTAATTGTACATTACTTGGTAGTCATGTATAGTTCAAGAATGAATTAAATTATATATACTAAAGTTAAATTAAATTAATTGTTCTTTTTGGGAAATCTGTCATGGTTAAGGAGTTGGGTTTAGAGTATGTCTTGAGCATGTTATATAGATCCTTTTACTATTTTCCCCCTATTTTAATTCTCCTCTTCTCTCATTCCCCAGTGTGGTCAGATAGTCCCACATGTCTGCGTATATGAATCTCAGGGAACCAAGCTAAGGATACTGCTTTCACCACAAGTTCATAAAAGCTCCTGGGTTGAAACAGAGGTTGGTTCGGCACCACTCATTAAGCTCTGTTCTCACTGCTGGTCTCTGATATTTATTTATGCCTAGGCCTTAGTCTGTCTGCCTTTTCTTTTTTGCTGTTTGCCCTTCCCAGACTTGTATACCTCCTGATTCTTATCCTCCCTCTAGGATCCAGTCTACTGGCTCTGTTTCACACTGGTCCTGATTTCCCTGCTAATGCACTTTCTGGCTTTTACTGATCCACAGATTGCTGACCCCTAACTGATTTTTGTTTCTTCCAAGTCTTGCAGCCAGCCACACTCATTTGTGGTCCACAGTCCTGATACAGGTCTATCACATCTGCTGCCAGCACCTAGAGACAATCAAGTGGGGAGGGAAGCTCGGACAGAGAATCAGGAACCCAGACAAAAATGCAAACTACCAAAACTGAAGAAATAGAAAATTGGAATAGAACTATAACAAGTGAGGTGATTGAATCAGTAATTTTTTTTAAATGCCCACAAAGAAGAACCCAGGCCCAAATGGCTTCACCACTAAATTCTAGCAAACGTTCAATGAAGAATGAATACCAATTGTTCACAAACTCTTCCAAAAAATCAGAAAAGGGGAGAACAGTTACCAAATCATTCTATGATAACAGTTTTACCCTGATGCCAAAAGCAGACAAACACATCAAAAGAAAACCATAAATTGACACTAGTTATTAATACAAATGAAAGAAGACAAGAAAAATAAACAGTCATCCAGATTGGAAAAGAAGAAATAAAACTATATTCACAAATTACATAATCTTCTATACAGAAAATCACGAGCAATCCACTAAAACCTATTAGAATAGCAAGTTAATCAAAGTTGCAAGATACAAGATCATATATAAAAATCAACTGTATGATCAAAACAAAAATAAAATTAAGAAAGCAATCCATTTATGATATCTTCAAGAAGAATAACACACTTAGGAATGATTTAACAAAACAACAGCAAAACTAATGCTCTAAAAACTAAAAATATTTCTAAAAAAAAAACAAAGAAAATCTAAATAAGTAGAAAAACATTCCCACATTTATGAATCAGAAAACTTAACTAGTTAGTTAAGATGTCAACAATTTCCAAACTGATCTATAAATTCAATGCATTTTCTATCAGAATTCCAGATGACTTACTTGTGCAAATTGGCAAACTGATTCTAAAAACCATATGAAATTGCAAGGGACCCAGAATAGCCAAAACAATTCTGAAAAGAAAAAATAAAGTAGGAGGACTCACATTCTCAATTTCAAAACTTACTTACTACAAAGCAACAATAATCAAGAGATTGTGGTATGGCCATAAGGATAAATATATAGATCAATGGAATAGAATTGAGGGTCTAGAAATAAAAGCATCCATCTATGGTCAACTGATTTTTGACAAGGGTGCCAGATATTCAGTGTTGAAAGGATAGTCTTTTCAACAAATGATGCTGGGACGACAAGTGGTTAGCCACATGTAAAAGAAAAACTTTGGAACCTTAATTTACACCATATACAAAAATTAACTCAAGATGGATCAGCAATATAAATTTAAGGACAAAAATTAAAAACTCTTAGAAGAAAACATATGAGCATATCTTCATAATCTTAGATTTGGGCATGGTTTCTTAGACATGACACCACAACTAAGAGCAACAAAAGCACATCATCAAAATTAAACTTTTGTACTCAAAGACACATCTCTATATATATAAAGGACTCATACAACTCAATAATTTAAAAAACCCAAATTACTCAAAATTGGGCAAAGACTCTGGCTAGGCATTTATAGAATATTGTCCAATATTTGAGTCCAAATTAGAATAATCTATAAAAAAAAAAGTAGATCAGTGGTTGCTTAAGACAGGAGGTTGGGGAATGGTGAAAGTGGAGTGGTGACGGCGAGTGATGGGTGATAGCTAAAGAATTGGGGGTTTCTTCTAGATGTGATGAAAATGTTCTAACATTGACTGAGGTGAGGGTTGCACATGCCTGTGAGTGAATAAAAACATTGAATTGCATGCTTTAAAGAGTAAATTGCATGGTATTTAAATTATATCTCAATAAACTCTTTAAGAAAAACAATAATCCACTCAAGGGTTATATTTGGTGACTTTTCAAAACATTAAAAAGCTTTGAACATGTAATACAAATTCTTGAAGGTTTAGCTTCACAGATCTGTTTATTTTGCAATTAATGAAGGTTAAAGGAGCAGCCTCAAAAATTGTTATTTAGGAGCTTAAAATTTCCAGTTGTGACTTAAGCATAAGTCAGCACCCATCATGTTTTTCAAAGGAAGATTTATTTGCCTTATCAACAAATCAAGAGTACTTAGTTTCTGTCAAAGAGAGCAGAAAAATGAAAACAGATCAAATGTTTTATTTGCTCAAATTATTTAGAGAAGTATGCTAAAGAATAATAGATGGGTTTATACTTCTTTAAAAGTTACTAGCATTTCAAGTTCTTAAGAAAGAGAATAATGCATTAAAGTCCATTTAAAACTTATAAGAGTGACATCAGTGACTATAAAGTAGAGGTGGAAGGAGTATTGCAAGTTAAAATTTATTATTACACCAACTACTGGCTATAAGCAATGAAACTAAACATAGTTATTCATTTAGTTATAAAAGGGTGAAAATGTATAAAGCCCAAGGAAGGAGCTATAACAATATTTGCACTGGAGAATGACAACAGAATTAATTAGCAGGGAAAACTAGAGAAAATAGAAGAGAAAAAGAGAAAGAAAACATGAAATATTTAAATGGGTGTTACAAAATATGATTATTTCTATCAGATCTTTTTTTTTACTAATTTTCCCACTTGTTTACCAATAGTTGAATATGCACATAAACCACAGTTTTTATTATATAATAAAACAATTTTTTAAAAATAAGATAGGCCTAGTGTTTTTTTTATGCCTTCTTGTACCTATTTCTTATGTTAGCAAAGAATGGCTAAAACTTAAGGTTCTAGATTTAATAATTATCTGCCTAGTCTGAAGGTATAATGGGAGGAGGCCAATCCTTTAAAAGGGATATCTACACATTAGTGAAAACATGAATGGAAAAAGAATTCCTGAATATTTTTCAATTAGAGAAAAGTCAACTCAGTTTCTGTTAGAAGAAATCATGTTTAACTAATCTATGAAATTCTTTCCTAAGGGAAATAGATTTATGGAAAAAGGAGAAATTATAAATGTATTCCATTCTTTAAAAAAAGTCTTTGAAATTTTGACTTCTGGTCAAGACCGAGGTGTAGGTAGATACTCTTCACCTCCTCTCATAACCACAAAAAGAATTACAACTAAATCTCAAAATGAACAAATAACACTCAGAACTGTCAGAAAATCGAACTGTGTGGAAGTCCAACAACCACAGATTTAAAGAAGCCACAAGCATCCAGACAGGTAGGAGGGGCAGAGATGCAGAGATGGGATGGAGAGGTGAGGAGATGCAGTGTGGCATGGCGAGGTGGTGTGGCAGCTGATCAGGCATGAGTGGGCCCACATTCACATGTGCTGAATAAAAATCGAATCCCAGCCCCAGGCCAGACTGCACAGCCCAGGGTTCCAGTGCTGGGAAGATATATTCCCATAACTTCTGGCTGTAAAAACGAGAGGGTGTTGGCACAGGGAAAGAAACTGCCCGATTTTCAGGAAACTTTGCTTAAAGGAACTGCATGGTCTTAAAACATATGCAAACCCACCCACTGTGGGATTCAACACCAAGGAAACTGGAAGGGCGCCAGTTGCATATAGGGAGTGAGTAAAGGGACTGGAAATGGGGAGAGTGCCAGGAAAGCCCCCAGAAGCCAGGCAGTGGCACAATCCCCTCTCTGAGCTCTCCCTTCACACAAAGCACTGAAGTGGGTCACCTTCCCCGGTGATTATCTGAGGCTTCACCCCACACAAGTTACAGGTGACCTTTACAGAGAGTCAAAGCAGCTCTATCTAATTCACAGAAACAAACACAGAGAGCCTGCCCAATTGAGGAGACAAAGAAATATGGCCCAGATGAAAGAAGAGGGCAAAACCCCAGAAAATGAAGTAAATGAAACAGAGATAGTCAACCTATCAGATGCAGAGTTCAAAACACTGGTGATCAGGATGCTCAGAGGACTCATGGGGTATGGCAACAACATAAAGGAAGAAATGAAGTTTATACTTAGTGAAATAATGAAAAATCTGAAGGGAACCAACAGTAAAGGGAAGGAAGCCAGGATTCAAATCAATGATTTGGCACACAAGGAAGAAATAAACATTCAACCAGAACAGAAAGAAGAAAGAAGAATTTTAAAAAAATGAAGGTAGTATCAGAAGACTCTGGGACATCTCCAAATGTGCCAACATCTGAATAATAGGGATGTCAGAAGGAAAAGAGGAAGAACGAGAAATTGAAAACTTATTTGAAAAAATTGTGAAAGAATACTTCCCTAATTTGGTAAAGGAAATTGACATACCAATCCAGGAAGCATAGAGAGTCCCAAACAAGTTGCACCCAAAGAGGACCACACCAAGATACCTCATAATTAAAATGCCAAAGGTTAAGATAAAGAACGAATCTTAAAAGCTGCAAGAGAAAAGCAGAGAGTTGCCTACAAAAGATACCCATAAGACTGTTAGCTGATTTCTCAAAAGAAACTTTGTAGGCAAGAAGGGACTGGCAAAAAGTATTCAAAGTCATGAAAAGCAAGGACCTACAACCTAGATTACTCTATCCAGCAAAGCTATCATTTATAATAGAAGGGCAGATAAAGAGCTTCTCAGACAAGGCAAAGGAGTTCATCATCACCAAGCTATTATTACATGAAATGTTAAAGGGACTTATTTAAGAAAAAGGAGAATCTCAAAAGTATGAACATGAAAAAGGCAAAAAATTCACAACTGTCAACAACTGAATCTAAAAAACCAAGAAAGCAAACAACCAGAACAGGAACAGAATTGTAGATATGGAGATCATTTGGAGGGTTATCTGCTGGGAGGGAAAAGGGGGAGAATGGAGGAAAACATACAGGGACTAAAAAGCATAAATGGTAGTTACAAAATGGACAGGGAGAGGTTAAGAATATTATGGGAAATGGAGAAGCCAAAGAATTTATATGCTCAACCCATGAACAAGAACTAAGGGAGGAATTGCTAGAGGGAAGTGGGTTACCGGGCAGAGGGGGGTGAAGAGGGAAACTTGGGAAAACTGTAGTAGCATAATCAATAAAATAAAAAATATTCCAGAAATAAAAGACTTACAAGAGCTGATAAAAAATCTTTGAATTTTTTTTTACATTGATCACTGTTTCTTAGCTGAGTTAGCCTAGGATTAGGCATTAGGTTTTATTATGAATAAAGAATTAATATCAAGGTAACAGGGCAGAAACATTAGTAAAGGGAGAAATGTAAATTGTGGTATTTTCCAAAGAATCAATTATAGGCCAATCTGATTTAATGGCTTATTATGTTTTGGAAGAGAGAGGGCATAGTAAAATCTCTAAACTTGAAAATGATACTAAACTTTTATGGGGAGTGATATGCCAAAACAACAGGGGTAAACTACACAAAGTAAAAATGGCAGATGAATTTTGGCCTACATGTACGTTAACAAACAAATTAGCAGAAAAATATTCCCCCCTCTCGTTATAGATTGACTTGACTGCTAAGTCACAAGGGAGCCCAGGGATCTAGGCATCACTGAGGCTGTTCTTCGGAGAGATGCTAATGTGCCGTTGAGGTTCAAAAGGTATGGTGAACAAGACAATTGACATTGTCGATTATTCTGTCCATGAGCAAACTACTACCATGACTGCCCTCAGTACATTTGGTTCTGAGACCCAGAATCTGGATAGAAGGAGCTGGCCATGTGGGATGTGCTTCCCCCACCCCCGCCCCCAACCCCCCAGTGCAATACATACCACGTGGCATTGACATACTTACCCGTAAAGACAGAATACCTCCTTGGGTGCATCATTGGTAAGAACCCAAATGGCATTTCTTGGGCTCTGTTAGATATCAGAAAAAGAAAGGAGAGATTCAGACATCTACTTCTGAGAAGCTACAATGTGAAAGACACTCTCCCAGGTACTAGGTAAGATACACAGATAAATTGCACAAAGGTCCCTGCCTGTTTGGGCTCCCAGTTTACCCAGAGAAATAAGACAACCACAAGATGAAGGAGATAGAAATTATGCTACGAATGTGAGTGTTCAGAGGTAGAAACCAAACACAGCCATTCATTTATTCATTCATTCAACTAACATTTATTGAGCAGTACTCTTCGTGCATAATATCAATATTTATTTATCATTTACTATGTGCTAGCCACCCTTCTAGGTGCTAGGGACATAGCAGTGAACAAGACAGGGTCCCTGTTCTCATGAAGTTAAGATAGATTTTCTTTGTTTTTAAGGGATCAAAATAAACCTAATAATGTCAGATAGCTAGGTGCTGTGAGGAAAACAAAACTTAGGAATGTGATGGAATGGCTGGAGGCTAGTGGCTTCTTTATGTGGGATGTCAGGTAAAGTCTCTTGAGAGGTGGCCTCTGTCCTGACACCTGTTCATGAGAAGGAGCCTGCCACATGAAAATGTAGAGGATGAACTTCTAGGTAGAGGGGACAGCAAGAGCAAATGTCCTGAGGTGAGAAGGAGCTTGGCGTGTTTGAAAAACAGTGAAAGGAACCAACTATAACTCGGAGATGCTGAAGAAGTCAGACAGGCAAGGCTGGAGAAAGACCTGGGTCTCCCCTTTGAGGATCTCTCACAGCCCAGTGGCAGAAGGAGAACAAAGAAACGTGACAACCTGAGGAACACACAGACATATGAATGACACTGATTTTATTCTAACTGTGAAACAGGAATTAAAGATGATACATTATGAATTATATTTTCATAAAGAGCTAAGAACATAAAGCTCATGAAGAGGGACTAGGGACAAGGACACCACAAACAGAAGTGCAGAAAATAGCAGCAAGGCTGGGCATCGGAGCTGCTGTCCAGGGCTGGGAGCCTATGCTTCTTGCACAGCAGGATTTGAGTGACCCTGAAAGCTCCATCAGGGTCACTGCCTTTTTCCACTGGAATCCTCTCAGGACTCACTAAGCACAGAGTTTCATTTATTTGACTTAAGCTTTTGCCCAATTAAAATGCAAAGCACCCTAGGAGGAGAAACACATTATACTTGATAACTTGGCAGTGCATTATCAGTGCTCCATTTCTTAGGGTATTTAATCTCCAGAAAGGTCTCTGTGAAGACAGAATGGCTGCACCTTGGTATGAATCTGTGTGGAAAACTGTAGCTCTTCCACCTTTATGATGAGGCAGGTGATAGTAAGGAGGCACTGGCATCTTTAGGATCAGAACAAACTAATAGTTTCAGGGCGATGGCAGAAAGGGCCTTAGGACCCTCGCTCACAGTCCGAGGACTGGCTCCACTGTGGGACCTGGGCAAAGTGGCTCAGTTGTGCGGAGCCCAGTTGCCTTATCTGAAAGAATGCCCACCCAAGAGACTTATTGTGGAGATTTAATTGGATAATTAAAGTGAAAGTGCCTGCCAGATTTATAAATGTTTCATGGTCTTTCTTTACCACTAAAGCCTGTTGCCCAAGTTCAGGGGCAACGTTGGGTATTCAGGCAGGACAGTCCAGGTGGAGCAAAGGGAGTCTGTAGACCCTGAGGAGAAAGGGAGACCAAGGCAGGGTCACAGGGAGAATCTAGTATTTCTAAAACAACTGAGAGAAGATATGTGAAAAATGAAATTTAGCCTCATGCCAAAAATGATTCTGAGTGAAAAACTATGGAACCCCTGGAGTAATGAATTTCCTCCCTTCTTAGTGCAGGAAGCTAACACATTGGTTTCAAGGGTGTTAAAATATATTAGGGCAAAAATAATTTACTGTGAGGATTTTGATTAGAATATCCAAACATAAGAACCACCAACCCCACTTGCCAGAATTTAAACCAAGTAACCTCAGATCAATCCACAGTGTGTCCAATGAGGGATTTACACAAACATTTACACTGCCTGACCTAGGGTTCTAGCAAACAAACTTTAGTGATGTAAGTTCCTAGGCCTCTTTAATGCCACATTAGTCTAGGTTCACATCAATTGTTTCTTGCCAGGAAAATGGGTTTTTAAATGGGTTTCCATTTGGAGATGGCTCAATGCCAGGCTGAATAGGGCTTTTTAGAGTCATTGAAACTCTCAAATGTCACTAATTACAGTCAAAGCAATTTCAGCTCCTGCAATTCTGTTTAATGCGATTATTTAAAGAAACAAAAAAGGCAGAAATAAGGATACTGGTATCAGAGGGACCGCAAAATCCATTGAAATGGCATCTACTGAAGGAGTCAGGTGACCTATGTTAGGCTCTTAGTTCTATTAATAAACTAAATGTAGGACTTAATTGGATGAAGTGACAGATGTCTAATATTTTTCATTCTTATGTACACGGAACAGGTTCGAACCAGCCTAGCATAGATTCAGGCACTCACCCTGTGGATTGGCCAATTTATTTTGAGGCAAGGAGGCACTCCCAAACATACCAGACTCCTTGGAAATATGTTAAGTGGTATTGATGATGGCCAAGTTGCCAAGGGTGTCAAATGCATTTAAAAGTGAGCAGAACGCAGGCCCGATGCCCCCTGGGTGGGGACACAGTTGACTTCAGGAGAGCATGGCCCCCAGCCAAGGATCTCATTCTACGTGATGCATATCAAGATAATATGAATACAGGAGTTGCAGATCTTTGTAAAAAATAGTGAGAATGTCGTTGCCATTGTTAGCAGCACTTGATTGCTCTTTTTATTCTCTTTGTTTAATTTGCTGTCAGAAGGGGCAGTACAAAGTGGAGGTGAAGGGCCAACTCTCCGCTAGATTCCCTGGGTCTGAACCCTGGCTCTACCCCTTGCTAAGTGGTAGCTCTAGGCAAGTCACTTAACCTCCCCGTGCTTTAGCTTCCCCGTGTACCCGTACAATGGAGGTCATAGGAGCGCCCACCTCAGAGATTTGCCTTGAAGAATAAATAAGATATAGACTGTTTAAAACAGGCCTAGCACATGGTAGATAATCAATAAAGTCAGCTATTATTATATGTGTATTTCTGTGTGGGAGATTAAAAAATAATACATTTACTGTAAAACAATTAATACACACAAAAATTTTAAATAAAAACCACCCATTACTATCCATATTCCCACTATCCACAGGCAATATGAACATTTTGGGAAGTATGGGGTCATAGTGATAAAGACTACTATTTGCCTGTATAATGTTTATTCTTCCTTTCTCCATTAATAACTACACCTTGATTTTGTTGTGAGTGAAAAACTCTTATTTCCTAGTCTTCTATGCAAATAAGATTCATTATGTGACTACTTTATAGCCTATGAGATGTAAATGTCCATTAACAGTAGGATGGATACATGTCAAGGAATGGAGTGATGAGAATGGACAAACTATAACTAATTCAACAACATGAGTGAATCTTACAAATGTAATGTTGAGCAAAAGAAGACAGGCACTACTGAGTTCACCTTGTACAATTCCACTTCTATAAAGAACTGAAAATAAAACAGGGAAAATAATCTATGCTTTCAGAAATTATGATAATGGTTACTTTTAAAGGAGTAATAACTAGGAGCGGGAGACATGGGGGGGTTTCTGGGATGTGGTAATTTTTGTTTCTTTTTAAATTAAATGTATTGGGGTAACATTGGTTAATAACATTATATAAATTTCAGGTGCACAACATTATAATATGACATTGTGTGCTCAGTTGTGTGCGTCTTAATTTGAGTAATGGCTACATGAGTGTGTTCAGCTTATCAAAATTCATTGACTCACAAACTTATATACATGAGGTCTGTCAGGAAGTATCCAGCCATGTACAAAAAAGAGACATTTATTGAAGAAGGTACAAGATACAGGAAACATTGTGCATAAAACAATGACACCTCAGTCCCCTTCAAAGTAGGCACCATGCGACCTCACACAGTTCTTCTAGCATCATTAGCAACTGCAGCACGAAGTTCCTTCTGCTCTGGTAGCAGAAGCAGCAGAATGAATTTTGCCACAACACTTTTCATGCCAAGATCCTACATCAAAATCTCAGATATAATAGTTTTTTAAATCAATCCCCTGATCAGCTTCTAGTTTTCACACTGTCAGTTGCTGATTTTTGTTGATTGCAGCCCATACATGTTCAACATTCTCAGGTGTTCTGCTCATTGCAGGCCTTCCAGAACATGGATCACTTTCAAACAATTCTCAACCATCTTTGAAGCATTTGTGCCACATTTTATTTGTGCTACACTCGTTGCATCATCCCCGAAGCCTTTTGAATCATCTGAATAGTTGCCATGGAGGAATGTTAAGCTTAATGCAAAATTTGATGCAGGTTTATTGACCTACTTGCTCAGCTATTTTGAATGTGATGGCCATGCAGTACACATGGTCACTCAACGGCATCTACCACCCCCACAGGCTAGTATGGTGAAGTCATTGTTGTTCAAACATGCATATTCCAGTCCACTTTCCTTAGCTGTCAGGTTACATCGATGTCATGCAAACTGTTCTCGTTGTATTAACAATGGCTGGACTTTTTCCAGACAGACCTTGTACATTTCTGTATATATACTATATTTCAATAAAGTTTAAAAATACATGAAGCTCTGATGGTAAAGCATCAGCCACTAGATGGAGAAGGATTGGTAGAATGTCAACTACATCAGTGTTTAGGTGGCTGCTGCCTCACCCGGGAAGAGGCTGGTCCTGTACACAGCAAGGCTGAGGCTCATTTGTTCAGCAGTCCTGAGAAAAAGCTTTGCTCAGCAAATTTGCTTCAGAGGGTAAACAGGAACTCAAGATGGTAGTAGTTACTTTCCTCAGCATGAGAATCATCTGTATGAAGTCAAATAGCCACACCCAGTTGAGAGTCGCCAGGCCCAAGGCGGCATCTCTAACATTTTATCAGCTCTGAAGAAGTAATTGTGCATGTGTTATCTCGCTGACTTTACAAGTGCTTTGCAAAGTAGATCTTATTCCCTTCATTCTACAGGTGAGGAAATGAAGATTCCAACACATACTGGACTCCTTGGGAAATGATGGGTATTATTGATACCAGTCCCCTAACTTATCTTTAAGTCCTGTATTATTCAGGACTCTGTTTATTGCAAGTAACAATCACCCAATTCAACTAATGGGAAAGAAAGGAGGATTTTTTTTTCTTTTTTTCTTTTTTTGGTTCCTACGTCTGGGAAGTGTAGGGGTATAGCTAATTTCTAGCATGGCTGGATGCAGGGTCTCAGGTTCTTTTAGGTTTTGGTCTCACCACCTCGTGGGTAGGCCTGCTCCATGCACCCCTAGCTTTGCATCCAACCAATCCCACAATCTAGCAAAAACCAACAGTCTTTCCCAAGAGCTCTGGCAGAAAAATCGGAGGAGGCTCAGATTGACCTGGTGGGGTCATGTGTTTGCCCCAGGACTGACCGATGTGGCCAGGGAGAAGGACAATTGTGTTCCCACTGATGTGGCTGGAGGAGATGAGGGCAATGCCAGGCAAATCACATGAGATGAAGTTCCCACAGGAAAGAGGGGCTCCACGACTACAGACGGGGCAAAGACAACAGACTTCCCCTGGAATGCCTAAGGAAGATTTCCCAGGAGTCCAAGCATTGTTGAACAGTGAACATTTAAATATCACTATTTCATGCAATATACAATACCTTCCATTGTCATTGTTGCATTTCACAACAAAGAGCTTTGACATGAATGTTCTCATTTAAGCTTTACAATAAACACTGGGCGGGGGTGGGGTGGAGGTGGGCAAAGCGGGGGAAATAAGGACATCTGTAAGTGTTAATAAAAATAAAGAAAAAAACAATAAACATTGGGAAGAAAAGTTATTTTCATTTCACAGATGAAGAAACAGGCCCATGGGGTCAGTAACTTAACAAGGTTATACAGCTGGTAAGTGGACCCTGATTTTAAATCAGGTATTTTGCACCAAAGCTTGTGTTCTTTTCCCCATACCACTCAGCAACACCCGCCCTTGTGCAATACTAAGTGGCCTTTCTGTGCCATATCAGGTTTTTTTTTTTTTCAATTACGTTTCTTACTTTTAAAGCCTAGGTCACACCCTTATACACGTGCACCACGGCGCCTTTAAAACAGCAGCAGGCCAGTGCCAGTGCTTTTCTAGAAATCAAAGTCCACCTTCATACAGTGCCGTAGTGAGGCCCACTGTGGCACTGATATCGCCCTGCAGCCACCATCACGTGGGATAGCCCGCTAGCTTCTCTGCAAGGCCTGGGCCTGCCCACAGGAAATGCACTGGACTGCCTCCAACTATCCCTGCCTCCTGGCCACACGGCGCTCCAGCCTGCGGCAGAGGCAACGTTCTCAGGGTGCAGGACGGTGCGCCCACTAGCTGTGCATTGCCGACGCACCCTGCTCTATCTACTCCCTGTCGCTTTTAGGCTATGGGCCTCTGATGTCTCAGGCATGTTGCGGATGGTGCAGAAATTCCAAAAGTCATGAAGTTCTCAAAGCACTTACTGTTGATACAGTGTCTGTGCTTAGTTTCTGAATGCCACCTGTTTGGAATTGCGGCAACTGAGTGTCCATTCTTCAGGGTTAGTAGCTGCCTTCCATCATCAACAACAAACTCTCACTGAAAGCCATTTATGTCTGGGGTTTTAGGCAGTTACCTACATGGGTGTCCTCTAGAATCAGGCTGACCAGGGACGATTTTATGCCCGCCCCCCTGCCCACCCCATCCAGGTGTAAAGAGTCACTGGCCGATGACAGCTTTGACAATGTGCTCCTCTGCATTAGTGAGACTCGGGATTGTTAAATTTTGAGGAGACAAACAGAGGCACAAGAAGCCCTTGGGCGGGGAGGCATTGCTGTGGGACACACGCGAAGTGAGTGGGAAGCCTGGAAAGAATTTACTGAATGTGCACAGTGCGCCAGGCGTTGTACAGGCATTAACTGGTGCAGGTCAGGTTCCCCAGGAAACAGACTCTGGGGTGCAGATTGGTTGGGAAGGGATCTCTGCACCAACACCTGAGCGGGATGAAGGAAGCAGGCTCGAGTGGAGGAAGGAGTGGGGCGATGATGAGGTTACAACAGAAGTCTTAGCCAGTCCTCCCACGAAGGCCCCTGGAGCTGGGTGGGCCCTCAGAGCTGTCCTAAATGGAGGAAAGGGGGCAGGCCTCTGTGCCCTCCCCAAACACCATTGATATGCCATTGCATGCTAGCTGACCCTGGGGAGGGGGTGACTGACTCCTTTCAGCTGAAGGCAGTTTCTAGAAGAGGCTCGGCTGAGAATGGTCAATGGTCCGTCCTGGCAACAGGTGGGGAGGGGGAAGCGCCTTGGTCCAGAAGTGTGATCTGGGCTGCATATGACAGCATCACTACATTATACAGGATCTGGCACAAATAAAGCCCCCTTTTCATTACAAAATCATAAGCATGTAATTCTGTAACATAACAATATCACACTCAAGCACGCCATAGGTGAAATGTTCAAATTAAAACTATAAATTATTACACCCATATTATTACCCTACCAATCACACTCAAGCAGGTGTTACTTCTGCCGGACCCTGTATTATTTAATTCATCGTCAACCCTCTGAAGTAGTTCTTATAATCATCTTTTTCAAATGAGGAGACTGGGGCTCAGAGAGGTCATCTAGTCTATCTAGGTTCACATAGCTAGGACTGGAACCCAAGTCAGATTGCCTAGCGTCCATATGCCTTCTAGCACACCCCCTGCCTCAGAAAAGAAACAAAAGGAAAAGCAGAGAAAAGATGGAGGAATCCTGGAGATAGCCTCACCCACTTTACAATGTTGTCAGCGATAGATTAGGAGGTGCAAAGTGGTTAAGAGCACAGAGTCTAGAGGTATCATGCTGGCTTTAAATGTCAGCTGCGCCACTTACAATTTAACTTCTCTGTGCCTCAGTTTCTCATTTGTAAAATGCAGAAAGTAATAGATACCTCAAGGGTTATGCTAAAGTTTAAGTGAAATAATCAGTGTAGTATTATATGCCAAGGGCCTAGCATTGTGCTGGCCTATACTAAACATTAACTAGTCTTGTAACATTCTCCTTATGGCAAGTTTTGAAAGCTGAGGAAGTATTGTTCTCTTTAGGGTTCTACTGGCTCTTGCCTACCATGTGCCAAGAATGATGCCTCTCCCTGGGCACCATACCTACAGCCTCATCACCAATGAAGACTCTCAGTTGCTCTATGGACTGGGACATTTTAAGAATCCAGTTTTTAGATGGTCCGGGTAACTTCAGAAATCTGAAAAGGAACCAAGTGCCAACCACACCTAACTCTTCAATGCATAATCCTGGAGGCAGAATAAATAAAAGAGAACTGTTAAAATTGCTCTTTCTTGTCTGCCAAACAAAATACCTTTTTATGGAAGTTGGTTTTTCAGAAATCTTGGACAGTGCATGAGTGGAGGCAGTTCAACTCTCAAAGAAGCCTCGGTTGGGTTTTGTAATCCATATCCCACAGCCTAGGGAGAGGAATCATTAACCTTGTTTCACCACTATTTCCTCTGGACAGCAAAGCACAGGGAGTTAAACCCTTGGAGCATGTTTCTAAGGTGTGTGGCCAGTATTTTATTACCCCGTACCCCCCGGAGCCACTCAGTGACTCACAGTGAGTTCTGCCCTCAGCTCTGTTCTGCCCACCATGCAGTCAAATAAAAAAGCACCCAAAAAGTTCAGTCAATCACTCTTTTAAAAATATGTATATAATAATTTTTAGGGAGAAAGTTATTTATTCAAGTGTAGTGGGTTAAATGGTAGCCCCCAAAATATGTCCACCTGGAACCTGTAAATGGGACTTTATGGAGAAAAGGAGTCTTTGCGGATGTAATTAAGTTAAGGATCTCAAGACGAGACCAGCCCGAAGTGTCTGGGTGGGCCTTAAATCCGGCACAGGAGTCCTCACAAGACAAAGGCAGGGGGAGATCCAGGCACACAGCAAAGGGCAGTGAAGAAGGCGAAGACTGGAGTTATGCATCCACAGCCGAGCTCGTGGCCCCCCGGAAGCTGGAGGCAAGGGAGGATTCTCCCCCAGACCCTTCTGAGGGCATGCAGCCCTGCCAATCCCTGACTTTTGGACTTCTGGCCTCCAGAACTATAAAATTCTATTGTTTTAAGCCAACAACTTGGTGGTAATCCATTATAGCAGCCACAGGAAACCGATACCAATTGTTCCCTGTATAACCAATATCTGTACTAACTATCAAGATATTTATAATTCTTTTATAAATTCAGTAAATAAAAATACCTGTTTTAAACAATATGATCCAATTTTTATTTTAAAACGATACATGGCAACTATCCATTGCCCAGTGAGTGTTTGCTCTATACATTTTTTAACATAAAAACTTAGAAGGCTTTATGCTCAAGTGTGCATCTACAAATAGGCCCCAGATCCTGCTGTTTTGTCTAGATCTGAGGAAATCACTTCTGGGATTGGACCCGTCTCCCTCAATGATCTGGAAAAAATCCCTTTTTTTCCCCTCAATAGACCTAGACCAGAGATCAAAAATTCACGTGTGCCCAGGAGCCAGGCACTTATACCTGTCAATGAAGTGGGCCCATAGAAGATGTTCAGACACATCGGTTACTGTGCAAACCGGGCAGAGCACCCTCGTCTCAAGTTGCAGCTGTAATTCCGCGCTAACTCCTTGTTGCCACGGAGGAGTCAGGCGAATATGACCAAATCGCTTGATTTTCCAAGAGACACCAGAAATTTGGATTTTTTATGGAAAATCTTCTGTTTTTAAAACATGGGCATCTAATTCAAATTCTCTTAAAACATTTTTTTCAGGTCAAATAAAACATGAAAGCTCAGAACTCTAGGTTTTCACTTATGATTTAGACCTTTATAAATAATAGCCGTTCGACTCTTCCCAGAAAGCAAAAGAAGCCTAGGCTTCAGAACCCCATGTCTGGCTCCTTTGTTGGAAGAGACATGGAAAAACCCTCTCAGTCGTTGCTGACGAACCTTCAGCCTTAAACACAAGATACAGTTAATTTTTAATTATTCTGCCACATAAAATTTTCATAAACTGCCCCACAGTTAAGCACTGTGTCAGGCTCGTGGTAAATTCTCAGTGAATGATAGCTTATCATCTTTAATATGATGGGTATAAATTTTCTCCTCTTCTTTTGGACAGTCCAAGAATTGGGATGGGGTTGGGTAAGTCGTTCCCAGGAAATTATGGAAGAGCCTCTACTCCCCAGCCATCACTGTGGCAGACATTCATTGCCCAAGCCCCCAGGATCTGTTCAAAGGCAAGCAGCCCTATTCCCTTTATTACTTTCAGTGCTGAGAGGAGCAACAGGAAACTTCCACTGTGACCCGAGACAACGGTTCTTAGTGCTCACTCCCGTCCCCAGCACTGCTGCTCCCCATTCTCCTCAAAAGTCCAGTCCTTCTGGGGACAAACAGAAGCATCTGGGCTACTCTGTCCTTTCTGCCCTTGGGGTCCCTCTGCCTCTTGGGTCACCCAGCTCCAACACCTCTAGGAGCCTAGGGTTTGGGGTGGGTGAGGAAAAGTCTTTCAATTCCTCAGGGAACAAAAGCAGGATGACTACCCTGGCTGCTTGGAGGAGTGGGTTGAGGATCAAGAGAAATAAATCTTCCCCCACTACACTTTTTTTCCCCTTTGCTGCAGGAAACAACAAATTATTCTCAATGAATCAAGTTACCACATTAGTATCAGGGAGAAATACTACTTAAATCCAGACTCGGGAGTCTGTGCAGGGATCAGAAATCACTGATCTCTAGCTTGCATTCGGAGAGCTAACAAACCAAGTGGTGCCCGAGAAGGTCAACAGTAGACCAACAGCGCAGGCAAGAGAGACAGGGAGGCATTTATTTGTGGAAAGACTATGAAAACAATCTTATTGGGCTCTTCAAAATTTTGGTCTCTTAGGTCTAGGGCAAAATCCCCTGGGATCAGAACATATAGCTTCCAGGTCTGGACAATGACTTGCTCTCCGTAGGGCTCAGTCAAGTTCATTGGTCAAACGTCTCTAAGGAGCTATGTGAACAAAAAGCCTTGCTTTCCTCTGTTTCAGTTTCTTCTCTAACACAACTAACATGGGCACGCAGTCTGGGGCAGAGAACCATCGTGCAGATCAAAAGAGAAAAATGCATGTATTTTTTAATGTAGGCAATATGCTTGAAAATTTGCATTTTGAAGGTAAAAAGGCCCTTGAGTAAACTGCCAACTCTTGAGAGAACAGAGAAAGAAACTTTTATTCTGCCCAGAACAGTAATATCCTAGCTATTCCATTAAAACTCTAACATAGCCTTGAGTATTATCTAAAAATCGGTTACATTTTTCATAAACATTGTTAACTAGGATGACTGATTAGATAGGTAACTGTGATTTAGGATTACAACATCTATTCTGAAAAGTTGTTGAAACAGTATGAATTACCATATAACTCGAGGGTCAAAGTGAACAGTTCCTTTAAAGCGTACGCAGGCTCTGCGATGACCACAAATTCTGATAACAAGGCTGTACCCGTCAGCACTTACAGTGCAGTCACAGTTCTATCAACTGTGAGTCTGGAATTTAAAGCAATACTCCAGCTGATGTCCTCCTTACCGGCTCTGTTTTAGTTCAGGAGACTGTATGGTCCACTTTTCAAATTTCAAAGCTTAACATGTTAGAACAGTGTTTTCAAGTGATTCTTTTAGACCTTTGATTCTTGGGCTCGCTAGAAGCCAATAATCAATAATACTATGTTACTAAATTCACTTATTCCATGTTTTATGGAGAAAATAACTTGGAAAGATACTGGAATAATTACTATCTGCTCTCTTAAGTGTTTTCCAGATAATTTTAAGACACAATAATAAAACAAAAGAACTATAGAACTTGAGGGGACCTAAGAGGACTAGTCAATTTTCTAATCTTACAGATAAAGAAAGTGGGCCCAAAGGTCTGCGTGAACTGGCCCAAAGTGGTGCTAACAAAATCACAGCCAAACTTATTGCAAAAATGCCTATTGATAGAGAATTATTTTAGAAACACAGGTATTGTAAATTAGTCTATTTGTGTAAGTACACCCCTCCTCTTCCTGAGGATGGATTATTATATTATTACGTAATATAATTTATGAATTGATACATTTTTTAACTTACAGTAATGAACTTGAATATCTGCTCCCAGAGTTTATAAAGTGAAACAAAGGAAACTTAATTAGAATGAGTCTTCATGGAATATTCCAGGAGTGAGTGGAGCTGACCTAAGACTGAGTCCATGATTATCCATAGCAGAATCCCCTAGAATAGGGCTATTCAAGATTGTTTTGTTTTTTGCTCGAAACACCCTGAAATAATTTTTTATCAAAAGTTTATGTAGTTGACACAGATGTAATCTCTGACATTGTAAATATAGACATTCTAAAATAAAATGATCACATCAAATTTAAATGAACCTAAAATAATAGCAACATCACAGTGATTGGTTGCTATTATAGTTATGCATTAAAAAACCCCTGAACAATCCCTTCTTTTTTTTTTTTTTTACTTTTATTATTATTCATTTTATGCTGAATTTACTGCCGGGCCATAAGCTTTTGTTTCTTCAGTTTCTTCTGGGATATCTGTTTCCTCTGTGCAACTTCCTTTTCTGGTTTAGGAACAGTCTGTGTTTTTTCAGCAGGATCATCTCAATGTGGCAGGGAGAGCTCACCTATGGTTCATCTATCCTTGAGCTCTGTAAATTCTATGCCGCATCTTGGGAGTCTGTTCACCTGGATGTGCTGAATACCAGAAGATCTACATCTAAACCCTTAAGTTCAGCATTACTTTCTGCATTTTTAAGCATGTACAGCAAAAACTCAGCACTCTTTTTGGGGCACTGACCCTGTGTCCAGCCCCTGTTTGCCTGGGCACACATACCAACTCCACTTGTATCGACAGAATGGGACATACTGCTTCTTTAAAGTGACATCTCTCAGATACTTGGTGGCTTTTCAAATATGCGTACCCTTCATGTCCTAGGCAGTTTCATGAGTGTTCTCAAAGTGAACACGAAGATCTGAATCTCTTGATTTGCATGATTTTGTGGGGTTTTCTGGGTCAAGTGCATAGTGAACCATTTTCAGAGGTCACCTCTGGCCACTTTCCCAACAAGCCCTCCTTTAACATTTGAAATTTTACATCTTTCCTTTTCTACTAACTCTTCCACAAAATTTTATCCTACTATACTCTTTTATTTTCTGTTTAAAAGTCTTTTATTAATCACCCTATCATAATTCTCTGTAATAAAAATATTAATATAAGTTAAATTTATAAATTTTACATGTGACTATCATTGTAGGTGTCAAAATTTTTGTTCTGATTTGATTTATCATTGATTCCTATTAATATACAATAATATAAAGCAATATTTGATTAAAAATCACTAAACACATATCAATTATACTGTCATTTAAAAACTACTAAACATAAAAAGGTATTTTTAACAGAAGTGTATTTCTCTTAATGAGATTAATGGGACTTTTTTCAATTAGTTCACGATTTATGGATTAAAATGGCTTATTGCTAGAACAAAACAGGGTGTTATATCATTTCTTATTCTTTCCTAAAAATAACTATAAACACTAAGAAATCTTGTCACATTCTAAAAGTAAGTAGTAACAGAGGAATTTTATTATTGCGATGCCAGTCAAGTTTTGAATTCCTTCTAGGTTATATTTTGAAAAATCATAAAATATCATCAAAAATTGTGTTTAATGATCTACACCTAGACTAGATTTTCCTTCCAATTGGTGAAAGCACTGAACTGGAGACCTCCTCATTTACAAAAGAGTTTGTTAGTCAGTAGAGTCCCTCAGAATCTCTATTTTTAGAATATCTGCCAAAAACATTTTACCAAGGCTCATTCAATAACTATTTATTATACTTGTTATTCTCTCACTTTGAAGTATCATGTTTAATCCTTTAAACTTAAGGGATAGGAAAACCACATCCAGACCAATCTTAATTTCATTACACTTTAGCCAATTTAATTTTTCAGTAAAATGTTCCTAATCAACACATGCTTTAAATATATATTTTGTCAAAACTTGGAGCTTTGGCTCTGGTTGGTGTGTCTCAGTGAGTTGAACACCAACTTGTAAACCAAAGGGTCGGAGGTTCAACTCCCAGCCAGGGCACATGCCTGGGTTGTGGGCCAGGACCCCCGTAGGGGGAGTGCGAGGGACAACCAATTGATGTTTCTCTCTCACATCATTATTTCTCTCCCTCTCTTTCTGCCTCCCTTCACCTCTCTCTAAAAAAAATAAATAAATAAAGTCTTTTAAAAAAACTTGGAGCTTCAAAGATAGCATGTTTAACTTGTGGAAAATATCTACCAAATAACCTAAAGAGCTACTTTTCTTTGTCAAGACAATCAGTCTTTTTTACTTTCGCAAAAAAACCTGACTTCACTTTTCAATCAACATGTTAGTTTATATTTTGAAACCATTATAAAAACTACTGAGAACTATCTTCAGGAAAGTATATATGATTACAAAAAAAGTTAAATTGACATAATTATCATTTAAATAATATATCTACTTTATAACATTATTAAAACATGATAATCAAGATAAATCAATTTGTTGTTTCTCATTACCTAATTCACAAAAATGTAATATAATGGGTTACTAAAGTTTTAAGTTATTTGTGAAATGAGTAAAATTATAAGAGGCATTTATTTGTATCAAACTCATGACAGCAACTATGAACAATTGGCCAGTTCTGGCATGGAGCCAGTCTTTCACAGGGAAGACCTGTTCCTGGCGATAGATACCTGGGACGGACCTACTAGAGCTGACAAAACAGTTGTTCATGAAGTTGAAGGACAAGACATCCCAATAGTTTACAGAGTATTCCAAGTTTATGAAAAAGATAATGGAGACATCAAATTGATGACTAAAGGAGATAATAACGAAGATGTAATCGAGGCTAATACAAAGGCGGCCGGTACTGGCTCGAAATGAAAGATGTGGTGGGAGGAGCCAGAGAGTTTTCACCATATGTTGATACAGTCTCCATAGTAACGAATGACAATCCAAAATTCAAGTATGCTTTCTTGGCTATAATAAGTGTATATGTGTTACTAAAATGCATATGAATAAAACATATGTTCTAAAATGAGAAGCAGTTGCTGGGACAAGATTGAAATGAATTCTGTTGAAAAAGAGAAAAACTGATATATTTGAAATGTTCTATGTTCTGTGTAAATGAAAACAATGTGGAGACAGTTTTGTCTTGTCCAAATAAATGATTTGTCAGTAAAAAAAATGATGAGTTTCCATTTCTATCATTCCTTCTGCATTTATTACATATAATTCTGCTATGTAAAAGAGTTTACCCTTTTCCCTATGTATTCAATTATTTAGTTATTTCAGTATAAACTCAATTCTTATTTCATTCTATGGATTATAATCCACTGTTATTATTCTTTATTTTGATGCTCAAATTGACCCAGATTTGGCCATTGAGAGTCCCTTTTGGTTACTTTTGACATGTCCCTATCATCTGTAGGGCCTTCCTTGATCCCCTTCACAATAGATGTTTCAAATTCATTTTACATTTTCCCTCTCCCAGTCTTGAATCAGGAACTCTTTTAGTTTAGGAGTGCATGTTCTTCAGTTCTGGCAGATTTTCTTGAATTATTTATTTGACAATCTCTTTTCTTCTATTTTTTCTGCTCTCAATTTCTTAAATTCTTACTAGTCAGATGTTTGACTTCTGTCTGATCATCTACTTTTCTTTTCTCTTTAAAACTTTTTTATTTTTTTCTTTTGTTTTAAAAAGTTATTTTGTTAATGAGATACCACTTCACACCAGTCAGAATGGCCATCATAAACAAAGCAACAAACAACAAGTGTTGAAGAGGTTGTGGAGAAAAGGGGACCCTAGTACACTGTTGGTGGGACTGCAGACTGGTACAGCCACTGTGGAAAACACTATGGAACTTCCTCAGAAAACTAAAAATGGATCTGCCTTTTGATCCAGCGACTCCACTGCTGGGACTATATCCTAAGAACCCTGAAACACCAATCCAAAAGAACCTTTGCACCCCCATGTTCATAGCAGCACAATTTACAATAGCCAAGTGCTGGAAGCAGCCTAGGTGCCCATCAGTAAATGAATGGATCAAAAAACTATGGTACATTTACACAATGGAATACTATGCAGCAGAAAGAAAGAAGGAGCTTCTACCCTTTGCAACAGCATGGATGGGGCTGGAAAGCATTATGACAAGTGAAATAAGCCAGGCAGTGAAAGACAAATACCATATGATCTCACCTTTAACAGGAACCTAAACAACAAAACAAACAAACAAGCAAAATATAGTCAAAGTCACTGAAATAGAGGACAGGCTGACAGTGACCAGAGGGGAGAGAAGAGGGAATTTCAGAGGAAAATGGGAAGGGTTTACAGAACAAAGTTAAAAGACACATGGTCAAAAACTAGGGGGGGTGAAAGTAGGAGGCAGGTGGGGAGGGATGGGTGGGTGGGCTGGAATGGGAACAAAACTATACTGGAACAATGACTAAAATAAAAATTTAAAAATAAATAAATAAAGTTGGACAAAAAGTTATTTTGTTGTTGTTCATTACAGTCATCTGCGTTTTCTTTCCACCCCTCACCCACCCCATCCAAACCCACCTCCCTCCCTTGCTTCCACCCTTCCCCTTGGTTTTGTCCATGTGTCCTTTATAGTAGTTCCTGAAAACCCTTCTCCCCACTGTCCCCTGCCCCCTCCCCCTTTTTATTAGCCTTGGTTGGGGTGGCTCATTGGATTGAGTGCCAGACTGCAAAGCAAGGGGTCTCTGGTTTCCCAGTCAGGGCACATGCCTGGTTTTTTAATTAAAAAAATTTTTTATTAAAGATATTATAAAACTGCACAAAAGTAGAGAAAACAATAAACTCCCATATGTCCATCACCCAGTTTCAATGATTAACATTTTACCTTTTTTAGAAAGTATATTCAGAAGCAAATTTCAGATATTATATCATCTCACCCATAAATATTTCAGTACACATCTTAAATAAATAAGGACTTTTCATTATTTTATTTTATTTATTTTTTAAAAGATTTTATTTATTTATTCTTAGAGCGAGGGGGAGGGAGGGAGGGAGAAAGAGAGGGACAGAAACTCTCTGTATGTATAGTCGCCTGTTGCATGCCTCCCAATGGGGACCTGGCCACAGCCCAGGTGTGTGTCCTGACTGGGAATCGAACCAGTGACCCTTTAGTTCACAGGTCAGCACTCAGTCCACTGAGCCACATCAGCTAGGGTGGGTTTTTTAAATATAACCACACACACCATTATAATATTAACAATATTAACAATAATTTCTTGATATCACGTAATACCAAGTTTGCATTCACATTGCACTTTTCATCATTGGCTTGAAGTTTAAGATAACATTTCATCAACTTTCATATTGCATTTGGCTATTAATTTGTAACATTTATTCTTCCACCATCCCCTTTCTGTTTATATCATTTATATGTTAAAGAAACTGGGTCATGAGTGACCCTCTTTTTTTTCTCTCTTTGTTTCTTTCTACTTACTACAAAATTTCCTCAATTTATTTTCCAATCTTTCTAATGAATAACTTTTTAGTAAAGAAATTTAAATTTCATGTTTTCTCAATATTTGTTTATCATAACAACCTGTTCTTTTTCCACGATACACTCACTTATCTTCTCTTCACTCCCAAAGTTATTATTTCTGTTCTTGATGTTTAATTATTTTTTCTGCCCTTGTGCACTGTCCCCACTTTCTCTGTTTCTTATTTTCTGTTTATTTGCTTTAGTGTTTGTCTTGCTTGTCTCAGGCTGTCCTCACATGTCTGGTGAGCCTTAGCTATCTACCTTACATATCTAGGAATGAGGTTCTCAAAGCCTAGTGATGCACGGCAAGGCTTGTTGAATCGTGGGCTCACGTCCAGCAAGTGGGCAGGGACCTACCTACAGTCCCTTCAGACATCAGTAGCTCTAGGACTTTTTGATTGAGCTGCTGGATTTCCCCCAGTGGGGAGCTCTCCAATCTCTTGCTGTTAGTTTGCAAGGAGCTGTCTTATACATCTAATACGTCATCTTTACTCTGGACTCATTTTTAGCGTGGCACCTCATCCCACCTCAGCTGTGCCTGATGTCGCTGGGACGAAAGCTTCTGTGGGTCAACCTCTCCATTGGCAAACCTCCCCTTCCCCTGGAAGGTGGGAGGAAGAGAACACCAGCTGGCTGTTAGGGCTGGGAGGCCATGTGGAGGTCTAATTCCTCTTCTACCTACACATTTTCAACTAATGCTGGATGTTTCTCAGGCCTGTCCAGCCTCCTGCATTTAGGGGTGCCTGGTATCTCCTATTCCTGAAATTTTCAGAGCTTCAGTGCAATGAATCTGCTTGTTCCTTACTTTCTTCCTTACAGCCACTTAGGTTTCAGCATTTTTTGTTAATAGCTCTTTCTTGTTCATCTGTTTTCTAGTTTCCAATTATAGTCATGCCGTGAGTTCTATGGTCTCTTACAGTGTTGTGTGGTGTGTATGTGTGTGTACATGTTCATGTTTATGCCTTTTTTAAATTTTATTTACTGATTGATTTTAGAGTGAGAAGAAAGGAGGGTAGGAAAGAGAACGAAAGAGAAAGAAACATGGATTTGTTGTTACTCTTATTGATGGGTCATTGGTTGATTCTCATATGTGCCCTGACCAGGGATTGAACCTGTGACCTTGGTATATCAGGAAGATGCTCTAACCAACTGAGCTACCTGGCCAGGGCCATGCTTATGCCTTTATGATTCCTTTCTTATCCACCTGGTAGGATTTCAAAGGAAACACAGGCAAACATGTATATGTTAAATCTGTTGTTTTACTAGTAATCCCTTTTATTGCTTTTAAAAAAATTATTTTGAAGTAATTACAGATTCAGAGGAAATTGCAAAAATAGCAGAGAGATTTCATGTACACTTCACCCAGCTTCCCCCAATGGTAAAATCCTACTTAATTGGAGTACACTATCAAAATCAGGAAGTTAACATTGGTACCATCCACAGACCTCATTCAAATTTCCTCAGTTTTATGGGCAGTCATATGTATGCCTTTGTGTATTGCTCTGTGCAATTTTAACATGTGTAGATTCATGTAACTACCACCACAATCAAGATGCAGAACTGTTCTGTTGCCACGAACCCCTCATGCCACCCCTTGGTAATCATGCTCGTGCCCCTCTCCTTTCTCCCAGCTCCTGGAAATCACTAATATGTTCTCCATCTCTATAACTTTAATCTTTACAGAATGTTATATAAATGGAATCATACAATATGTAACCTTTTGATATTGGCTTATTTTTACTCAGCTTAATTCCCTTGATATCCATCCAAGTTGCTGTGTACACCAATAGCTTTTCCTTATTATTGCTAAGTTGCATTGTGTGGTATAGGTGTACAATAGTGTGACCATTCATCCAACTGAAGGACATTTAAATTGTTTCCAACTTCTGGCTATTACAAATAAATGCATTGTTCTTCTAATAAATAAAAAATAAACCTAAAACATAAAATTCAAAGAAGCAAGAAGCACCACAAGTATTGAAGATGATATCATCTTTACTTTTTTAAAAGAGAGGTGAAGCCCTGGCTGGTGTGGCTCAATGGATTGAGCACCAGCGTGTGAACCAAAAGATCACTGGTCTGATTCCCAGTCAGGGCACATGCCTGGGTTGCAGGCCAGGTCCCCAGTTGGGGACGTGCAAGAGGCAACTGATTAATGTATCTCTCATACATTGATGTTTCTCTTCCTCTCTTTCTCCCTCCTTTTCCCTCTCTCTGAAAATAAATAAATAAATAAATAAATAAATAAATAAATAAATAAATAAACAATTTTTTAAAAAGAAAGAGAGGTGAAAGTTTGGCTTCACCGTGTCACTAGTCACTGTTAAGTTCTCAACCTAAAGCTCCCTTTACTCCCTTTACCATTAAACAAGAGCTGTGCCCTCCTGAAATCAGAGCACATCTGTGCTGGAGCAAGAAGGCCGTCTTGGTGTTGGTTCAGTTAATTTGGCAAGATCAAGGTCTGGCGTTTTTTGAGACCTTTGTTAAAATCCCTACAGCCATTCTCCATAATTATGTGGTCAATTACAACTGAATTACAGGTCATTTGTCCAACAAATCTCTCCTTGTTAACAAGGTAGTGCAATTGTTTGAGACTTATTTACTCTCTTTTATGAAGACATGCCCAACCACACAGAGAACTCAGTAAATGGTATTGCAGTGTTCATTCTGGTTTTAAGCAAAAACAATTCTTTTAACAACGCTTCCTAATATCACAAAACTTTGTGAAAGGACTCGTTCCTTCATGAACACATGCTATGTGCTAGATACACTTTTAGGTACTGAGAACATAATGGTGATCCCCCACCCAAAAGGATATGGTGACTGCCCACATGATGCGGATATTCTAATGGTAAAGACCAATTAATTAACTAATCACAGATAAATGTGAAATGAGAACTAGGATAAGGTCTACACAGCAAGGTAAACAGTGCTGTGAAATTGTGTAATGAATGATTTGATCTAGTCGTTGTTGGTTGTGGAAGGAAAGGGTCAGGAAAGGCTTCTCCAAGAAAGTGAAAGTTAAATCGAGAATGTATAAGATGAATGGGTGTGTAGTCAGCAGGGTTCAGATAAGAAAACAAAGCCCATACCAGGCAGTTCACTAGAGGCAATTTAAATTAGGAGGTGAATTATGAGTTAGTAGGGTATGAAGAACAAACAGGATAGCAAGGTAACCGAAGCTTCCGTTACCAAAGGACCTGGGGTGACGTGGCACAGAGCCCAGGAGCCAGGGCTGGCAGTGAGGGCAGTCTGCAGATGCTGGAACAAGGAAGGTGGTACAGGCACTGCCAGGAGGTGCTTTGAAAGCTGGGGGAAGGGGCTACCAGGTCTCCACCTTCCTCCTGCCCTTTAATTTTTTTGCCAGTGCCTTCCATTGGCCAAATATAGCTAGAAGCCAATTGAAAAGGAAGCCTGGAAAATGGAATTTGCATGGGTCAGCCCCCTACTGTATGGAGCAAAAGAGAGGTGGGAAATAGATGGCAAAGCCAGTGGGGAAACAGGGGGAGGGAGCAGACAGGGGACAGCACTCTAGGCAAAGGTGTGACATGGACAGAGGCCCGATGGCTAGAGGGGACACTGCATGGTTGAGGAACATGACAGAAGGCAGAGAGCAAGATGAGCCTGAGAGGAGGGTAGGACTACCGTGCAGGTACCATAGGCCACATTAGATTATGGCTTTAATGGAAAAGCAATGAGATACCAGTAAAGTTTTTTAAGCAACAAATCATTGTAACTGATAACTGTACTTGAAATTTAAAAAAAAATATTACCAGCTATTCTGCACAAATGAGGTGATATCCTGTCAACAGGAAAACTTTGTGAACACTGAAGAGTGGTAAGACAAAACTAAGTTCCAGTGAACCCACTCATCAACATAGTGAAAAACCAAATCGAATTGGCGAATACAGAATGAAGACCACAGAAAGTGATTCTCCAGATCTAACTGAAGGTCTCTGCAATGATGGCTGTAGCTCTTTTGAGCACCTACTTTGTGCTGTGGAAAGGTTTCAGGGAAGAGAGAAGAAAAATATTTTTTAATGATTTCATGTGATGCTAGGACACACTCGCGCGCGCGCACACACACACACACACACACTCATTTAATTTATGCAGTGATTCTATGAGATCTTACCTGCAAGTTACAGATGAGCAACTGGAGGACCCAGGAAGAATGTTCTAGGTCACCCAGCCAGGAAAGGATGAAATCGGGATAAGAATTTAAGTCTTCCTGATGTCAAAGCCTGACTTTTTGTTGTGAATGGCAAACCCAGACCCTTCCCAGATTCCAGTTCTCAGGCAATCCATCAGTAAGTAGCACAGAGGAACCATTCCCAATGTCACTCAGGTCGAGGTGACACAATAGCCCTTCTCATATTACTGCAGTGCTTTCATTGCACTGCTGCCCTGGGCCAGGCATGGTGAGCAATGACAAAAAAAAAAAAGCAGGACCCAACTCAGTTCTGGTAGAAGGTTGACAATTGGACTCTCTTAAAAGGTGGTAGTAGAGATGAATTCAGAGTGAGGAGCTGCCAGTGGGGGTGACTCCATCCTGGACAAGGGGACGAAGAACATCAAATTAAGTAGGCTGGGACAAATTATCACAGCACAAAGCAGCTATTGAGAACTTATGGCTCAAGAGGCCTCCTATGGCCTCCCTGCCTCTGAAGGACGCAATCTAATTAGATGCGGGGCTGTTGGGGACCAGAGTGAGATGGGGCAGGGAAAGCTGTTAACAGGGCAAGAGAGTTGAGTATCCGCATGCTGGGGCCTGGTTCAAGAGTTGGCTGAGTCTGGTACTGCAGGCGGGTTTGAATGAAGTCTTAGCTGGTGGACAAAAAGTAGTTCCCAGGACCTCCAGTGTTCGGACTGGACCCCTCTAGTCTAAACCATCAGTGTTCAAACTTTTTAAAACAGTGAAACATTTTCTGCAGAAGAAATCTTAAGTGGAAGTGGAAACAACCAAAACAAATAAAGTAGGGTTGCTTAGGTGCAAACCAGCAGTGGGCATCCAGGTCCTGCTAGGCTGAACCTGCCTCCCCCTTCCAAGGCCTCCTGATGGTCCCACGCCCAGATGATAAAGCAAAAAGGATTCACAAATGTAGTCATTGTATTCTCTGTTGAGAAGTTAGATTTCAACCTCAATGTTAAGTATGCAAATCATCAGAATACCTTAGGTCTCCATGCATGGAATCCAAAAGGGGAGACTTGGAATTAGCACACTCTTTAGGAAGTCCCCCATGGCCCCTGTAATTTAGCTGGTTAAACCATTCCTCTGGGCCAAACAGCCAAACCTGAGCCAGGTAGGCTTAAACACATGAAGTAATTCAGAGTTTGCTGTCCCAAGATGAAAGAGGAAAGTCTGCCAGCGTCTTCTACTCATGCACAGAAAGTTCCCATGAGCAGAACTCAGCCCCCGTCCCCTCTCACTAGAAACGCACAGAGGAGAGGCTCACACAATGTAACTTCAAATGCAGCCACCCTGCAGCCCTCTCAGGCAAATTACACCAAAACAAGCCAAAGCAAATGCAACTGTCTTTACTAGTTTCACAAGGAATTGCCTGGGAACCATTCCTTTTCAGACCTAATTACAGAGTCAGTTTTGAATTACAGAACAAGATGGTATGAAAGTCAGTGTTCAACAGGCAGAACAAACACACAGAGATAAAATGTGTGGGCTGCTGCTAGCGACAGCAGAAATGGTTCTCTTTCACCAACTCTGAGGTGCCCTGGAAAACTTCATAAACCTCTGCAGGGAGACAGTTCCCCAAATTCCCCCTTTATAAAACACTCCTGTCCTAAATAAATAAACTACATTTCCCAGAATTCTCTTTGCTCAGGCCTGGGGCTATATTTTAAACCACTCTGTAATTGTGTTAAAAAAAAAAAAAGTAGAAATGTTTAAATATGACAACCTTTTGAAATACAGAGTTGACTCAGCTCATTTTAAATCTCGTGTTATCACCAGTGCCTATGGGCATGTTTTTAAAGATAAAAGTACTGAGCTATTAGAGGATGCCAGGATCAGCAAGCAGAACAGAGGAGTAGTCTGATGCTTTTTACACTCAGTGTATATGTTATGCTTCACTCAAACATTAGTGCACATCAGAATCACCTGAAAGCCTTGTTAAAACACAGAGTGCTGGACCCCGCTTCCACAGTCTCTGGGTCAGCAGGTCTGGTGACCCAAAATAAGCATGTCTACAAGGTTCCCAGGTGATGCTTATGTCACTGGTCCCAAATCACTTTTTTTTAAAAAAAGATTTTATTTCTTTATTTTTAGAGAGGAGAAGAAAGAGAGTAAGAGAAACATCAATGTATGGTTGCCCCTCACACGCCCCCTACTGGGGACCTGGCCCACAACCCAGGCATGTGCCCTGACTGGGAATCCAACTGGTGACCCTTTGGTTCACAGGCTGGCACTCAATCCACTGAGCCACACCAGCCAGGGCCCAGATCACATTTTAAGACCCACTGATTTAGATGAGCTCCGTGGCCTGTTCATAATCTGTGGGCAAAGCAGGTAGTTAATGATTTCTACAAGCTTTGTTCCAGCAGGACCTAGGGCCATGAAGACCCTACCCTTCCCTAGCAGTGCTGGGAAGGCTGAAAGGCACAGCAGCTAGCTCAGGGAGACCCAAAAGCTCACACTGCCTGGTTCAACACTTTTGTTTTCCCAGTGAGGAAATGTATGCTTAGAGAGAGTCAATTGGTGCAAAGTCTCCCAGTGAATCTGCGGTTATGCTAGGGCAAGAAACCAGATGTCGTGGCTCTTGCCAACGCTGGAGTGAAATGGGACAAGCAGACCTGGCAAGGAATGGGGAAGCCGACATGATTCTGAGTCATATGAATTTCTCCGTTGGCTCCTACCTTGGCATTTTCTCTGTGCTGGCAGAGGTATGATTTTTCTTCAAATATCCAACCCAGAAATTCCTTCCCTCCTTTCCTTTTTTATATTTAGCTCCTTTGTAGCCTAAGACAGTCAGTGAAAGTCCAAGGAGCCACGGCATCCTTTAGTTACAATGTCAGGAAGATGAATTAATAAACACAGAGCCCTTTGTTTACTTTTCTATCTACTTCGTCTATGTGACAGCGAGCAACAGTAGAATCTTGGGAAACACCAGCCAGACCCTAAGCATCAATCTGCCACTCTTGTTGTCTGTAAAGAAATTAGCCCTTAAGAAAAATTGTTTAGGCATGCCGGTCACTCCCACCGGCCACCAGGGGTCACATAAATAGAAGTTTTCACTAGACCTTGCTAATTCACACACCAACCCACTTCCTCCACAGGCTTTGGTTACAACACATAATTCAGCAAAAAGAATCCCTTGAAGAAGAAAAGAAAACACCTATAAAACTAGTCTTTTTCTAATTCCAGAGACATGAAACCGCTAGGAGTTCAGGTCAGGGTTCATGGCAATCCATTATCTGAAAACATAGATATGCAGATAAACCATTACTTTAGTAAAGATACATCTTCTAAACACCACTCAGCTGGGCACCATGTTCGTCCTTCAGTTGAAGAATGATCACATTTTATTGTCTTAACCTTGAGCGTGGTTATCAATGCCAGTAACTGAGAAGCCTAATTTGAGAGATGGCGTGTGTCCTAACTTGCAGATGCCTTCCATTCAGTGGGGGGGGCTGCAGAAAGCACCTGGGTTTCTCCCCTCTCACACGCAAACAATCCGATATCCCAGGAGTTCTTAAAGGTGCCAGCTAAGAGCCTCTGTAGCTGTCTCCCAGAGCTGGGGCCGCAACCACAGCTCCGTGCTGAGTTTTTTGCAGCTCAGCACCTCCTGGTGCAGCTGTTACGCTGGCCAAAGAAAGTGCTGGCAGCCCCAGGAGAAACACAGGCTTAATTCACTTACACGAACTTTCCAGAAACAGGGTTTGAAAAAGCATTTAAGGCAGACCAGGTGCACTTATTTTCTTTTTAAATCTCATTGCTCTGTCAGGTATTCCCATTTATGGTTTTACTACTCTTTATGTGCATCATTAACCATCCCTGCTCATTACATATTATAATGTATAAATATGCTTCAAAACACATTCATGATAATTAATGATTTCTAGGTAGATTCCTTTAGATGAATAACATCTAAATATCTATGCTACAATCTATACTACAGCACTCGGATATAAATATATATATGGCATAGGTTGCCTAGAATTTTATTAAAAGTTTTGTAAGCCATGCGTACTTTTTAAAATAAAGCCATTTGTGCGTGTGTGTGAGAAAGAGAGAGAGAGAAATTGCTTAGATATAAACAGTAAAAGAAAGCTGACTCAATTCAGTACATCATGCTGTTAAAAGACTTCCAGCAGTCAACGCTCCTGCTATGACAGGAGGTGGAGAGAATGGGTTCCAGAGTTAAAACAGGTGGCACGCAGGTGAAACTTCATAATGGGAGGGAGGTATTGGACTCAAGTGATCACATAGGCGAAAACTGCCAATAACCTGAATAATTCTAAGAAATACTCTCTGTGCTCCTTCGCTACACTTCAAAAGCCCTCAAGCCACAAGTACTTCAGTCCTAGCATGGCGAAAGGCTCCCTACGCCAGCCAGTAAAAACGAGGGCCAGAGCCACCTGGAAAGGTAAATATTTGGGGTAGGCAGCTGTTTGCATAATGTGATTTCAAGTGTGACAAGCACCCCACCCAAAAACAGCTATGCTACAGACCGGGTCACGGATGCCTGCGATTCTGCCATTAAGGAGTGTTTCCATCAAAAACTCAGGAATCATCCTTGACTCCTCTCTCTCTCCTTCCCTGACCCCGTTTAATCAATCACAAACTCCTCTTACAAAACTCTTGACTCTGTCCCCTCGTCTTCATTCCTCACGCTAGTTCGAGCCACTAGCTGACTACTGCCAGGGTGACAGCACTGCCTCCTGACCTGTCTCTTTGCCTTCAGTCTGTTCTCCACACCGCAACTAATGTGATCTTTTAAGATGCAAATATGATTGTGACAATCCCCAGCTTAAAACCATTAGCTGGCTCCCCATCACCCTCAGGACGAAGTCCAGATTCCTTAGCAGGGTTTACAAGGCCCTCATGGTCTGGCCACTGTGGATTGCTCCAGCCTCTGCCTCCTGCCAGCACCCTCGCCTCTTCTTGATCCCTCATTCTTGCTTCCAAGGCTTTATGTGCGTCCTTTCCTTTCCTCAGAACGCTCCCTCCCACTTCCTGCTCTTCTCCCCAAAGTCTGCATACCCTGAAATTTAGCACTGTCTTGCTATGTAAGTGTTACCCATTTGACTAACTTTTTCCCAGTTAGACTGTGGATTTCATGAACACCAGAACTGTCACTAATTCACAACTGTATTTCCAGGACCCAGAACAATGCTTGTCCCATAATAGTTATTCAATAAATATTTGTTGACTAAATAAGCAAATGAATTCTAATAAAGGTCTTATGTTCTATTAACATGCTAATGTTGAAAATTCACACTTTAGTGTGAGTTAGTTCTGAAAAACCAGTGGACAATATAAAGGCAATGATTAGCCCTGGCAGGTATGGCTCAGTGGATTGAGTTCTGGCCTGAGAGCTGAAACGTGGCCGGCTCGATTCCCGGTCAGGGCACAGGCCTGGGCTGTGGGCCAGGTCTCCAGATGGGGGTGTGTGAGAGGCAGCCAGTCTTTGTTTCTCTCATGCATCAATGTTCCTCTCCTTCTTTTTCTACCTCCCTTCCCATCTCTCTGAAAATAAATAAAATAAAGTAAAAGTTTAAAATAAATAAATAAAAATCTTTTTGTTTTACAAATTTAGTATTCTTTTTTAAAAGATTTTATTTACCTTTTTTTTTTAAGAGAGAGGAAGGGAAGGAGAAAGAAAGGGAGAGAAATATTGATGTGTGAAGAGATGCATTGATCAGTTTCCTCTCACACACCCCCAACTGGGGACCTGGGCTGCAACCCAGGCATGTGCCCTGACTGGGAATCAAACTGGCGACCTTTCAGTTCACAGGCCAGCACTCAATCCACTGAGCCACACCTGCCAGAGTAAAAATTTTTTTTTTTAAGGCAATCATTAGCCAAGTGAGAGAGGCACTGGGAAGAAAGGAAAGAGCAGATACTATTGGAGAGGTTAGAATGACCCTGCAAGGTCATAAAGAAAATAGCAACCAAAACCCCAGTTTAATCCCTGATCTCATCCCTGAGGTCACCACTAATGAAAGGTCGGTTCCACGGCATGGTGTGAACGTCCAGGTACCTGAACTTTGGACCAGTGGCTTCACCCACAGCTGACGAGACGGCCATGCCTAGCCCCAGGCCTACAGCAGGAAGAGCTACGAGGCAAGACAAAGGTACACAGACTATGTCACCCTGGCCCATCTGACTGACCTTGTCTAGACAGAGATGGCTATGCCTAACTTTTTGCTTATCACAACCTTTCAGAGAAGTATTAAAATTTCACCAACTATATATTTCCCTAACCAACTATGGTCTTTTGTCTATGGTCACTGCAGAAGAAGGATAATATATCAAACTAGTTTTTTGTTTATTTTACTATGGGCCTCAATCAACCACTCAGTGATGTTTCTGAATAAGGGGAAAAAATAACTTCCTCCCACCGCAGGACTAGCATCATTTCCCCAGATCCAGCCATAAGCTCCTAAATTTTTTCCCCTCGGATTCCTTCCTCGGTGAACTAGTTCTATATCATGGCTCCCACCTTGTGGTTGAGGTACCATACTACTGATTGCTAAATCAAAAATATCCACCCTGATCTTGCAAGCAGACTCCAGGCTCATATTTTTCATTGTCTATTGGATATTAGCCTTTGAATATTTCACTTAAAGCCCAACTGAGCAAGTTCAAACTAACTCATAATCTTGCCCCCTCAAAAAAAAAAAACTGACGCACAGCTGCACTGACCCTGCTTTTGCCAGTGGTACCACCATTCTCCCAGTCACGTGTCAGACTCCTCCACTCCTCCCACTAGAACATAAACTGTAACCTCCTCGACGAGATCCACCTCGACTCCTCCACGTAAAATCGCGACCCTGTGGCCCCAGTATTTCCTCCTGCATCTCCCCTATGAGTTTCATAGCACTGTCACTTTCTAGCATATGAATAATTTACTTATCTATTTACTATTTTCTCAAACCCCACTAGAGAGTAAGCACCACTGAAAACAGGGATTTGTGTCTGTTTTTATTCACTGATGTCTTTCAGTGCTTGGAACAGAACTTAGCACACCATAGTGCTCAATAAATATTTGTTGAATTAATCAATTCACTCCACAAGTACATATAAAAAGAATATATTTCAAAATACCTGTCTCCCCTAACTAAGACTGAAGCTCCATAAAGCAGGAGACATTGTTTCGTTCATGGTTGTACGTCCTGAATCTAGAGTAGTACCCGGTATTGCAGATGTTCAATAGAAATTTGGTAATGAATGGATGAATGGATAGGAACTCATGGGGTTCCTTTTAGTACCAAGTACTAAGCTAGGTGCTTGGGGACTCTAAGATAATTTAGACAACTAAATATAACACACTGGGATGAAGATACATGATAGAGTCAGGAATAAAACTCCATGGACACTGAGGGGTGACAGCAATTCACACCTGGGTCTTGAAGAAGTTCGTAGGCTCTATATGCCAGGCAAAAGCCCTAGAAGGGACTGAAGTGTATGGTATGGGGTGATGCTTCTCAGATGGTATTTGCATACGAATGACCTGGGCACTCTGTTACAATTCAGATTCTGATTGTGTGGCCCTGAGATGAGCCCTAAGATCTTACATTTCTAACAAGATCCCAGCGGCACTGAAGCCACTGATCCTCAAACCTCACACTGAGGAGCAGGTGTACTCAGCTCACCACCACTTCTCCCTTGCTTTTTTTTAGTAGACTCTAATTTTGTTCATGACTCTAGCCCTCCTTCCCCTAGCACTCAGAGGAAATGATCCTAGCCCCAGCCCTGGTGTTAGCCTAGGATGGGGCTCAAAGCCAATCAGTATAAGGGATTCTTCTGGCTGGTTACTGGAGAGAATGGGGATGGAAACTAAGGCTTAATAGTTTATGTTTAGGAGAAAGGTTTCTCTTTCCCTCCTGCTGTCCCTTAAACAAGAAGTCATGTCAACCATCCTACAAAGTGAGGCACATAGCTCTCAAGGTAAAGCCAATGCCAAGGGCACTGAGTGGAGAGAGAGGGAGAACCTGTATCCTAAATGACGTCACTCCACAGCTGACTACACTGAGCCTGGAACTTACTCTACCTCTGATATGATCTAGTAAATGTACTTACTGTTTAAGTCAGTCTGAGGTCCAGACTTCTCTTATTTGCAGTAGAAATCATCCAAATGGTTACTTATGACCTCTTTTATTTTTGAATAGGGAACACCTACTATGTTCCAGGTACCATCCTAAGAAAACAAGACAGACACAATCCCTACCCTTAAAAATTTTATAGTCTAGAAGATCAAATAATTTGACAGAGGCTAAATTAATGGGAGTAACACAATTTCACTTTACGTGTTTATTTCCTCAGGTGAAGACTACTCCTTCCCTGGCTCTGCTCCTGAAATGGTTCTTACAAACCATCATCTGAGGCCCTGGTACAACTGCCCTGATCCTGAATCAGAGCTTTGTCTCCTCACGCTTGAACACTGCAACAGTACCCTAATTCTCCTCTCGGATCCAATATACAAACTAGTACCCCATCAATTTTCCTGAAGTACCCAAGTCACCACATAAAAACCTCCAGAAACCCTCCTGGCTTATAGCAGTGATTTTCAGGTTTGTTTTATTAAAGCAAGAAATGGTTTCTTTGAAGGCAAAACATTTCATCACACAAAGTCCCAATGTGTAAGACAGATAAACCAATGTTGTGCTGTGAAGGTGGGAGGGTGGGTGTAAGGGGCAGCCAGAGTTTTGCCTGCCCTGCCCCAAGCTCTCCCACATCCCCTACCCGGCCCCAGCTTCCCAGCATGCCCCACACCGGGGGAGTAGTGTTTAGTTGGTGGCTTCATTTCACACAGCCTCACAACCACTGGTCTCACGGTAGGATACAATCAGACACTTCCATTTACCATTCTATTATCTGCCCCCATTCTTTTTTTTAAATTAATATTTTTATTTAATAATTTTTAATTTTATTTTTTCATTACTATTTAGTCCCCTTATATCCCCCAACCCCCCACAATCACCACAGTGTTGTCCATGTCCACGAGTCCTTTTTTCTTTTTAATCATTCCCTCCAACCCCAACCCCTGCCCCCACTAGCTATCACCCTGCTCTCCATCTATAAGTCTCTCTATTTTGCTTGTTAATTCAGTTCATTCATTAGGCTCCACACATGAGTGAGATCATATGGTTTTTTGTCTTTCTCTGACTGGCTTATTTCACTTAGCATAATGTTCTCCAGGTCCATCCATACTGTCACAAAGGGTAAAACTTTCATTATTTTTATGGCCAAGTAGTATTCCATTGTGCAAATGTCCCAGTTGTTTTATCCACTCGTCTACTGATGGACACTTGGGCTGCTTCCATATGTTGGAGATTGTAAATAATGCCAAAATGAACATAGGGGTGCTTACGTTCTTTCAAAATAATGTTTTGGGTTCCTTCGGATATATTCCCAGAAGTGGGATTGCTGGGTCAAAAGGCAGATCCATTTTAATTTTTTTAGGTATCTCCATATTGCTGTCCACAGTGGCTGCACCAATCTGCATTTCCACCAACAGTGCAGAAGGGTTTCCCTTTCTCCACACTCTGGCCAGCACTTGCTGTTTGCTGATTTATTGATGATAGCCTTCCTGACAGGTGTGATATGATATCTCATTGTGGTTTTAATTTGCATTTCTCTGATGAATAGTGACATTGAACTTCTTTTCATATGTCTATTGACCATCTGTATGTCCTCTTTTGAAAGTGTCTATTCATATCCTTTGCCCATTTTTTAATTTGGTAGTTCATTTTTTTGTATTAAGTTTTATAAGTTCATTATAAGTTTTAGATATTAAGCCCTTATCAGATGCATCAGCGAATATGTTCTCCCATTCTGTGTGTTGTCTTTTTATTTTGTTGATGTTTTCCTTTGCTGTGTAAAAATTTCTTAGTTTGGCCCTGGCTGGCGTAGCTCAGTGGATTGAGCGCGGGCTGCGAACCAAAACATCGCAGGTTTGATTCCCAGTCAGGGCACATGCCTGGGTTGCAGGCCACGGCCCCCAGCAACTGCACATTGATGTTTCTCTCTCTCTCGCTCTCTTTCTCCCTCTCTTCCCTCTCTAAAAATAAATAAATAAAATCTTAAAAAAAAACTTCTTAGTTTGATGTAGTCCCATTTGTTTATTTTTCTTTTGTTTCCCTTGCCTGGGGAGTTATATCCGATAAAATATCACTACAAGATATGTCCAAGATTTTGTGGCCTGTTTTCTTCTAGGATTTTTATAAGACTTTTATTTTATATAAGTCTTAAATCCATTTTGAATTTATTCATGTGTATAGCATAAGAAGGTGGTTAGTTTCATTAGTCTGCAAATATCTGTCTAATTTTTGTAACACCACTTTTTGAATAAGTTATCTTAACCTATTATATGTGCTTAGTTCCTCTGTCAAATAGTAATTGACTATAAAGGTGTAGTTTTATTTTTTGGTTCTAATCTGTTCCATTGATCTATGCATCTGTTTTTATGCCAGTACCAGGCTGTTTTGATTACTATGGATTTATAGTATAGTTTGATATTAGGTAGTTCGATCCCTCCCACTTTGTTCTTCTTTCTCAGGATCACTGTTGCCATGCAGGGCCTTTTGTGGTTCCATATAAATTTTGGAGATATTTGTTCTAGTTCTGTAAAATACATCATTGGAATCTTGATAGGAATTGCATTTAATATATAGATTATTTGGGGTAGTGTGGACATTTTAATGACGTTAATTCTTCCTGTCCATGCACATGGTATGTACTTCCACTTATTTTTATGTTCTTCAATTCCTTTCTTCAGTGTCTTATACTTTTACATCCTTCATTAGATTTATTTCTAAGTACTTTATTCTTCTGAAGCAATTGTGAATGTGATTATGTTTCAATTTCCCTTTCTGATAGTTTATTGTTGGCCTATAAAAATGCAACTGATTTCTGGATATTAATTTTGTATCCTGCTACTTTGCTGAATTCATTGATCAGTTCTAGTAGTTTCTTGGTGTAATCTTTAGGGTTCTGTATGTCCAGTATCATGACATCTGCAAATAAAGACAATTTTACTTTTTCCTTTCCAGTTCTCCCGATGCCTTTTATTTCTTCTTGTCTGATTGCTGTGGCTAGGACTTACAGTACTATGGTTAATAAGAGAAGGGACATCCCTGTCTTATTCCAGATCTTAAGGGGAATGGCTGTAGTTTTTGCCCATTGAGTATGATGCTGGCAGTGATTTTGTCATACATGGCCTTTCATATGTTTAAGTATGTTCCTTCTATTCCCACTTTGCTGATAGTTTTTTCAATCATAAATGGATGCTGGATTTTATCAAAAGCTATTTCTGCATGTATTGATATTATCATGTGGTTTTTATCCTTCAGTTCGTTTTGTGGTGAATCACATTCACTGCTTTGTGAATGTTGTACCAACCTTGCATTCCTGGAACAACTCCCGCTCAATCATGATATATGACCTTTTGCATGCATTGCTATATTCAGTTTTCTAATATTTTGTTGAGGATTTTAGCATCTATGTTCATCAATGATATTGGCCTATAATTTTCTTTCTTTGTAGTGACTTTATCTGGTTTTGGAATTAAGATAATGCTGGTTTCATAAAATGAACTTAGGAACTTCCTTCTCTTGAATTTTTTGAAATAGTTCGAGGAGAGATGTTAGTTCTCAGAATCTTTGGTAAAATTCACCTGTGAAGCCATCCAGTTCAGGGCTTTTGTTCGTTGAGAGTTTTTTGATTACTGCTTCAATTTGACTAGGTGTAATCTGTCTTTTCAGATTCTCTGATTCTTCCTGATTTAGTTTCAGAAGATTGTACATTTTTAGGAATTTATCTATTTCATCCAGGCTGTCCAGTTTGTTAGCATATAATTGTTCATATTTTCTTACAACCCTTTGTATTTCTTTGGTGCCAATTGTTATTTATCCTCTTTTATTTCTGATTTTATTTATTTGGGTCCACTCTCTTTCTTTCTTATTAACTTTGGTTAAAGATTTGTCAATCTTTTTTATCTTTTCAACAACTCTTATCAAACAACCAACTCTTGGATTCCTTGAGCTGCTTTTTTTTTTTTTTTTTTT